>NMRB01000330.1:171498-199583 GCA_002633025.1 Notospermus geniculatus | reverse complement strand
CCCCCCCCCCCCCCGATCCAGAAAGGTTTCAAAAATGGGATGCCAAATATGCGTTTTTCAGGCATCTGAGGTGCAAAAATTCATCACCCACTCTGCCGCCATTTAATAGGGAGAGCGCCGCACTGAACAAACTCAGCGTGAACACCGTCATCTGCCCCCCCCCGCAAAAACTTGGTTCATCCCTGGTAGGCCTACTGTGTCGCCTGATACTAGCTATTTGTAGGAGGAAACAGGAACAGATCAGAAGGGCAAGCAAAAGGCTTCATCCAAGTGAGGAACATGAGTAGCTTGAGATGGCCTCTTCCATACTTCACCAGGGCCAATGATGCTATGGCTTCAGCCCTGATGGAAAAATCTAAATACTTGACAACACGGCTCGCACACTTCTCGTCGGTCCATGCTTTCAGTCATGTCGGTTTTCTCCTGCAAGTGAAGTCTGTGAGTGGAGATGCGCTTCATACATTGATTAGGACCGGTGTAACAGGGATCTAAGTCCCCTGGAATCAAAGTCCGGTTTTATTGTTCAATATTGAAGGGATTAGGACACCAGTACATGGCTAGAGACCATGACAATTCGAAAGGAAAGAATGCCGTACGAAAAACTGTCCGGGGAACAAAAGATCCTATTGTTACATTCTAATCTCTGGCGATTGGTTTCTATACGATGCCGCTTATTCCGTCATTCAACAAAAGAAGTGGACACTTTTTACTGGGGGACACTCTTTACTGCTACACCTGATTTCCATTCCTAGGACTTTTTCCACTGGTACACCTGATTCAATGTGAGCGATTGTCGTAGCAACCTGTCGTGTGTCGTCTGCTCATCAGCCCCTGATTTGGCTCACCGGGTGGTCTTTGGCGTAAAGTGCATTGCCCAAGAACCCATTTTGGCTGGGCATTTTGGTTGGGCATAACAGTCCGTGTTAGCTACGTCATCAGCAGCCCTCCTCACATTTTAAAAAAGCCTTATATTCACAATATTAGACAATTTGAGCTCTTCAACGCGACACCTCTGACGTCCCGCTGTCAAATGTCATGCACTTTGATCGCCGTTCCGCGCAAGAAGACATTTTATACGCAACCTTTTATTTCCCAACCCCACGTCGGTCCTCGCAGGTGCTTCAACTCCACTGCGCAGCCGCACACATGTGTTTAACATTTACAAATGCGGCATGTCTTAGTTAGGGGTTGACAATGCCGCTGAGTAACAAGCCTGCAGGACCCGGGCCTACTTCGCTATAAAAAGGCCGAGATAACACATTTACTAAGGCTAGGTGAGTACAAACCGAAATTTCTCTGCATACGATCTTTTTTACACCCGTCTTAGTTCACGATCGCGTTGTGACAGATCGGAAAATTGGCGGTCGGCCATCCTGTTAGAAGGCCTATTTCATAGGCCCTAGACTTGTCCCTATTTCTTAAAGATCCGGTACAATATTTTATTCAATTCAACCAAGGATGTCTCCCAAATATTCATATCTTTCGATTGCATCCGGTGGTTTGGGTGAATTCTACGCGGTTTTGGCCTAAACAGGGCATTTTTGTAAAGCGTCCCTGATACCTTGTGCAGAGTCTGTCAGAGCTACAAAGCTCATTAGACATTCAAACCCTGTAGGCCTAAGGGTGGATAGAAAATGAGGCACCGAACAATGAAATATGGCGGAAAACCGATTAAAAGTTGTACTATTATAGGCATTTAAATGCCATATAAGACAACTAACAGACTTGATACTTTTACATATCATTTGGTACATTTAGTGGGACATTTGGGGCCATATTTTGATAAGATGCAGTGAATTTTTCCATGTTTTCTTAAATCTTTTGTTTGGGCCATCCAGCATCAGTGAGCATCCGACATGGTGACTGTATTTGACAGATGTACAGTAAGCTTCCATTATGGGAATACACAGAAAATATTGATTCGTAAAGCTCATAGCCTAATGCATAGCATAGGCTAGCATTGGTAAAATTACATAAATTTTCTCTGTTAGCTTCAGTGTACTGGATGCAGGGCCATTGTGCTCCGAGTCTGAGTCGGTGTGTCATGGGTTTGCTGGCTAAGCTTAGTCATGTGGTTCTGGGTAGTGGTAGTTAGCTCCGTGGGTAGCGGGAGGGTGGTAGCCTAGCGACACAATGGCCTGTGTAAGAGTCATTAACGTTACGATTTACGAGAAGCTCATATGTGGTAAATTTAACTGGCTGCTGCTTGATTTAGGGTTATTCATAATTTGTGATACAATGTATCCGGATAATAATATAATAGTATTTTTTTCTATGAATTACATTTTTCATAGTGAATATGAAAACCAGTTTGTTTTGTGGATGGGTCACTATTCAACTTGGCGTTGTTTCTGTAATTTGGAAAATCAAGTTTAAGAATTGATTGATTTAGTGGGGAATTTTTTCTGTCATATTTTGCCTGTAGTGTGGAATTAAGTCATGGATTCTTTATGATTTATGCAGATAGCAGTAAAAAAGGGTCTTAGAAGATAAAGGGTACAATTTGCAATTTCATTGAGTTACCTGATTTTATCTTAGTGTTCCATAGTGTGTAATAGCAAAAATCTATTTTTGGTATTAAATAATATGAAATAGAAATCGAGTTTCTAAGGTGAAAGACATTGCTTCCTACCAGAATCGAACCCACGGACCCTCGCATAAGGCATCAATTGCCAGCACCAAGGGGTAGCACGCCTTAAACCACTAGGCCAAATCCCCATCTTCAAAAAAGATGGTTCATTGTATTATATATTACACTATATACACGGTACAAACGTTTTCGGCAGCATCCTGCTAGCCCTCATCAGGTAAAATGAGAAATATTACAAATTGAAGAAAGACTGGAGCATTAACATAACAGCAATAATACAATTAGTTCTTTGGTTCTATAAATGTACCTCGCTACCAAAACTCATTGTATTATAGGTAGTTTTTTTTGGTGATATACATGATATAGCCCTAAATATTGGCTCGTAAAAGATAGCAAAATGCTTTTACTTCAGTTTTGTAGTACATTTAATTTACACAGGACCATGCTGTGCAAGTCTTAAAAGTAACCATTTGCCCATTTTTTTAATGCCAGCCAATGACACTACTGCATGGGACTGGTTCCTAAATTGAGAGGTGTCCTATAGCTGCATACAGGGTGTAACTTTTATAAATTGGACCAAAGCAGGTATCTTCCACCTTGTCTTTGCTTGATAAACAAATTGACTACTGGTGTGACCGTGATTAGTGTGTTTATTCATTGTTTAATTAGATTAATATTATATGAAACATTGTATATTTATAATAGATATAAACGTGTGTCCAGAAACACAGGAAATGGGGCTAGTGGAAACAAAGGCTCCAGTCAATAGTTCCTCCTGTCACATTTAATACACTTCTGTAAATTGGGGGCTAAAAAGGGACATTTACACTCTTCAATCTTTTGTTGGACACCTGCCTTTGTCATATTTGTCCCAAAAAAGGGACCTCTCAGCATTGTCGCACACAAAGAGGGTCATTCCCTTGTGGTATTAGGCCCTATTATGTTTGTCTGACATAAAAAGGGACAAAGGGGCAGTTACGACCTTAGGGAGAAAGGGGGATTGTTTTTACTCAAAGCAGGGTCATTTTCTTGTGGTCTTAGGCCCTATTATATTTGTGACCTAAGGGACAAAGTCACAATGGAGGGGGATTTGTCTCCATACAAAACAGTGTTTTTCCCTAATGATCTCAGGCCTCATTTTGTTTGTACGACCTTATAAGGGACAAAAGGGGAGTTAGAAGAGAATAGTGTTTGTTTAGGGGTCCAGTTTTGATTTGTTAAGAAGGATAGCACATGCACAAATTGTTTAACGAAGCATCACCATAAAACTTTAAAGGGTCAGAAAGCAGGAAATGTTGTAAAGAAAAAGCGACCAGGCCCTTTGTGTTGAGTTGAGTTTTAATTACAGGAGGCCTAGGTTGACTTTTTGTGCAGTTCAAAAATCCATCCCAGATACAATTTGAACATTAATCCTCTTTCCCTAAAAACAATGTCAGAAACAATACCAAATTGGAGTTGTGCTTAAGTTGAGCGAGGGAGGTTGACCTCCCAGATGAACGGTTTATAAATAACATCGGGTTTCTAAGGTGAAAGAACGTAGCCTCCTACCGGGATTCGAACCCACAGACCCTTGCAGTAGGGTGAAGGGATCTAACAGGTATTTGTGACCCTGCAAAGCAGAGGCAAGTCACTCTGAAGTTGGCAGGTTGAGACCAACGGTCTGTCAGTTTCAGGAGGCCTGCCTGTCTGTCTTTTGTAAAATGTGAGTGAGTACATTCCTTTATCTCCTGGAGTTATTTTGGTTCATCCTGGTGCAGCTTCCTAGGTTTGCTGTGAGAGGTAAAACCCGTTCTCCTCCTTGTTCAGAATCAGAACCACCCTGCAGCATGAGCTTGGACAGTAGCCTATGCAGTGGTATGTTTCTAAATGTTTTCAGAAAACAACTAAGATATTGCATCTAATGTGACTCAAGATGAGACTCAAATCTGGCTCAAAAGTCATGGTCCAGGGCCCAGTTTCACAAAGAATCTTAAGTCTAAAGTTTGACTTAAGTCATCATGTGACCAGGTTTCAGCAAATCAGATGGCTTCATTTCAGACTTAATTTTTTTCTTAGACTTAAGATTCTTTGTGCAACTGGGCCCAGGTTTCATTAAAGTTTCAGATTTACTTGTAATGTTGGGATCCAGCTCATTATACTTCTAGTAGCTCGACTTGAAAGTGCCAGCCTGAAGAAGACCCCGGTTGGGGTCAAAAATTTGCTAAATTTCTGGAGGACGACTTCGATTATTATATCAATATGGTGCAGGGATTATGATTGAGGTCAGGATTTCAAAGATAGGCCATCCCCCGATAGCAGGGCCTTGGTCTTGCTCCTCTTCATACACTAACATGTGAGTGGATGCAGAGGAGCAAGGTAAACCCCTGCTATGGAGGATAGGACAGACATCTTTGAAAACCTGCTTTGTTTTCTTTCCATTCTCTGCCTGACCTTGCATTCCATCTCTCTGTCAAATCCAAACATGACTTACGTAACATTGCGCAATCATAAGGTGGCCATCTCATGGCTCTCTTGTCAAGGCCTTATTTCTCTCTTCCAGATGACACTTGTGTCACAATCATGGCTGAAGACCCTTACAACATTTCATCTTCAGTCAAAGACAATTGTCACTTGTTTCTCTAGCTGTCTCTTCTGGTCAATAGAATGTCATAACATTACATAGATAATCACTATTTTGTGCTTTGTGGAGTATTTTTTGTCCTGAATTGCTTGCCTTTCATGGTGACCAGACTTTGTCCTTTGTCAAGTTTGAACAAAAAGATTGAACCAGGATGGTTGAGGATGTCTAGGCATTAAGGATGCAGTTCTGTGTTCACTGCTGGTCATTGTCACGCAGACTTTTGTGCGAGTTTCTGGTATGTTTACCATTGTGGCGTTTCTTTTGTATCATCTCCTGCAAGGAGTGAAGCCTGAAATGTTGCAAGACTTTAGTTGATAGGCCTGCCGTCGTTGAAGTTGAGGCCATGTAGCAACTAAGGCTTCCATTAGAAGTATACGGTATACGAAAATGCCTGTTAACAAAGGCTTCCCGAGGATTCATGACCGTGAAGCCATTGTCAATCGGCGTTTTCGTATACCGTGTATTTCCATGTAAAGGAAGCCTAAGGGCCGTATTCATGGGTCAGATTTTAACCTACATGTAAAGTATAGCTGAAGTTAGACTTTCTCTTTGCTTGAAGCACTGAGGAAAGTCAGACTTTAATGAAAGTCTGGCTGAAGTCCGACCCGAGCATACGGCCGTAACTCAGGGTTGCCCTCAGTCACGTGATTGAACCCGAGACTCTGTTCCGAATCAAATGCTCCACCGACTGAGCTATAAGGCAATTTCTCGCCCGGACTTTGTAGGAGTGCTGACACTATTACCTATTGAAACAAAGTCCATGTCTCACTCTCAATCTGTGTTGGTGTCTCAATGGACACACATGTATCAGTGAATACAGTCTCGTTGTTACATAACCTTTGTCTGTCCATGACACTAATGTTCATTAAAACCTGACATAACTCTTTATCAGCATTATTGCTCTCTCAGTTCATTATATAACTCTCCTTTCTGGTATAATGTCCTTATTATGGTACTTCATAATCTCCCCCCTCCCCCTCCCCCCACCTTCATACTCACCTGTGGGGTTCTTCACAATAGCAAACACGGGGGGGGGGGACACACGGGGGGGGGCAAGTGGAAGACTGAATGAAGTGTTACTATTGTCTATTCGTTATCATGTTACATTTTGTCAAATGAGGAAATATAGAGCTTGTGCAGATGACGTCATCACGGAAAAATCTGCCATCTTGACGGTCGATTTGACGTCAAACGACGTCGGCGACCCACGTGGCGCAGTTTGTCGTCAGCGCAAGTGGAGTGTGTGTGACTTCAACCATGACGCGATCAATGCGTGGCACACTTTGTTGTCGACGTCAGCATGGTGGACTGCGACTGGTCAAAAATGACATCATAATGAACCAGTGCACAAACTCTGTGTGTAGAAAAAGATTAGAAGTTACCGTAGAAACCAAATACAGAAGTAGGTATTCACTGGAAAGCTCTCAGTGGGCACTTTCCAACGGACACCCATGTGATGGGGTTTATTGTCTTTGCAGAATCATGTACAGTATTTTCAATTTGTTGAATTTGCCAAACTAAAGGCGGTGAAGGGTGGAACTTATACGCCAGGAGTGAGGACCCCCCTTAGTTAGGCCTAGAGATATATCATGCCTAGAGTTCCGTAAAACAGCCTCTTGTTGCAGACCGCTCTTACTGTAAAATACCAGAATCTATCATGGCCGAACAAGCGCGTACACACTCATTCAAACTGAGAGACTTTTTTTATTAGGCTACCTATGAAAAGCCTACACGTTCTCATTCAGATCTGACTGTGCCTAGCGATACCTGGGCGGCCATTATAAAAATAGCTTGTTATTCTGTAGCGCTTGGCTTTGGGTCATTAGAGTCCATTACCGTACCTATAGGCTTGGTCTAATGATGATGATAGGCCCTCTGCTTGCTCTGAAACTGACAGTAATGTATGCTACTGTTTAGCATTTAATGACGCTCGCTCTGTACCAGGCCAAACAACATCAGGCAAACATCCAGAATGAGCAGTTATGGTTATTCAGAGCTAGATCTATATATGAAGTTGACTTCAAGGGTCCCTTGGGATTGAAAAATCTGTTGTATCAGCAATTTAAAGGGGTCCTACCACCTGAAAAAAATATGGAAACTGTCACATGTCAGCAACATCTCCGCATATTCTTGAAAGATTCCATTCACTGTCTTTATCATTCCTAAACATTTCCTGGCGTTTTGGCACTTTCAGGAGAGGGCAAAATGCCCAATAGTCATTGACACGGAAAGAATGCCGAAATGAATAATTTGCTTCTGCAACCCTTCCTGACGTTGTCGGCGCTCTACAGGGTGCGCCAGAGAAAGTGTCCCTCAAACACTTCCTGGCTTCAGACAGCTGTTTTGTACATAATCAAATTAGACATAGGCCTACTGTACTACTGACCACGAAGGGTTAATACTGCAGTAGCTGAAATAGCCGCGGTATATTATTAGCATGACTCGTTCCCGTATTGATCATGTTTTTGTTCTAACGCCATCAACCGATGAGTGACTCGTTCATCAATACCGCGTTAGGCCTACAGCGAATCATACACAAGCCTAGCTCTACTATATTTAGCGTGCGAAGGCTAGCATATAGGTGGTATTCCATCAGCGTATTGCTAAATGTCGATGCCACGAGAGTAGGCACCAAGTTATTGATTCGGCTCGCGATATGACACTGATGGCCGCACTCTTTCCGTTAACCACCAGGGTGTGTTACGATAGGCCTGGGTTAACTATTGGCTAAGTAGAGTGGACACTGACTGCGACTGAGGGAGGTGGATGGGGGACATTTGTGGCACGGGCAGTAAGAAGTGATTTCGTGCCTCCCCATCATCCCACGATTTGTTTTTGGCTGTCCACAATAGATTTTATACCCAGCAAAGCTTATACCGGTAATAGTTCACCAAAGTCCTCCCTGACGGAGGTAACCTTGGTTATCATGTCCACTTAACAAGTGGTAGGTCCCGGGTTCGAATCCATCCCGGGCCACATGGGATTAATCATCCCTGGCTCTTCACGTCTGTCGCACAGGACAGTAAGCCATGGTGCCTTGTACCTTGTGTCTTCACAAGGCCAAGAGCCCATCCAAGTGAGGAACATGAGCAGCATGATGGCCTCTTCCGTATTTACGAGGACAAATATGCTACGGCTTCAGCCCTGATGGAAAAATATCACATTTAAATACGGAGACTGTAGTGATTGCGTCAGACCAAGACTTACACCATCATCTTTTGTGTGCCTTAACTTATCTCTTAGCGTTAAACACAGAACAAAAGTTTCTTCGACTTTTTCACCTGGGATGATATTTAATATTTGACTCATTATAAAACCGATCTAAAGCAAATGTTGCTGGCTTTTTCACCGTTTTACAGTAAGCGTATTATCCGCCCATCAACTGATGAATACATCTATGCAAGATTGATAAACTGGACAAATATCCATTTATATTATAAGTGCGGCCAAGTCTAGAATGAGATTACCAAGCGTTCTAACAAAGCAGTGTAGCGTTTCCATGACAACCAAGGCTCTCTCGGACGCTGTTGAAAATTGCGAAGAATTGTACTGTTAATCTTGTGTTGGGATATTAAGCGAAACTGATTCTGTTTTTAGGCTTTGTACGATTGATGTCGTATACGTGTGAGTTATTCTGGTTGCGTCATGGTCGGTTAACCCCCACGGGGAGGCGGAAGACAGATACGGCGGTTTTGGTTTCATTGCACATGTTGCATTTTGTCTAATTGTGTCTCAGTCAATAACACGGGAATAAAGCAAGCGATGTGAACAGTGTCTTGGCCTTTTCGCCATCTGTATTCCAGAAAACATGTTAGGCCATATTCCAGAAGCTTCTTTAACTCTAAAGGTGTCTCTGCGCTTGACAGTTTTCTTGCGCAAGTTGGCTCTCAATGGGCAACTCAACGGCGAGCAGTTGTTTGTGTCATTGGTCCCAGCGTCAGCCGTGTGGAACAAATAATGGTGAATTGTCCATTGTGAGCCAACTTCTGCAAGAAAACTCTCACGTGGAGAGGCGCCTTAAGGTTTACCTAGCTATTGTTTGCAGGGCAGAATACAAAAGCTTAAAGTGGACCTTAGAGTTTAGGAGGTTTCTAGAATACAGGCTTCTAGAACGTATTGAACCCTAGTCCCATTTCGCTAAAGTTCTGGCAAAAAGACATTTTGAGCGAGTTTCAAACCTGTGCGACTTTTAATGCAATGTTCGTTTTTCATTTCAGGCTGTTACATCAAGAAGACGCACCCCACTGATGTCGGCATTACAATGAGTTTGTTAAGCAGGGAGTCGGGTGAAACGGCGACGGGGATGGATACCGTTGATAATAATAATGTTGATGAGACTGTTTCCATTGCTGCAAAACGATTGGTTCAAACATGTAAACGAGATGGGAACAAAAATGGCGACGTATCGAACGATTTTCAGGTTGTGACTCGTGAACGTAGTTCATTGGACGATATTTTAGAAACTGTTGCCCACGGCGACGATGGGGCTGTGCCCCATGCGTTCCTGGGAAATGACGCGAATAAAAACGTTGCCGATCTTTTAAATGACAACGCACACGATAGCGGCGTTGAGTCGCCGCTTGAGAATAGTTTAGGTACGGACAGTGACTGTGAGAAAAAGGAGAGACACGTATCGCTGGATGTTATTTGTGACGAAGTCCGTAGTTCTTCAGAGAGTGGTACGGAAAACTTACCCGACATTCGAACGAGTTTATCGGACGACGAGGACTCCAAGGAAGACTGCGTGATGATGGGGGTCAAACCGTCGATGGTAACCGCCCTAGCTGGACCTGAGGTGGCGGAGTCTCTCGGTGGTAGTGTTTTACATCGCCCCCTATTGGTGAACGGTGATTCCTTGGAAATTGATGGTAATTGGTGTTTTATTTTGTGGTTTCCGTGGTGATATGTACTTATTTTGGCTTAATCTCCTACAATCTTATTTCTGGTGAAGGAAGTTGCCATACTTTCTTGCTGAATACAAACTCAAACTGGGTGATCTTGTTTTGGTTTGTTTGGTCAACTATTTCCGTAAATCTACTACTTTATTTTTTCTCTTGCTCTTGAGGTTCTTCACGGCTGCATAACGGTCACGTGACTGCAAAGAATCGGCCATGTTGGCCGTCAAATGGCCGGCAACGACGTCAAAACTGTCACGCCATGACATTTTGACGTCTGGATAAGTGTGTTGATGCTGTGCCGTGACGTCGCTTGACATTTTGACAGCAAATATGGCGGCATCGTGTCGTCATGGAAACGTGACGTCACGTGAAGAACCTCCATATGACCTCAAGTTCTTTTTCTTTCCACCAGAAAACATATCAGTCATTGAAGACAGTCATGACAGCTGTGGGGATTCCAGGCCGGCATCGCGACGACGCAAGTCCACTCCAAAAAAACGCACATACACACCGATGGCATATGACGATAGTAGCTCAGACTCGGACAGCTATGGCGACCTCGATGAGGCAATGGAGGGAGCAGATGAAATGCATATCCTTAACGCTATGGAACGAGACGGGTCAACCGAACCCCCTTCCATACTGATGGAGGACGACTCTCCCATGCACGACCTTGAACTCTCCCGGGATCACACGGACCTCTCGCGGAGCACGGAGGACGTCTCCGTAGCGCTGGTGATGCAGGACAACCTCACGCAGGAAGCGACGACGATGCGACCAAGGGGCTTACCTTCCAAAGGTAAGATGGCTGAAGGTAGGCTTCTAGATTATTTACACAAACTCATTCTTAAAGATAATGTATCATAACTTCATTGTTTACATTCAATGTTTGTAAACATGGATGTTTCCATTATATAATTTTGGACTTTTGGGGCATGCCAACCCACCAAATTCAATACTTTCGGTAACAAAAGAATTTCTAGAGGGGCATGCCACCAAATTACTCATAAGACAAAGAAAAAAAAATTGTGTGTTTCCGGTCATTTGTAATTTTCCGACCGACCCTCAAAAAGTTTGACTGGCCAGGAAACAAATTTTTTTTTCTCACAAAAATGCATCACATCTACCAAAATTAATCTCTTTTGCTCTCTAGACCTTTAGGCATGGATGCCAGAGGAGCTTTTGAGGCTGTTCCTGGCTTCTAGATAACCTTTAGTGCAATCCCTGTAGCTGCAATAAAATTATCTCTACCAAAAATGGAAAATAAAAAAAAAATCCCAACCGTCCGACCCTCGATTTTTGGAAATCGCCGATGACCAGAAACACACAATTTATTTTTCTAGGCCTAAGACAAAGAAAGACTGGACATAAACAAAATGTAAATAAACAATGATTTTTGTGGTCCGCAAAAATGCCCCTGATACATTATCTTTACGTGAGAGTTGGCTCTACACTCGGATTCACACATTTGGATAAGTTGGAAATTAGAGTCTCAACGCTGTTCATACATTTTAATTCTTCATGTTTCAGGTCTCAAGAAAGCTGAACACAAATGCCCATTCTGCAACTTCGCGTACACATCCGTCAACTACGTCCTGTCTCACCTCTACCGCGCCCACACCGACGTCGACCCAGTCGTGTTACAGAACGCCATCGCTCAGGTCACCACTTGGTACAAGGCTTCGGCGACAGCCAAATTACTCGAGCAACACGCTGAAGGGACGCTGCCGAACCCAGACGAGTCGGCCATTGCTGCGTTGAAGAACCAGACCCTGGACTGTGTGGATGGACCTTTGATCTCATCTTCAGATAGCTACAATCAGTTCCCTGAACCCCAGAATACCATCGTGAATGGCGTCGCTGTCATGAACACTATACCCCCGAAGGAGAAAGACGTGACGCATACGCACAGCCGCCGGACCCTCATGACACAATCGTACTCCTGTGACAAATGTAACGCCAAATTTAAACTGCACAGCCAACTCGAAACGCACATGAAACGCCACCGCTGCTCGACCCCATTCCCGTGTAATTTATGCGGAATGGTGTTCTTCAGTCAAGAAAACTTAACGGAGCACAAACGCACTCACTTAAAGGAATCATTACTGTCATGTGACACATGCTCCGCGCAGTTCCGCGATGAAGTTCAATTCCTGGAGCATCAAAAAACGCACAACCTCAAACACGACTGCGTCCACTGCGGGCGACAGTATAACGACGCCCTGACCTTGACCTCTCACCTCAAAGACCATATCACAGAAGGACCAATCAGATGTGAGAAGTGTGACCTATGGTTTGCCGACAAGGCCACGTTGGGACAACACCTCCAGATCCACGGCTCGGACCAACTCTACCAGTGCCAGTTCTGTGCGTACACGTTTACGGAAATGGCGGTGTTACGTCGACACACTGAGTCTCATCTAAAACTGGAGATCATTGGTACGTAACGTTTGTGTCTAAATCGTCAATTAATCCCTTTACTTGAAATTCCTCAACTTAGATTCAAACCTCAAACATAGAATGCTGCCAGTGTCTCCACCTTTTGGTCGATCAACGTTCATGTTTTATGTTGACCCGATGTTGTGTGGAACAAAATGGGCGGTAGATGTGGATTGGGTCTGGGGCGGCGGAGAGCAAACCCTTACAACCTGAGCTGACATGTTCTGTCATTGTCTCTTGGATTATGATGTCCATTATTCTTACAAAACTTCGCAAACTGTAACGTAACATAACGTAACTGTAATGTTGGGTAATGATGTCTATTTTTCTTACAGAACTTCTTCTAAATGGAGAGAACCCCAACAAGAAACTCGACAAGTCAAAAACCGGTGACGTTGACAAAACATCTGATTCAACCAAAAAGGGGAAAGAGGCAAATAAGGAAAATGATGAGAATCTTCCAAAAGATGGTACGTACATGTATAGACGATTCTCGAATTTACAGATCTGCACACTGAAACCGGGTGACGTGACGCAATCCATGATTTAGCAATGGTTGACTCTGAGGCAACGTCTTCTAAGTCACTGTCATGGAGTTGTCTGCGTCGCGTCATTCAGTTTCAGACCGAGGTTATGGTTGAGATTTCAGTGGAGTGTGCAGATCTTTGTCATTTACGTCAATTTGAAAACAGTCTATTTCTCAACTGACATCTTTGTTTTGAGCAGACGACACTGCTGAGCGAGCAGACGGCATTCTTGTACAAACCAGATAATAATAATAATATTGAGTATGTGAAGCTGTTAATAAGCACTTTTCATTGTTGTATAAGTCTCAAAGCGCTTCACTATATAACCTCAGTCCAGCTGACCAAGCTTTGCCTAACGATATGTTGTTCCCAATCTTAATTTGTTTCTATTTTCTTCCACCAGGGGTCCAATACACATGCTGTCTCTGCCCGATGACCTTCCCCACAATATCAGTATTACTGGACCACGTCTACAAGGCCCACTCCATCATCAATGATAACGTACGGGCCATGCAGCAACTCCTTGGCCTTGCCACCGCCAGTATGCCACTACCCATGACGCCAGACATGATGAACATGAACGCTGCCCTACTGGGCCAAACACCAGTCTTCAACCTCGCCGGCCTCTACCCTCAGATGTTGTTGAACAAACCGGTTGTATTTGGCAACCCTTTGGACCAATCAAAACAGAATATTCAGAACGTAAACTTCATCCAGAATCCGGGCGTTTTGTTGAATCTGCAGAGTCCCAACGCCATGATGACATCACAACCTCTCCTAGCTACGAAGGAGCAAAAGATCGCACCGATGGCAGAACAGAAGACGATATCGGACATCATGAAGCCGAAGGACCACGCGACGAAATCACAACCAGTGTCTGGCCAGTCGTTACTTCTGACGTCACAGTCGCCAGTCATGACGAGCGCGGGCCTCGTTACGACGTCAGCAGACAGTACCCACAAGTCAACAGTGAATGTCCAACAGCAGAATGGTCATTATATAGATATAAAGGTCCCTTCATTTAAAGCTGGGAGTCAGCCATCTTTGCTTTCACCTACGGATAGTCTCTCACCACAGTCGCAAAAATCCCTGCTTAACAACCATCTCCTGTTGCCAGCAAAACGGATCAAGTTAGAAGACAATGTGTTGAATCAGAAAACGCCAGAGAAAGGATTGGACCAAGTTGATGGGTTACCGTTGGAGTCGAAAACGGGCGCCTCCCCCAGCCTCCGTGCGCCACTGTTGTCGAGTATGATTGCGAAGCCGGAAGCATCACAGGTCACCGTCACGCCACGCCACTTTGGGTTCGAGTCCGAGGTGGATAAGCCGTTCTCATGTGACGAGTGCGGGAAGCGATTCAAGCGTAACTGCCATCTACAACTTCACATGCGGACCCACACCGATGATCTCCGGGCCTACAGATGCAGTCAGTGCGGCATGAAATTTATCCAGCTTCGATCGTTAGAGATGCATTTGAAGACACACAGCATTGAAAAACCATACAACTGCCAGTTCTGCGGGAAATCGTTCGCACAGAAATACAACCTCAAGCTTCATATCCGTACCCACACCGGTGAAAAACCGTATGGGTGTGCGTACTGCGAGATGCGGTTTGCTGATCCGGGATCGTTGAACCGGCATACACGCACTCATACCGGGGAAAAGCCATATAAATGTGAGCATTGTGGGAAAAAGTTCGCACAGAAGTATAACTTGCATCTCCATCTACGGATTCATACTCACGAGAGACCGTTCCGGTGTGTTTATTGCGACAAGAGATTCGTACAGAAGAACAACTTGTTGTTGCATCTGAAGGTCCATGCAGAGATTGCGGTTCAGAATGGTAAGTCCATATTTCACGAAGGAAGGAGCGCCCTCTATTACATGTGCCGGTCACCAATCCACGTAATGATCACGCTCATGTTGCTTAACTTCTAGAGCCGAGGCCAATGTGCCAACCACTAGGCCATAAAGAAAATCCTCCATGTCTGGCGGGTTAAACCGTGCCATATAATAGCTGCAAGGGGTTCAATGCACCATCTCCCCCTTCGGACAGAGATGACTCATCCTCGAGTCACTTGGCGCCACTCTGTGTCTCAGTGCCAAACTACACTTTCCAGGTTCGACTGGGAAGGTCTGCCCGATTTATTACACGCATGCGGATTGCTGGTCACCATAGTGATCGCACTTGACGTTGCTTAACTTCTAGCACCGAGGCCAACGTTGCACTCGGCCATAAAGGAAATCCCCTACGGCCTGGAGGTTAAGCCGTGTGGCCTGGAGGTTAAGCCGTGCGGCCTGGAGGTTAAGCCGTGCGGCCTGGAGGTTAAGCCGTGCGGCCTGGAGGTTAAGCCGTGCGGCCTGGAGGTTAAGCCGTGCCAAAAGTAGCTGCGAGGGGTTCAATGCACCATCTTCCTAATCAATCTAGTTTCTCTTCTCCCTCCAGGTGTCGCACCAACTCCCATCGACTCCAGCGGCAACCAAATCCCGGATTCAGAGGACTCGAATAACCTGGTGATCGACCTGGCATTGATCAACGACCAAACAACCATTCCAGACGCTGCTCTTCAGAAACAAGTCGTCGAGAGTCACATGCACGCGGAGAGCAAGTTAAACGCTGAACACCTGCTACAGCAGTCTGAACAACTCATATCATCCATGACACAAACACAGATTAACGAAGGAACTGCTTCTGTTACCGTTTAGTACCGGATTGACGCATAGGTGGCGTAGGATTTATTCAATTATTCTCATCAGAGTTTTTGCGATGCTTCCTAATTCACCCCATCATGACATGCTTTCATTGTTATCTACTGTATCACCTTCTTGCATTTAATTTGTCTCATTTCGAGGTCAATGTAACTATCTCCAGACTGCAGTGCTGCCATCTGGTGGCAGTGATGAGAACGATCCGCATTTTCAAAGAGAAAGTACGTGGCCTTGAATGAGAATTTATGATCTCAGTTTATGTTTGGGCAGCAAAAAACATTTGACGTATTCTCGGTAATTAATCAAGGAAACAGACTTATGCATTTAATTAGTTGGTAATTAATCTGAACATATTAATTAGCAATTTAGACTGACTTATAATCATTACTTGTTAGTGACCGTTCGGTCACATAATTTTGTTCAATGCAGCTAATTCATGATTATGTCTTATATATTGAGACCTGCATTTAGTACAGTACTTTGATCATAGAGGGCAGACTTACCATAGCTATATATCTTTGAGTATGATTTCAAATTGTGCGAAAATTGAAATAAGAGATGTGTTTGAATATGTTGGCCGAAGTTCTCTTGACTTTTCAAAGAAGGGTCAGAATTGATGCATTTATTCTTATGAAGGTACATTAACTAAAGGTACATTTTTTCTCTGCTAAGTTATTCAGCTTTTATCTTGTACAACTGCAGATTTCTGCCTTGCATTTAAAATCTCTATACTATGATATTTCTTAATATTTATTTAGCGTAGAGTTATTTCGGGAATTTAGGAAGCATCNAGTTCTGACGTGAACCCACCTCAGTTCTGACGTGAACCCACCTCAGTTCTGACGTGAACCCACCTCAGTTCTGACGTGAACCCACCTCAGTTCTGACGTGAACCCACCTCAGTTCTGACGTGAACCCACCTCAGTTCTGACGTGAACCCACCTCAGTTCTGACGTGAACCCACCTCAGTTCTGACGTGAACCCACCTCAGTTCTGACGTGAACCCACCTCAGTTCTGACGTGAACCCACCTCAGTTCTGACGTGAACCCACCTCAGTTCTGACGTGAACCCACCTCAGTTCTGACGTGAACCCACCTCAGTTCTGACGTGAACCCACCTCAGTTCTGACGTGAACCCACCTCAGTTCTGACGTGAACCCACCTCAGTTCTGACGTGAACCCACCTCAGTTCTGACGTGAACCCACCTCAGTTCTGACGTGAACCCACCTCAGTTCTGACGTGAACCCACCTCAGTTCTGACGTGAACCCACCTCAGTTCTGACGTGAACCCACCTCAGTTCTGACGTGAACCCACCTCAGTTCTGACGTGAACCCACCTCAGTTCTGACGTGAACCCACCTCAGTTCTGACGTGAACCCACCTCAGTTCTGACGTGAACCCACCTCAGTTCTGACGTGAACCCACCTCAGTTCTGACGTGAACCCACCTCAGTTCTGACGTGAACCCACCTCAGTTCTGACGTGAACCCACCTCAGTTCTGACGTGAACCCACCTCAGTTCTGACGTGAACCCACCTCAGTTCTGACGTGAACCCACCTCAGTTCTGACGTGAACCCACCTCAGTTCTGACGTGAACCCACCTCAGTTCTGACGTGAACCCACCTCAGTTCTGACGTGAACCCACCTCAGTTCTGACGTGAACCCACCTCAGTTCTGACGTGAACCCACCTCAGTTCTGACGTGAACCCACCTCAGTTCTGACGTGAACCCACCTCAGTTCTGACGTGAACCCACCTCAGTTCTGACGTGAACCCACCTCAGTTCTGACGTGAACCCACCTCAGTTCTGACGTGAACCCACCTCAGTTCTGACGTGAACCCACCTCAGTTCTGACGTGAACCCACCTCAGTTCTGACGTGAACCCACCTCAGTTCTGACGTGAACCCACCTCAGTTCTGACGTGAACCCACCTCAGTTCTGACGTGAACCCACCTCAGTTCTGACGTGAACCCACCTCAGTTCTGACGTGAACCCACCTCAGTTCTGACGTGAACCCACCTCAGTTCTGACGTGAACCCACCTCAGTTCTGACGTGAACCCACCTCAGTTCTGACGTGAACCCACCTCAGTTCTGACGTGAACCCACCTCAGTTCTGACGTGAACCCACCTCAGTTCTGACGTGAACCCACCTCAGTTCTGACGTGAACCCACCTCAGTTCTGACGTGAACCCACCTCAGTTCTGACGTGAACCCACCTCAGTTCTGACGTGAACCCACCTCAGTTCTGACGTGAACCCACCTCAGTTCTGACGTGAACCCACCTCAGTTCTGACGTGAACCCACCTCAGTTCTGACGTGAACCCACCTCAGTTCTGACGTGAACCCACCTCAGTTCTGACGTGAACCCACCTCAGTTCTGACGTGAACCCACCTCAGTTCTGACGTGAACCCACCTCAGTTCTGACGTGAACCCACCTCAGTTCTGACGTGAACCCACCTCAGTTCTGACGTGAACCCACCTCAGTTCTGACGTGAACCCACCTCAGTTCTGACGTGAACCCACCTATGTTGATATGATACAAGAAACACTATTTTGTGACCTATATAACGTTACCCACCAAATTTTTGTTGAATTCAAAACAGTATGCAAGATTATGTGATGTTTAGAAGCGATTCCGCTGATAAATCTTAAGCCCACCTCATTCTATTAATCGGTTTTGTCATATTAATTATGACGTAATTAATTCACTAATTAATATTCAGCTCAATCCACTGAAAGTAACTAATTAACTGAGATTGAAATGAGTCCATCACATGAGTTGATCTTGTGATTTAGTTTGCGATTCGTCATTTTTTGCCCAATTGTGTTCCATTTATGCATTTCGTTCATAATGTGTTACCATGGTAACAAGTTACCATGGTAACAAGACAACTGCATTTAGAATTTTAAGCTTTAAGAAGACGTTTATCAAATACCACAATAGTTTTCACATGAATTACTTCAAGATCGTGACCAGGTAGATTTGAGGGGTGGGTTCGTTAAACCCGTAACTTGCCTTCCTCATCATGGGTTGGAGTGTCTGATCATGAATTACGTTAGCAACGAATCACGGCAATTATGGATCACATCGGTAACGGATCACACCAATAACAGATCTAAGAGAGCAGACAGTTTAACCCTTCCAGTGCCAGAACAAAATTTGTTTGTTTGTAAAACACTCCGAATGATGGCAGAGACAGCTGACGTTGGAAAAAAGAACTAAAGTCACCATCAGTATCAATCACTGTAAGCCGTGTTTTGACACAAGGTTTAAATTTTCGTTAACTTGATTGAAAATATGGGGGGGGGGCAGGGGTAGGCGCTGAAAGGGGTTTAATAAAAGATGAATCTTCCAAACTGACACCGCCTTGTGACACGGTACGTGATCCCAGAACAAATGTTAAGTATTAACCACTTCTTGCCATGAAATGTCGCAGTATTCGAGATTTTGTTTTCAAATATTTTAAATGCAGCGTTAATTTTGTCTAAAAACGTTGAGATTCCAATATTCTAATTGAAATTACTAATTTTTCCAGCAGGTGGCAGCACTGTCTGGTTGAGGAAGCGTCTTCTGCCTGAATTAGTATTCATCGGGGAGGTCGTGTACTTTTGGTTGCTATGGTAACCCAGGAGGTCATGTGTACTCCTGACTGCTATGGTAACCTGAAAGGTCATGTATACTCTTGGTTGCTGGGGCAACCTGGGGAGCTCATAACTCTTGGTTGCTATGGTAACCTGAAAGGTGATGTGTACTCTTGGTTGCTGGGGCAACCTGGGGAGCTCATAACTCTTGGTTGCTATAGTAACCCTTGATTGTTTGGCAGAATGAGGTGGTATCTGAAATTATGATTTGTTTGATTTCGGAAGAAAAGGCAACAGTTGAGTACGAAAAAATCTTCGCGAACATTTGGTCGTATTTCAGAGGACTTGTACGATGTCTGTTGGATTTGAAGTTGTGTCAGAAAATGTCAAAAGTATTATAATGAGTCTTGAACTGTGTCCAGATGTTTAAGTATTGTCGTAGCCTGCCATATGGTGGCGCTATCAGAAAATAGCCATTCCATTAATTGATTTACATAAATACAGATCCAGGTTCTGTATGTCCAGGCCCAAGATGCTTGCCACCCTTGTATTTCTAAATGGACCAGTCTAAAAATGCATTCATTACTTGGGAACAGTCCAATTTGTATATTAAAAGGGGGGACAGGGTTATGGAGCTCACTCCACGAGCTACGAACTCAACCTATTCCCCTGTTTTAGCATTTATAGTTCCGTGGTTGAACAATAGGTGTAGATAAATTCCATATTTTTGTGTTTATATGTAGATAGATTTGTTCAATGTGTTCAATGACATTTAATGACTTTTTGTGAATATTTTAACTCACTTTCTCCAATGACGTCATATTTCATGATTTTTCAATTTGTGTACAGTTAGTATATTTTTCCGTTTTTTATCGGTCTTTAACTTGTTTTTTGTTTACTTTGTACTGCATTTATTTCATTTAGCACTTTTGTGTTTTTGCTTTCGATACCTGTTAATGTTTTGTAAAATGTACTTAGTTTTCCTCCATTTTATGTCAAAAACGGGGCACAAGATGATTGACACATCAAATGATTGACAGCCCGTTATCTCACCTCGTTAGTAATCGATGGCACTCAGATTTATAAATTACCATTTAATTTTGAATCGTTATTTCAGAATTATTTGCACGGTTTGGAGAAAAAACAGACAAACTTTTGGAGGGTTCTTGTTCGTATGAGTTTACTAAATGCTAATCACCTGTAGCGTCGTTTGAACATATGACATATTTGTTCTTCTAACGTGTCTAATTTCTTTTTATTTGTGGTTTATATCATGTGACGTTTATTGTCTGCGTTCGTCACTGCACTCAGTGACCTCCGACGTATGAAATAGAAATAACCTCGACTGCTCTCTTCAAACGCAACATGATGAAATATCCAAGTGTTTATATGTCTTGTTGTATCGTACCTGTAATCATTTTGGTTTGGTAACCGTGGCAACGCCAAATCAGGAATGTAAATTGTATAAAACTGGGTGTATTTCAAAAGAAGCCTTGCGCTGGCCTACTTATGAAGACCTGGAGATGTAACATGCGATGCTATTGGTTGCTTAGTAATCATTGGGAACTTTTTGTTACAAGCCATTCCATTGGTCAAGAGTCCAACTGCATTGGGTGTTACAGCAGTGCCTATTGGCTGACAGTTTTTGTCCAGTCAAGGTTGGTTTTTAATGGTTGCCAATGACGACTGCAGCTGATTCATTCCGATTCATCCCAGGTCTATAAATAAACATGTAAACATTACTTGTTTTTTGTCGTCATGTCTTGTGTTCATGTGTTGGTTCTCTTAAAACTCGTACAATAATCGTCAAAAACATTTTCTTACAAATGTAAAGAAGTATTACGCACTTCCTGTGCAGAGGATTCTTTTCCTGGTATCCATAGTAACACTTTTAAGTGTTAAGCAACTTACTCTGTGTATTCTTGTGCTACAAAAAGTAGTTCCAGGTCAGTTCGTTTTCAAAAAGTGAGGAGTGAATTTTCCGCTATTTTCTGGGATGAAAATGAGTTGAGCAACAGGGGTGACATATTTGTCGGCGATGACTCTCAACGTTTATTACACGTTCGTATCATGTGACATTAATGTGTCATTAACTCTCGTTGAATGTCACGTCTGATCATGTGGGGGCGCCACAGTCCGTCAGGGCATTTCTCGGCCACTGTCATTGTTCGTTTTGTTTGCAAATGTTAGACACGCCCACCGATTTATTTTAAAAACCTTGTACTTACGCACAGGTTTATTTTTGCTGTAGACAACGTCTACTGAGAGAATTGTAGATAAGCTAGTAGATTAGATGACATATTTTTGCTCTTAACTTGGCTGCCAGGTTATTGCGCAGTTAGACAGTTCTGCCCATTTTGGTCGTCACAATGCCCATTTTTTGGTCACACATTTCGGCAGAAGTAGGGTAGGCAGACTTTGCTGCACAGTTAGGCAGATTAGTTACGCGAGTTGTGTTTGCTTTTTCACCATAATTGACAAATGCTGATTTAATTTATTTTTCATGTCGTTTATGACATCGTCAAGGTGATAGAATGATTGACGGCAGGTTGTCCTTCTCCTGTTCTCTAGGTCTGTCTCTATCTCACGAAAAATTATGAAAAACAGCGTTAAATGGCATCTCTGGTTGTCATGGTATTGTGATCTCTGCCGAAGCTGCTGATTGGTCAATAAAGGTCAGCTGATTAGATCTGATGAACAACTGCGTACTGACCATTTCCTCACTGAGGATGGACAGACGGATGATATTATCCATGATAACAGACAGACGGACAGAATCCATGACACTTTTCTCTTTATCTTAATCCTGAGGATCTGCCAAGCATCTCTTCTGAATCTCAAATACTCCAAAGAAAGATCTAGAATTCTTCAATCTTTTTCCACGTGAAGTCGCCACCGGTATAAATCATCTCTCCTCTGATTGGCTGTCTCTTCACTGAATTCTAAGGACTGGCATACGGCGGGGTGAAATCTTTTTGTCGCATTGTTAGAACGCACCATTTTAATTCATTGATTTCTTGTATCGGCCAGCTGTTAAAGGTGCGCAGAAATGATAGTAAACAATGCGAGGGGACGAGGTTCATTAAAGGAATACCCCAAAATGTCTGACATGGTGACATGTTTACAGCAGGTTTTGTATGTGCTGCCATCTGTAGCAGAAAAAGGAACCGTGACTTCGAGAAACCTCGTCCCCAGGCATTCTTTATTTTCACGACTGTGCACCTTTAAGAATTAAGACAACGCACACTGTCAAATTCAATGAGATTCTAATAATGATAAAATTCAAATGTTGTATTCTATTATTGGTACTTTTTGACGCCAGATGGCGTTGTAGTCAGATATATCAGCGTCAGTGTCGTGTGGTAGATTTTTGAACTTTCCAATACAATATAAGTAAGTAAGAAATGGTATTAGGGCCTAATAATTTTGGACCTTTCTTTTGCTAAGGAAAGTGATAGCATTATATCAAGAATTAAATGCACATGCTTGTACAGTATATTGCACCATGGGCTCGTGGTCTAAACACAACATGATGATTTAGACCACGAGCTCGTGGCTCCTAAGTATTAATTGGACAAGATCTTCCAAATTTTAACAAAATGTTGTTGGTTGAGACGCTGTTCCATCCGTTGTACTACCCCCTCTGCTGTTGAAGATTTTGTCTGCTGGTTTTCTATTGGATGAATCTGGTGGCTCAGAGGTCAAAGGTCATTTTTCCACACCTTTGTCTCTGGTCATATTTAGATTGCTTGATGTTTAGACTTTTGGGGTGTGTACATCTGATGGAAGAGCCATGTGTGTTTGGTGTCGTGGATTTGTAAATGTTGTCTACTTGCTAAGAGTATATATTAGAAAGACCCACCGAGCAAAATGATGATGGTCATAGTTCACTTGATAACCCATCTACGATTTTCATAATGGGAGACATTCCTGGTGTTTGAGACCACCACTAGTTAGCGGTCCTAGAACGTTAGGAAAGTTGACGACCCAGAGGCAAAGTGCACGCCACAATGTCATCGATGACGTTCCATAATGACGAGGACACCGTGACTTATGTTTGTGACGTTCTATGCCACTGCTAACAGGATGCCTCTAACGGCAGGAAGGTCTCCCATTGGGTCACATTTTATTGGGGAAATAATGTGAAAAAATGATTATTTATCTGTCATGATTCCTTGAATTTTGTGCGAGATTTTCTTTCATCATAACACATGATGATATTTATCACAATTTGGGTTGTAAATTGTTGTCCAAAAGTCATGAAGTTCAAAATGATTATGGTCGGCTGTCATCATGTTCTTGTGGCATCATCTCAAGTCATTGAGGCAAGGTATTCCATTTAACCCTTTAACCCACCGACATCCTATGTTTTCAACAATATGATAACTCAGACATTGTAGAGGCTGGACTGGCCGGTGTAGGATTTCGTTGGTGCCCATCTGCAGCTGTTCTGATGTTTTGATTGGTGGTAAACATCGAATGTATGAATTATGAAATATTTGCTGAAAACCTCTTGGGTTCAAAGAACGTACGTAACGAACGACTCGGGCCGAAAGGGTTAACAACAACAGGCCCTGCCTTGACTGCTCAGAACATCTTAAAATGCTTCCTTAAACAGCAACGCCACCTACAGTGTAAGTGGCTAACCTATCCGTTGTACTACCCCCTCTGCTGTTGAAGATTTTGTCTGCTGGTTTTCTATTGGATGAATCTGGTGGCTCAGAGGTCAAAGGTCATTTTTTCCACACCTTTGTCTCTGGTCATATTTAGATTGCTTGATGTTTAGACTTTTGGGGTGTGTACATCTGATGGAAGAGCCATGTGTGTTTGGTGTCGTGGATTTGTAAATGTTGTCTACTTGCTAAGAGTATATATTAGAAAGACCCACCGAGCAAAATGATGATGGTCATAGAGTCACTTGATAACCCATCTACGATTTTCATAATGGGAGACATTCCTGGTGTCAGAGACCACCACTAGTTAGCGGTCCTAGAACGTTATGAAATTTGACGTCCCAGAGGCAAAGTGCATGCCACGTCGTCATCGATGACGTTTGGATGTCACAGGACCAACCGTTAAGTTCTACGAGCGACGTATAGACGTCGCTCCTGTGTTCTTGACTGGTTGAACACCGACGTGGACACCGTGGCTTATGTTTGTGATGTCAAAATTATGTGACGTTCTATGCCACTGCTAACAGGATGCCTCTAACAGCAGGAAGGTCTCCCATTGGGTCACATTTTATTGGGGAAATAATGTGAAAAAATGATTATTTATCTGTCATGATTCCTTGAATTTTGTGCGAGATTTTCTTTCATCATAACACATGATGATATTTATCACAATTTGGGTTGTAAATTGTTGTCCAAGAGTCATGAAGTTCAAAATGATTATGGTCGGCTGTCATCATGTTCTTGTGGCATCATCTCAAGTCATTGAGGCAAGATGTTCCATTTAACCCTTTAACCCACCGACATCCTATGTTTTCAACAATATGATAACTCAGACATTGTAGAGGCTGGACTGGCCGGTGTAGGATTTCGTTGGTGCCCATCTGCAGCTGTTCTGATGTTTTGATTGGTGGTTAACATCGAATGTATGAATTATGAAATATTTGCTGAAAACCTCTTGGGTTCAAAGAACGTACGTAACGAACGACTCGGGCCTAAATGGTTAACAACAACAGGCCCTGCCTTGACTGCTCAGAACATCTTAAAATGCTTCCTTAAACAGCAACGCCACCTACAGTGTAAGTGGCTAACCTGTTGAATCCTGGTCCCCAGGTGTGCTGTTTAATACCTGGGGACAAGGTAATTCAAAACTCAAATGAAAATTGAAAACAATTCGTGTCTGACATTCCATTAACACAATTGGTGGCACAAAACGTCACCTAGTGGACAAACATTGTACTAACTTTTCCTGGATCTTTTGGGATCATGGAGGCCATTTTATATTCTGTTCACAAAAAATTCAGGAAAAAACCAACATCACAAATACGGTACTTAAAGGGAGAATGTTTTTTCCACAGGTTTTGTTTAACAAAGACGGCTCTACATGTATGTTCTACATTAGGGATGTTAAAGCCGCACAGTATAGACAGGTGGGTTATAATCGGCGAGCATAGTCTCTGTCACCCACGGCGCTGTTTCGAATCTGGGAATCCGTATTGCAGTACTGTGGAACGAAACGGCTGGCTGCGCAAGACTACACGCAGCACTGGGGATTCCCTGAACCACGATACAGGATAATGCTATAACGTGTGGTTCTATGGTTCTATACATTACGCACGCCTGTAAATTCGGCCGAACTGGAAGTGATTTAGCTGTCTATACTGTGCGGCTTTAAAAAGCACGAGGTGGACCTCATATCATAGGGACACGGTCACTTCAGGTTTCTGGTTTCTGACTTGGTAAAAGATCTTCGTAAGTGTCATGGGTTTGACCCNAATACTACTTGTTGGGTAAAGGCCGGGGGAAGTTAGGGCGTAGCTCTGCAGATGAGTTTTATCCACGTCCCGGGAAAGCCAGTGCAAACGTCTGTCATTTTGTTTGGTGCCCTCTTCGTGGCATCGAAAAATGGGATTGGTGTTCGCGTTTCATGGTCTTTACAAAAACTCTCTACCGCCCTCGTCATCTCCACAGCCATATTAAACGCAGACTTTTACCAAGTCAAGAACCGTAATACAGAAAGGCCACAGCATGAAATTATTCATTTTGGGGTAAAAACTCTTGTCCTGGGGCAAGTTGCACGCTTGCCATGCCTGACCCGGCGTTGCTAGGTACCGGGTTCAAAGGTTACCGGTAGCTATGTTTAGCTCTAGAGTTGTGCTCGAATAAAATGTGTTGTCGATCAACGTGAGTTTGTTCATTTTTTACCCCTCACTCTAGAGGGGGGGGAGGGTAAGCTTTAGTGTCCGTCTGTCTGTCCACCGTTGGACACGTCCACGAGCATCTCAAAGAAAGACTGGTTCCCATCTTTGCTGTTCCACTTGCTGTCCATCGCAGAATGGAGCCGAGGTATCAGCAAAGCAGAAAAATTGCTGAAATTGATAAAACTCTGCCTTACGGTAGGCTAAATAAAAAAAAAATTCCACAACGCATCAAAGGCATAATTCCGACTGGTTCTATTTGAATTATCACGTACATGTATGGTAATTAAGATATGGAGAAAAATTACAATATTAGTAGACCCAATATTTGTGACCACACCAGTTTATTTTGTTATTTTACAATTTTCAGGTTGCAGTTACTGCTTCTACTGGCAAGGCTGCCTGCGGCCTTACTCTACTGACAACGGCCTAGCTGCCTGCACCGTCCATTAGTTCGGTGCACAGCCAGGGGATCTTGGGCTTGTTTCCTTGGTGGCGCACAGGTTATCATGATTGGGTATCTTTGGAGAGACCATGAGAGACGTTTTCGATGCATTTCCTGCACACATCCCTGCGTGCTGTCAACTTAACAATTTGAAGACACCGGGCCGAGCGCACTCTTCGACTTGCTTCGCAATCGTTGCCAGGTGACACAACCTCCATCCACATCTTCCCTGAGATAACTTTTTTTCCATGAGAAAGAACATACCCAAGACATAGCTTAATTGTTCTGACAATAGCGATGACAGAGTTTAGCCCTTGAACTGTCTTTTCGAACTTGGGTGAAATATCGTGAGCCCGCAAATCAACTATTTTGCCGCGTACTCTTAACTGCCAAGAATCGTCCATGAAGATGACTTCCTTCACGACTGGGTTACCAAAGGAAGTGACATCCGTTACCATCCACAATGTCACGGACTCCGGAGACGTTCTTCTGATCATAATATCCGCAGGAATGAAAGAAGCCACCTTAGAAAAGTCAAGTGGCATTTTATGAGCACGAATATTAATACTTTTATGAACTAATCCCTTGTACATATCTTTCCGCGTTTTATTTTCGTCTCTACTCCTGGGTCCTCGCACAATTTTAACGGACGGAAAAACCTGCTTCAGCACTCGACCAAATGTTCTTTGCAATACAGGGACGTTGTTCGCTTTCTCCCATTCGTCACTGTGCTGCTGATAGACGGCCCCGACTTGCAACCTTCCATCGCCAGTCTCGAAAGTGTTTTCCAACCTTGGCAAAAAAGAGAAAGACGTCTTTTAACATGTTTAAGCAGTGTTAGGTCACATACATGTATCATAATAGGCCTAGGCCTACTAGTAATTGAATTTTAAATGCCTGGGGGAAACATGAATGGCTGGGTAGGCCTAATTAGTTTTACGTTGCACATTCTCGTTAGCTACCGGTATAGATTCATACTTCGACACAAACCCCATGACATAGGCCTATGTATGAACGTAAAACGTAATCTTCATGACGTCAACGCCATTGTGTGATTTTTTCACGCGTGTAACGTCACGCCCGCATTACCGTAAACGTAAAACGTAGGTTGGTTGCAAAACCTGCCTAGTTCATGCCTGACGTTACCGGTACCGGTAACGTCATGACAATGACATGACGACGTCAGCGTTGCATCATCGCCATGAGTCGAAAAGTACGTTACGCCTACGCATGGCGTGGGGTTTGCATTGATTGAACATGTTGAAGTACGGTTGTCGGTAGGAATCAAAATTTTTTAATGATACATACAATCTAGGCCTAGGTAGGTTTACAAGGCAAGGCAGAGAGGAGCTACACTTTTTTTTGTGAAATCATTTGAGAATGAGATGAGAGAAAGAGAAAGAA
>NMRB01000330.1:148624-171361 GCA_002633025.1 Notospermus geniculatus | reverse complement strand
CAAGTCCCTGTGAGAAAGAAAGGTAAAATCGGTGTTTTTTTTGCTTCACCAGGTTATAAGTGAATCGGAAGGCTTGAATTCTTCGTCCATGTTGTCTCAGGTGTAAGCTCGATCACACGTGTTAACTTCGAGTATCCATGGAAACAGGGGAAGTCCAATAAAGGCGAATTTTGCAGGTGACTGTTGTGACTATTGTACATAAAACATATAAAATGTACACATATGTATGTACACACCACGCACGTGTAGTAGAGCGTAGCGCCACGTAGCGGAACGACAAGGAACTAGTCTCAGCATTGAATTCTGGGATCGAAGAAATGGCGGCCGCTTCGAATTTCGTGAATTTGTCGAAAGAAATTTGCTTCGATTTCAGTTGATTTTTGACGGGTTTTATCGCGGATATTCGCCGCTAGAATAAGTTGGTGAAATAACAGTGGAATGGTTTGTATTCTCATTCCCAGTCATTCTGTGACGAGCTTCCTAAAGGCGTAAAACAGTCAGTGATGTGTGTCTTCTCAACTTCTGTTCGTGCTTTTTGCACTTGCGTGTAGGCCTACTGCACTGCACTGCACTGCATCATGCACTGCACTGCATTGCGTGCACCACTGTGTAGGAGGCATAGGCCTCTAGCCTAGTCTTCTGCCATGACCAGATGACTGCTGTGTAGCTAGGCCTACTGTGTGTAAATGTAAGCCGACGGCTTACAATTCGGAACTATAGCGCGACGAGATGCTTTTTAAGTCCTTACCTTGTCCCAGCCCACCACTGGCACTGGCAGGGTCGGACGGACACGGATCCATCTCTGCCTGGTGGAAAGAGGAGGCCTAAAAATGAACAAATTGATGGTCAGTTTCAAGTATTTTTTTTCAAACTACAAAATTTCCCGGTTCAAGGTATTTAGGCCTATAATCCTGAATCAGAGAAATAAAAGATTGATTAGCATAACCCAACTCCAATTCTCTTGTTAAGTTTTTCAGTGTAGGCCTAGGCCTAGTTAGTAGGAGGCCTAACGGTCATCCTGAAGCTGAAGAAATCAGGTCCTCTTCTTGACTTTATCTTTCTTAGCGAGGGAGCCATGCTAACCAGCTGCTAACAGGACCTGATTTCATCAGGATGAGTGATGGTACAGTACCCGCTAGATAGGCCTAGATGCAGAATGTTCTGGTTCAGGGTTTCCGCCAGAAAAAAAAATGAGGGTAGCCTTATAGACAAAAATTTTTTTTGCAAAATATTTTTTGGCAAACTTTTTGTGATTTTTAAAAGGTTTTAAATGATGTTTGGTGCCATTTTAGGTGTATTTTGAAGCATAAAATCCCCGCGCCGGTCATGCCGGTTGTTTGGTTTCGTCCGGCATGTCATGGAAAAATGGTTACCCAATGTTTTTGAGGGTACGGATCCGTACCCTAGAAAAATTTAAGGGAACGGAACTTTACCCATTTTACCCTCTGGCGGAAACCCTGACGTTCAGAAATTGAAGGGTGTTGAACCCTGGTATTGGTAACAATTTGAAATTCTTCCACAAGACAGCATTTCCTTGATCTAGTTTTATAATTCTTTGAATTGAATTTGGTCAAATTTATAAATGTTTTCCGCCGCAGAAAAGTTTGTGTGACCCGAATATGTCATCGTCTTAAAACACTAATCACTGTTCTATTCAGGTTCTCTTTACTGCAACCTGCTGAAAGATGACAGCAGCACAAAGGTCCGTCTTTTGTTGACTCTTGTCCATAGTCTGTGAAATAGTGTCCATTTTACTCTAACCTGACTGCAGAATATAGTACATTTTGCATTCAAATGTGCACAGCATTTATGAGGGATTTGTGAGCGAGTGTGTGTCGGTGCAGAGGATGCCGAAAGTCCTTTCTTTGTCTGAGTTGAAGTCAGCTACCTGACCTGGGCAGGTTTTCAAATATAAGAATAAGATTTTCATCGGAATGTCAATGCCGGGTCAGCTGGACTGATTGGTAACGGATTTTTTTTCTTTCCCGCCTAAAGATGAAAATGATTTTGGTTGTGGAAATGGGGTCATTGCGGGTATGAAAAGGTTATCTGATCATCATTGTTCATGGCGCTGAAGGGGTGGATGTTGTCCACTCTGATTCCTAACCCCTGGTCTTTCGTATCCTTCAACCCTTCTGCTTGATACCTGACCTCCTACCCCTGACCCCTAAAGCCCAGTCCTAAACTCTAACCCCTGACCCGTAAGCCTGCCACACACTGGAGCTATCTGCTGAGCAAAAAGTCATTCGAGACCGTTTGCTCAGCAGATAGCTCACATGTGCGCGTATTTTTGGTATGTTTTTGGCGTGACAGTTTTGACGTTGTCGCCGGCCATTTGACGGTCAATATGGCCTANTTGAACGTGTTCAAATATAATTTGGACTGATGTGCCCAGGATATGACTGATTTCGTATGCGTCATGTTTGCCAGATAAGGGTGGGAGCTAAAAATATGACTAAATGTTGCTCTGATTTGTAATTCCGTTACCGGAGAATTGCCCACCTCGGTCTGAAACTGAATGACGTGACGCAATCCATGATTCAGCAAAGGTCGACTCTGACGCAACGTCGTCGAACTCACTGTAGTCACATGGTCGTGGGGTTCTCTGCGTCACGTCAGCTGGTTTCAGACCGAGGTTCTGTTTGCCATTTCGGCGGAAGTCGCAGATCTTTCTCGTTTTCATCAATTTGGGATTTGTCTATACGGCCTGACTTATTGAACATTCTTATACCTGCCCACTCAGCCCAGGAGGAGATAGAATTTCTTCCTATAAAATCGTCTAGAAGTCACCATGGTAATAGAGAATAGAATTTTAATGTCAGGCAGGTGTTGGGTGAATAGACTGGAATTTATGGAAAGCACAATCAAATCTTATGACTTTGTTGAATCTTGTGTCAGGGGACCATTGTCTGGGGGGACAAACCTGGAGGTGGGGGCTCAGGGTAACTAGACCCGAAAATGTCATTCAAATGTACAGTGCTGTAATGGTTTGTAATGATCAACCTCGGGTGCAGTCAAATTCTGTTTTGATTTCATGTTGACTTGAGCCAGATAATACAGACTTACTGTAGGTCAATTGTATTGGAAGATTTAGTCAGGTTAGGTTGGATTAGAATAGTAATGGTCTAGTCAGTTAATCATATGCAAATCAGTGATTTTGGGGGGAATTATAAAGATTTTGGATCAGAGGTCGGTTAGCAGCAGGTTATTTTGAATAGTGATCTGAGGAGTATCAAGTGCGTGGTGTGACGACGACGAGGCACGGATTACCATGACTACAGGCTGATATTACAATGTACAGCATATTTACAGGCCTTTATTATCAGGCCTAGGAATAGGATACGTAAACTTGGAAAGTTGGATGCTTGTTCAGAATGGTTGACTGTAAGTGTGAATTTTTAATTTCAAATTTCTGTCCAACTCCCACACGTGTCCCACGATGGACACAATCGCAGGATGGCAACAAGTTTTTTTTTCTCTCATGACTGTTGTTATCTTTCATTTTGATGACTTTTCTGTCTCCCTTCAATATTGTAGTTATTGCCTCGTTTTCCCTAATGATGGAGTTCATACTTGGTCCTCTTCCACTTTGCATTGAACAACCTGATTTAGAAAGATTCCCCGTATACGGTATAGGCCTACTATAACTTCCTCTTGCAGGGTTATTGCAGCTGCAGGGGTGGGTGGGTGGGGGTACAAACCCCAACCGCTTAAAGAAGGGACTTCATACCCCCCTTCTTTCTGCCGAGCAATACAGACTCAGACACCTTCTTTCAGATTACAGGAAAACACCTTTCTCAGAGAGATTAGGCAAAAGAAGCTGTCAATCAAATTCAAAACATGTTCACCATCGTTATGGAAACATTTCTGTTGTATTTTGTGACATTTTGTTGGTTTTGAGATAACGTCAATATATTTGTCTTCAGAAGAATCTGGTTCAGATATCACTACATGCTTCAAGTGCTGTGCTATAAAATTATATCAGAATGTAAGAAAATGATTGTATGAGATAATGATATCTAAGTTATGCGTTAAGTCGGTTATGCCTGTTGGACTCTCGGGGAAACAGTTCTGTTGCAGCTCTCTTCATAAAATTCTTAAATTGAAAATGTGATGTTGTCTTTCCACGATGTTGTCTCGGTTGAGTTTTCTCAGGTGAGGGACTTGCTGCTGGATACAGGCCTAACAGGCCTGATGGAATCTTAGCTGGAATCTGACCAAGTCTTTACAAGGGCAAGTAAAAGACTCCATCCAAGTGAGGAACATGAGTAGCTTGAGGCGGCCTCTTCCGTACTTACCATGACCAGTGCCTGTAATAGGTAGGTTGAGAGCCGTGATTTATCATGGATCCTTTGCGGATAGAATTCTGTACAACGAGGACAAATTTAGATCCGTCCATTTAGATCCGTTTACATATAGGGCCGTATTGCACCAACGAAGATTATCTTGAACTGTGGATGAGCCACAGCTTTTCAATTGTTCAGGTTTGCCAGGGTATGATGTGACAATGGAAAAGTTGTGGCTCAATCTGAGTTGAAGGTAATCTTCGTTTGGTGCATACGGCCCTAGGATCCGTGGTAAGTGGCTGATCTCAACCTCCCTAATGCTATGGAATAATACTGTTTGGGCCAAACTGGGGTGACAGTTTGCTGGGGTAGCCTGCTGATGTGATTGTCCAGGTATGAAGGGTTCACTGAGGAAGCGGACTCCTGCGGTGACTGGGAACACTTTCTCACTTTCTCTACATGTTATGTTCATGATTGAATATGGGGCTAATTAGTTTCTACCTGTTATCCTTGTTGGTGGCCTGCAGTTGATGTAATTAAGGAACTAATTAATCACTTAATTACCAACACCAAAACACTAATTACCCCAGGTTAAATTGAAATGTGATCAGCTCATGACAGATGCCAGGATTTCTCCCAGAAACATCGCCATCCCTCATGGTCCTCTCATCAAGAAACAGCAGTGCTCATCGTCCCGGCACACTGCTCATCGTCCCGGTCGTATGTTCTCAGTTTTAGACACGCGTTTGGATATTTGGAAGTTGATTTTTGTGTGTTCGATTTCTAGTGTCCATTTGTTTGGAGGCGTGAACTGGGATTTTTGGTGGGTTTTATAGACTTTCTGGCTTAGACTTGTGGCAATTAGTCGTTCTTAAAGTCCAGCAACATCTGAGCTCCACAAAATGTAGCCTAATGCGGAAGTTAGGAAATGAGACGGGAATTTGCGGTTTTCAATTACCGGTATGTATTCGACCTGCTTATCCGGTGACGATCAGATCCGTTGCCGTTGCACACAATCCGTTTCACCACGGACACCTTCCACCCATAACCGATGATGATCAGATCCGTTGCACACAATCCGTTTCACCACGGACACCTTCCACCCGTGCAATCTTGAATCCTGACTCAGTCCTGATTCAGCTCGCAAACTTTTTATGTTAAGTGTCTTTTGCCCTGGCAACACCCAGGACATCAAACCATCCTCCCAACTTTCAACTCTAAATATTTTCTGTGTAAATCCTTTTCATTTTGTGTCGGTCTTACCTCAAAAATCTTTCTTTTTAGAAAGTAAAACCATGCAAACTGCATAGAAATAAAGATAAGAACCAAAAGCACCAAAAAACACCAGAAAAATTTAAATCAAAGATTATGGTGTATTCCATCCTAACAAGACTTAAACATTTCCACCAAATGTACATCAGTGTGTGTAAGGAGCTTGTCTTGTTATGTCGGAACGTGTCCTCAGTTGAAGATGATCACCAAATACCCCGTGGAGGTCGGTATTGTCCTCGTGTTTGGATTGTTTTCTTGGAGCCCTTGGGCGCCATTTCTTTATTCACGGGGTCTTAGTCAGAACAATGGAGTCAAATTACACTCAGTTGTGGCTTATGATTGGTAGTTTGGGCAGGTGGTCTTCAGGTAGGGATCGTAGAGGTGTGTAAGGAACTACAACCATGTTCCTACTGTACTAGCCCAGCAGGAAATATCTCTTTCCGTCAGGTGGTGTAGTGTTAGTAAAGACTAAGCAGGAGGTCCCTGGTTCGAATCCCGGTGTCACTTCATTTCCAGGGTATGTTGTGTTGTCACCTTTGCGGCCCTGACTAGGCCATGGTGATTGCTGATCTGGGAAGTCAAACACTGCTAACTTTTGGAATTCGAATGGACATGTGTGCCAAGCAGTTGTGACCCAAATCTGCCGAAAGTGGGCACATGTTACAGGTGATCAATATTGGTCATCAGTTTACCGGTACTCCGGTACTCCGATCATCACTGCTGTCCACTACTATTGTCAACCTGCTGAGACGACGTACATTTCAGCTATTGTGTTGCAAGGCTGTTTGTATTTGTATTTCATTTTTCCGTCATGGCCGACGCTATAGCATTATTGACCCTGGTAAGTATGGAAGAGGCCATCACAAGCTACTCATGTTCCTCACTTGGATGGGGTCTTTTACTTGCCCTTGCAAAGGTACAAGGTACAAGGCACCACGGCTTACTGTCCCATGCGACGGACGTGAAGAGCCGGGAATGAAAAAAAAAACTGTTAACCCTTTCCTTGTTTGCGACTTGTGCGTACTTTGCTGGAGGGGGACACAATTTCTAAATGTCCGGAGTATTTTATCACCACTGTTGGGTGATTTGTTACTACCGGTAGTGAAAAGCATGACCAACACAATTTTGGAAGCCTTTTTTGCCTCCATGCATCTTTTCAATGGCATACACCTCTGCGGTATTATTGCATTTTTTTCTGTTTTGTAAAAGTGAAGTTTATTTTCAATGCCAAACAAACCAGATCGTATTCATTTGAGAAAGACCACGTATAATTGGGATGTGTCCTTTCACCGTCGCTGGCCCTCATTCTACTTCTTCTCATAACATGAGAATGTATGACAATGGTCCGTTCACAGGTGAGGGACAAACTTTACGTTATGGTTTATAATAACGGCCGGCTCCGGTACCTATCATTATATGACATCAATAGGGCCGTCACGCTGGGTTACGCCCGACAATAGCGGACATTTCTAAGACGTGGTGGACAATAGTCTTCATCATGGAATATGTTTCTGTGCGGACTTGTTTTGGATGTTGAACACAAAAGGTGGAGGAGATGGTACGAGAATGTTGTGTGTTCTATTTGAGTACCAGTCATATCGTTGACGATGGAACCTGCGCTTTCATCGCGTTGTATTGTCCAAATTTATGACTCTGACTTCTCTAGGCATCCCATAAATCTCTGCATTCTGTAGTTTGGACGTCTTTTCCAAATCAGGAGTCGTCTGCAGATAAAATGAGGACACTTTCGACTTTCGTTCTGTGAGGCGTTTCTGCGTGTGTAATGTGTTATGTAATTCACGTGGCTGTTCTAACCCTGCTCTCACACCTGGGATATTAAGGGCCGTATTCAAAAAGGGTGTTTAAGACTTAGATGCGTGTAATTTCGTCAAATGCATGGTGGAAGTGTGTGCATTTTGTGACGTTACACGTGTCTAAAGTCTCAATCGTGCGATGATCACCCTTTATGAATACGGCCCTAGAATACCCGAGCCCGCTTTGAAATTCAAACAGGACAGGCCCATTTACACTGCCATTGGTACCGGGACAAGTTGGCTCAACCTGTTTACGTTCGCTGTTCGGCAAATTGGTACCGAACCGAGCAATTTGAAAATTCCGTGATGTAAATGAACCCTTCTCTAACATTGTCATCATTTTCCAAATCTCTGTCATTTCAGACTTATTGACTGCAGAGGCCTAGACCTGTAGCGGTGAGAATCAGGCCTAGACGTAGACCAGGATGGAGCCAGGGAGTAGCATGTATTTTGATGCTCAGGCCCTTCAGGACCAGGATGAGGCTGAGTTACTCAGAGAAGAGGAAGAACAGCAGAAAGAAGTGAGTACTATTGTATCTGTATCAGATTTTCCATCAGGGTTGAAGCCATAGCATTATTGTCCCTGGTAAGTATGGAAGAGACCATCTCAAGCTACTCATGTTCCTCACTTGGATGGGGTCTTTTACCTGCCCTTGTAAAGACACAAGGTACAAGGTACCATGGCTTATTGTCCCATGTGACAAGGTACATGTACCATGGCTTATTGTCCCATGTGACAAACATGAAGAGCCAGGGATGATTTATCCCATGCCCTGAGCTGGATTCAAACGCGGGCCCTGCAGTTTGCTAAGCCGACGTGATAATTTTATTTCAACAGCTACAAGAGCGACTGGCTGCAGAATTTGATGACCTGATTGATGACGATGACAGCGACTCGACAGGTATGACATCATCGGCAGAGATGGATGATTCACATAACGTAACGGGGGAATCAGGATCGCAACCAGAGGAACAGAAAGATGGAAGGTAAATGAAGGGGTCGGAGAGGGAAGGGGTCGGAGAGGGAAGGGGTCGGAGATGGAAGGGGTCGGAGAGGGAAGGGGTCGGAGAGGGAAGGGGTCAGAGAGGGAAGGGGTCGGAGGGTATTACTCGCCTTTGCAAAGGCAAAAGGTACAAGGCACCATGGCTTACTGTCCCATGCGACGGGCGTGAAGAGCCAGGGATGATTAATCCCATATGGCCCGGGCGGGATTCAAACCCGGGGCCTTCCGGTTGCTTAGCACTAGGCTGTCAACGCTCCTTGGTTGTCTACATTATGAACACACAACAGCCAAAATTTTCCGCATCTAAGTTAAATTGTGATTTGTAATATTGCAGACCTGAGCCACCAGCATCAAATCCATGGCCGCCTCTGAGTCCACAAACAAACAGTCAGCAGCAGGAGCCAGGGATCGTATCCCCCGGCCACCAGATCAGCCCTCGATACCCACAATACCCAAACTACAACATGCATCAACAGAATTATTACAACTATCCTGAAGATACACGTGGAAATTACGGTGAAAACGCTGAAGGTCATATTCCGATGGGGGAGTGGGAGCAGCAGGGATCGCCGTACGGGCCAATAGGGGGCGAATACAAGGACCATTACCCAGAATACCCTGGGCCGCATATGGCGCCGATACACGAGGAATATCCCTACCCGGAGAACTATAATATGGCACCGCAGTATATGAATGGTTACTATCAGGATGGTTACTATGGAGATGGTTTCCATGGTTACGCAGCCGGTGACGGACATTATATGAGCTCACAGGAGAGTACATATAGTCCGCATCATGAATATGTTAATCACCCGGACGTGTACGCCGAACAGTTCCCAGAATTCCCCAAGGATATTAATCATAACTCGCCACACGCTCAGACGTTTTCGCCTAAAAATTACGAGGGGTCGTCCCCGCGAGGGACCCACGTTGTTAACAGCGGGAAAAGTCCAAAAGATTTAGAGAATTATAAAGTACAGTATGTGCAGAAAACTCAGGTTGAAAATCAGATGGAGGCTGGTCAGGTAAACACGGAGAGTAAGGACGGGGAGAAGAAGCCGGACAGCAGGCAGTTCCTTGATCAAGGTAACGATGAGGTTCTTTGGGATAGGGGTTCTTTACGTGAGGTCACATCTCCATGACGACACGGGCCACCATATTCGCTGTCAAAATGTCAAGTGACATCGTCACGTCATGAACAGAGTGTCAACACCCAAATCGTGACTTCAAAATGTCATGACATGACAGTGTTGATGTTGTCACTGACCATTTGATGGCCAACATGGCCGATCCTTTGTAGTCACGGGACTGTTGTTCCATCAGTAAAGAAACCCTTTATGCTCAGAAGTGTCCCTTTGCTGTTTTGTGATGTTCACCGTCTTAGTGTGAAGTACATATCACACTTGTCTTTCCTCTGTCCATAGGTGGCGCTCCAGACACACGGCAGTTGGCCCAGCTCCAGATCTTATACAGCGCACGGGGACGGAAACTTGATGAAATGACGAGGAATTATGAGGCGTTGAAGGAGGAAACGTCTCGTGAGACGAGGATAATGAGACACAAGATCGCACAGATTGAAGGTGGGTCGTCTATTATACTCGCGGAGGTCGGTCACCCATCCACGTAGTGATCGCGCTCAACGTTGCTTAACTTCAAGCTGTGAGGCCAACGCGCTAACCACTAGGCCATAAAGGAAATCCTCCATGGCCGGCGGGTTAAGCCATGTCATATAGCAGCTACAAGGGATTCAATGCACCATCTCCCCCTTCGGACAGAGATGACTCGTCCTTGAGTCACTTAGCGCCACTCTGTGTCTCAGTGCCAAACTACAATTTCCAGGTTCGACTGGGAAGGTCTGCCAGATTTGTTATCCACCCACTGGTCGCCCATCCACAGAGTGATCACGCTCAACATTACTTAACTTATAGCTCGGAGGCCATCGCGCTAACCACTAGGCCATAAAGGAAATCCCCCATGGCCGGTGGGTTAAGCCATGCCATATAGTAGCTGCAAGGGGTTCAACGCAGGTGGAATTTAAAATGGAACTTCTCGGTGGATTTGATTGTTGAATCCATGAGAATGTGAGCTAGAGTCTCATACACCTGTCATATGTTACATTTCAGGAGAAAGAGAGGGCCTAGCTGCCAGCCTCCAACAAACACAATCACTGCTACAAGCAGCTCAGGAGGAGAACAGTCAACACCGGGCCAAGATCTCAAATCTTACCACTCAGCTGGAGTCGATGAACACCTCACGTTTGGAGGTAGGTCTGGTTGTAACACCTCACGTTTGGAGGTACGTCTGGTTTGTGGGCAATGGGCACAAAAGGTTAGGTACCAGGGGCAAAGTAATTGTCTGAGAGGATGTGTTTGGTAGTGTTATATTATGCTTGGACAATGAATGGCCACAACGTCAAGTGGGAGAACTAGTAGGCCACCATCTTTGTTGGAAAGACCTGTCGGCTCGGAACTAGTGAACTGTTGTTTTTCTTTCAGTTTGAGAAGAAGCTTGAGGATGCAGAGTCAACGATTTCTGATCTGAACGAGCAGCTGATTGATCTGACGAAGGCTGACAGTCTCTCACGGGTCAGAGATCGTCAGGATACCCTCGTCCACAGCATACAGCAGAAACATGAGAAAGAGATGTTTACTATGAAAGAGAAAATGGACGAAACGTTGAAAACTTTGGAAGAGAAGGTGAGAAGATTAGGCCCGGGTGGCCCAGGCTAGGCCCGGGTGGCCCAGCCTAGGCCCGGGCTGCTTGAATGGCGGCATCTGTCGTCATGGAAATGTGATGTCATGTGAAGAACCTCTATAAACTTTCCTGTTGTTTATTTCAGAAAGATGAAATTGACTCCCTCCGTCAGCAGCTGACGACTGTGATGAAATCATCGGAGATGTCGAACCTCGATCGGACGGACACGATTAATCGCCTGACGAAGAGTTTGGATGAGAGTCAACAGAGATGTCGGGAACTCCTCGAGAAAGGTCTGATACGTTTACGTCATTTGTATTGTATTTCATTTTTCCATCAGGGCCGACGCTATAGCATTATTGGCCCTGGTAAGTACGGAGGAGGCCGTCACAAGCTACTCATGTTCCTCACTTGGATGGGGTATTTTACTTGCCTTTGCAAAGACACGAGGTACAAGGCACCACGGCTTACTGTCCCATGCGACGGACGTGAAGAGCCGGGAATGAAATCCCATATGGCCCAGGCTGGATTCGAACCCGGGACCTGCCGCTTGCTAAGCGGACGTGATAACCACTAGGCTATCAGGCTCATTTGTCATTTGTCCTGATTTGGGATCTGTGGCGCCCCCCGTGGCACACTCAATATAAAGTTTGGGTTCATAGTCTGATATCAACAATGGTAGAGATGTCATCCGACTTGACACTTTAACAGCAGTCTATCCTGAAACCTTTGAGTAGAACTCAGATGAGCTGCTCATTCAGCGCTACAATCTGAGCATTTCCGACCAGTACCAATTTATAAACGTGAGGGGACATCTGTAATTGTCTTTTTTGACATCTAGTGATTCATATTTTTCGACAATCTGAACAAGTTTCTTTTCAAATGGCAGGTTCCCCTGATGAGGTGAATCGTCTGAAAGTCCACCTCGTCCAGGCGGAGGCGTCCAAGTCGATCAGTGACGACCTCTGTCAGGCCCTCCAGGACGAACTCCACGATCTCAAGGAACAGTTATCGATGTACGAGACAGCGGCTTCGTTTGGAATCTACGCGACGCCGGGGTCAAAGTCGGGTTCAAGGTCAGCGTCACCCGTGGAGGGGTGTCAGTCGGATTCGTTCATTCAACTCAACATCAAGTCTAACAGTGAGACGAAGATACCGAGATTGGATACGTAAGTTTTGTTTATATATTGTATTTGATTTTCCATCAGGGCTGAAGCCATAGCGTTATTGGCCCTGTTAAGTACAGAAGAGGCCATCTCAAGCTACTCATGTTCCTCACTTGGATGGAGTCTTTTACTTGCCCTTGCAAAGACACAAGGTACAAGGCACCACGGCTTACTGTCCCATGCGACAGACGTGAAGAGCCGGGAATGAATATTCCTATATGGCCCGGACTGGGTTCGATCCCGGGACCTGCTGCTTGCTAGGACGTAATAACCAGTCGGCTATTCAAGGCTCCAATGTTGAGAGCATCTTAATGTCTCCAGTCTTGTTATATGTGTCTCTGAAATTGACATTCTCCATGATGGATGTTAAAACCGTTGACGTTTCATGTTTCAGGAGTGGACGACAAACCCCGCCACCTAGTGACGGCAGTCTGAAGCAAATCAAAGTGGAACTCGAGCGTTGCCTGCATAATTACGGCCAGAAACAGGCTCAGGTTCGTAAACTCCAGGAGGACAATATGGCCGCCAAGAAGGAACTGACGGAATCGAAACGGAAGTTTGAAAATTTGAATTTGACATTGAAACAGGAAAGAGAACGAATTGAACTTCTGGAACAGAAAGTGATGGATTTTGAGAAATCAAAAGGTCAGAAGACGTTATTGGAGGAACGTTTGGAGCATGATGTGGCACGGCTGGAGAGTGAGAAATTCCACCTGGTGGAGGAGATGGAGGTGAGTGATACTCGTATGGTGTCGTCTGCTGGCTCAAGTGGCATCAACACTTGTCCCGTCTGCCTTCTCTCATTTCATGTCAACAACAGATTGTGGTCTGACTGACTTTAGTCTCTTCATTTCTCAGAAATTCTCAATAGATGTCTCTCTGCTCAGGCAGTCAAAATCTCTGACCGTTTACAGACCACGTTCACACATTTCCTGCCGTACTTTCAGGCTCTACAGAACAGAATGGAGGAGTTTGCTAACAATGAAGAACGTCTGACGGAGATGAATAATGAACTGAGCACGGAGATGTCACAGATCGTCAGGAAATATAATGATGAAAAAACAACAGACATTGACAGGTAAAATAGGAATGAATGTCTGGGTTCTGCCACTAGGGGTCAGCACTGGAGGACAGGGATACTGCCATTTACCACTGCAGGCAGCCTGGCCGCCCTTCATACGTTTACTGTGAACTAGGCCTACACCACCTTGGGTCGGTGAGAAACCCGAATAACTTTTTATCCCGACAGGTCGGCGCTGCGAGTGTTTGTACTGAAGATGTCAAAAACAGAACAAAGCAACGTAATGACGTCGCGTCACGACGTCCTTGATGCAGTGCAACACAGACGAGACATCGGAAAAAGGTCCAGCCGCTCAGAGCTCCTCCTAATGGTGGTAGTTCTGCTGGTTCCTTATTGGAGAAGTTTTCTAATTGTTATCTTTCATCTGTAGATATCAGGCGACACTTCAACAACATTATGAAGACGCCAAGATGAGAATCCACGAAGAACTCGTCACAAACTTCAACGAGGAACGACGTAATCTGATCTCGAGTTACCAGGCGCAGGTTGACGAGGTCCGACACAAGCTCGATGAGGCGGTGAAGGAGTTACTGAGCGTGAAGGATCTGTATGTGACCGTCTGTCGGGAGAAAGACGGGATCGAGGAACGAGTGAAGAGTGAATGTCGGGCGGCGAATAGTAAAGTGATAGATGAGGTAGGCATGTGGTTCGATTGCTGGTCACATGATAGAAAGAGTGACATGCCGTGGTAGAGTGGGCCTCTGACTCATGGTCAGTACGTTCCTCACTTGGATCTTTAACGGTCCCATGCAACGAACTTGTGGTTGGTAACTCCCATGTTTGACCTGCTCTTTCTGTTTAGAAATCGTGAGTTATTTTTATTTTCACTTCCAGCTGAAGGAACAACTCAACCACGAAAAAGAGGATGAACTGAAGAAACTAAGATTATCGCTGATGGAGAGTAACCAGGTTGCCATGACAACCGTCAAGGACAAGTGGTGGAAGGAAAAAGAGGAAGATATGAAGAGAGAGGTGGAAGCCCAGGTCAGGATTCAAAAATACCTTGTGTTCTGCTCGGCGCGTACCAAATTTCACACTTTCCTGAAGTGACTGGCAAAATTTTTTGAAGGAGAGATGTTTAGGAGAGAATTGTAAAAAACTTTTGTTGGAAATATTTCAATCCAAAGTTTCAAGTTTGTTGGAAATTTTGCATTTGACATGTCGTCTGCTTCGGTAAACTGAATGATTTGTTTTGTTTAGGTTGCCATGGCGAAAGTTGAATGGTTTGAAGAACACAAGAATGAGAAACACGCAGCCGCTGATTCTGCGACGAAGAACGCGGAACGAGAATGGAAGATACGCCTGGAGACTGAGGTTGAGGCTCAGCTGGAGACGAGGTTGAAAGAAGGTACGCGTAATAAACACAAAAAATTAAAATCAGAATACGCGGCCTTGAGGGATGGGAGACTACTGTCTGTCACAACTTAGCATTTAGGCTCAATTCTCATTGACTCCATTTTGCCGCATATTTAATCCATCGCCAGCATTGCTGATTTGGTTTCAATCTTTTTTCGTCAGCTCAAGAATTGTGGGTAGAAACCCAGAAATGCCAAGTTGACAATCACGTTGAGAAACAAGTAAAAGTAGAGAAGGAAAAACTGCAAACCAAATTCCAAAATGATTTGAAGAATGAAGAAAAACGTTGGGAGAAGGAGGCGGAGAGTCGGCAAGATGTTGCTTTACAGAGGGCGCTGTCGAAGGCCAAAGCTGATTGGTTGAAATCACGGAAGGAGAGCGAGGTCTCGATGAGGTCGGACTTGGAGACGTCATTTATGCGGAAACACCAGGCGAATACGGAGAAGGAGGTAAGAAAATGTCGAGTTATTGTACCCTGTCATCGGTGTCCAGCATCAGTCATTGACCATCTGTCCGTCCGTCCATCCGTATTCATGGTCACTGTTTGTGTTTCAGGTTGCGCAGGCGGTGAAGACGGCGCGTGAGAAATGGCTGGAAGAAAAACGCATCGAGATTGCTGATATTATGGAAAACAATAAGAATATGATGGAGACAGAACTTCAGGCGAAACTGCAGGAGAAACTACGAGACTTGGAACAGGTGAGTGGCGTGAGAAACGAGATCAGAAAGTGAGATTTGAACACTGAACATGGCATCTTGGGCTCGGTGGATGTTGACTGTATTTTATTTTTCCGTCAGAGCCAAATCCATAGCATTATTTGCCCTGGTAAGTATGGAAAAGGCCATCTCAACCTACTCATGTTCCTCACTTGGATGAGGTCTTTTACTGGCCCTTGCAAAGCTACAAGGTACAAGGCACCACGGCTTACTGTCCCATGCGACGGACGTGAAGAGGTAGATTTTTCCATCAGGACTGAAGCCATATAGTCCAGTTAATCCCACACAGCCCGGGCTGGATTTGAACACAAGACCTGCTGCTTGGTGATAACCACTAGGGTATCAGAGCTCTTCGAAGAACGTAATCAGAGGTTTGGAAAAACCTCTTGCCCTGTCCCAGACAGCTAAACCCCTCTTCTGCCCACTCCCCCGCCCCCTCCCCTACACACAAGGACACCACGCAGGCATATCGTCATGACGTAAAACACTTAAAGGGAAAGTCCCATCACACTCTTACAAACAGTTTCTGAATGATTCAATCTTTTGCTCCTTCAGGAAGCTGAGAAGTTGAAACGACAGCGAGACCAACTCGAGCAGGAGTTAAAGATTCTAAAAGAAGCTGGTGAAGAGGAAAAACTAACGTTAATCAAGTTAAAAGACATTGAAATCGAGAGTCTGAAATCACGGCGAGATAAGTTAGAACAAGATTTTACGGGGATGAAGAAATCATGGCTGGCGGAGAAACAAGACTTGATTGACGGCCACCAGACAGCGCTACAGAAGAAGGAGGCGGAGCTTAAGAATTTCCGACAGCTGTGTAATCGTTTGGAGATTGAGAATAAGAGTTTAATGATGGATAAGGAAGGGTTAGAGTCGGAGCATCAGACGCTGAAGCTACGGCGTGAGGACCTGGAGAGAGAGGTCCGCAGCGTCAAGGAGAGCTGGTTGTTAGAAAAGGAGGAATTGATTCGGCAGAAGGAGGTGGAGAAGCGAGAGGCGGTGAACGCAGCAGACGACCAACATGAGAAAGACAAGAAGACATTGGTTGATGAACATAATGAGATGTTGGAACGAGCTCTGAAGGCGGCCAAGGAACAGTTTGAAAAAGAAAAGGTTAGGGTTAGAGGGATTGAAATGAAGGGAAAGGGTCGAATTTGTTGTCCGCAGAGACTAGGCTTCCTCTTGGAGAAGTGTTTACCTAATAGAGGTGTCCCTGTGTTGTCTAACATGTATGGAGGTTCTTCACGTGACATTTCCATGACGCCGCGACGCCACCATATTGGCTGTCAAAATGTCAAGTGACATCACGTAATCAACAGAGTGACGACACACAGATCGTGACGGTCATAATTTCATGACGTGACAATTTTGACATCGTCGCTGGCCATTTACAGTCACGTGACCGTTATGACGTCAGTGAAGAACCTCTTTACAATATTTTCCATGTTTACTTTCAGAATCAGATCATAACATCGCATGAAGCAGACGTTGAACGACTTCGAGAACACGAGAGGAAATCTCTCGAAAGTTTTGTCGAGAATGACACGGACAAAAGTATTATACGGGAGATGGAATCGAAATTTAGTTGGGTAGGTGGCGCTTATCCAGAACTTCCCAGTGAATACGAGTTTAGAGGAATCTCTCATATTTTGACCAACTTGCTGTTGGCGGTGAATGTTTTCATATGTTTTCTTCTCTTCTGTAGGAACGGAATGAAGTGGAACGAATCTGGCAGAAAAAACTCCTGGAGGCTCAAACTCGTTATGAGAAAGAGTGTGATGAGCTGACGAAACACTTCCAGGAAACCATGGAACAGTTACGTAACCGGTACGACCGTGAACAGAATGAGACGGAGGCTTCTTACAAAGAGAAGATTCAGAATGTCGTGGAAGAAGCAAAGAAGGTGAGGCTAGAGTTTCCAGAGGTTGTGTTGGTTGTGCCGGGATAGCCGAGTGGTTATCATGTCTGATTAGCAAGCAGCCGGGCTCGCATTGGAATCCAGCCCCGGGCCATTCGAATTAATCAGCCCTGGCTCTTCATGTCTGTTGCATGGGACAGTAAGCCGTGGTGCCTTGTACCTTGTGCCTTTGCAAGGACAAGTAAAAGACCCCATCCAAGTGAGGAACATGAGTAGCTTGAGATGGCCTCTTCCATACTTACCAGGGCCAATATTGCTTTGGCTTTGGCCCTGATGGAAAAATCGCATACAAATGGTGCCTTTCTCTCCAGCATTTCGACTTTCTCTAATTCTAGGAACGTGAAAACCTTGAGAAAGGTTGGGAGAAAAAGCTTGAATGGACGCGTGAGGCGTATGAGAAAGAAAAACAGATCCTACAGGCTTCACATCGTGAGGACATGAAGAGAGCGCTCGAACAGGTGAAAAAGGTCGGTCTCCTCCCCCCCACTCGTTAGCGCCTCTGCTCATCTGTGCCTCTCTGATTCTGCTCGTGTCTCTCTCTCTGATTGTTTGTATCTCTCTCCCTGCTCATTAATGCCTCTCTCTCTCTCTGCTTGTTAGTACATCTGTCTCTCTGCTCATTACTGCCTTTCTCTGCTCGTTGCTGCCTCGCTTTGCTCATGAATGCCTCTGTCTAAGACAAAATGGAGTACAGCACCTTCATAAAGGCCCATTTCCACTTCAGCCGATTCCGCCGCGGTTTGTCGTGAGCGGTGCAATTTTCACAGGGTTTTGGATAATCCTTCGATGGTTGAACAATACGTGGCCTGTTAATTATCCCAATGCCTGTGAAAACTGCTCCACTCGCCGCCAATCGTAGTAGAAACGTATGTTGTGGAAATAGACCGTAAAGAATACAGATTCATGTGATACTGAACCGTGGACCTCAGAGTTGATAGGCCTGGGTTCTTCAGATTTTGCTCCCTGTGATGTCATCAGCTTTCAGCAGATCGTCTGCTACAAAACTTTTTTTTCTATCAGGAAAAGGAAGCCGAGAATTCTTCCCTGAAACAAGAATGGCAGACACAGCAGGCCAAGTTGATACAAGAACTCGAAAGTAGCGATCGGATGTTAAAGGATGCTGACCGCCATATTGAAAACGAGATTGAACGGTTACGGAAAGATTTGGAGACAGAGCATGAGGACCGTCTGCATAAAGAGTTAGAGAACCTCAGGGTAGGAGATTTGTTCATGTTCCATCCAAGCTTTAGTCCTTTGCTGCTGATCACTTTATCTCTGCATGCATGCCCTGTTCTGCTCAGATTTGTACCACGATCCTCCGCCAGGATTTTTTTCCAGGGTATGACCTGTAAGGAGGGGGGAATTTCCAAAAAATTTGTTGAAAAAAAATTTTGAAAAAAAAAATTTGTGAAAAAAAAAATTTGTGAAGAAATTTTTGGAATTTTTTTTTTTAAATTTGGAAGAAAATAAATTTTGAAAAAAAATTTTTGTGACAAAATTTTTTGTTGTTAATAATGGCCTCCAGAGCCATTTTTTACACTCCAAAATGCAAAATTAGTCTTCCTTCTGCATGAAAGTTGCATTTGAAATGTAACAAATTTAAGAAAAACATTACTGAAGTGATTTCTTCAGGGTACTATATCGTACCCTCAAATTTCTTTAGGGTACTATATTTGTACCCAAAGTACCCTCTGGCGGGAACCCTGTCCGCAAGGTGGATGGCTAAGAGTTTACCTTGTTACAATCAGATGTCAGGTTTTGTCTCCAGTAGAAGATGTTTTGTTTATCATTTCTTGCCTTCCATCATTTTCAGCTCAAATTTGAGACTGAATTCAGCCGAACTGTCGACACCTCAACATGTGAACGTCAACGCCTTCAGGATGAGTTAGAAAAATCAGCCAATCAGCTGCGAGATCTGGAACAGAAGTACGAGAAGGTGATAATGTCGTACCAGGATAAATTAGAAATGGCCGCCGCGACGCTGGAGAAAGCAGAGACCCAGTGTAAACATCGTATTGATGAGGTGAAAAATAGTTTGGAAACGGAGTATAATGATATTATCGACAGCTGTGAACGAGAGAAGAATGATTTCGCGACGAAGTTTGAACTCTGCCAGGAACAGTTGCATCGGGTGAGGAACGAACGTGAGGAGCTGGAGATGGTTCATGGGAAATGTGAGAAACGTCTCGCGGAGATGAGGGATTGGATTAGGAAGGGAGAGCGACAGGTGCTCGACTCGGAGAATCAAAAGAAACAGGTCAGTGATTGGAAAAGCTTTTTCTCATAGGATGCTATTCTGTGCTGTTATTCTTTCAAAAACTGAAATAAACCAGTTTTCTTCAAATATTTTCCTATGAGACTGAACTATTTGACATCTGTCACCACAAAACGAGCACCAAATCGCTCTTAAGTTGGCAGGTTGACACCAACATTTTGTCAATTTCAGTAGGCCTAGGCTTATTGTCTGTCTTTTGTAAAATCTGAGTGATGACATTTCTTCCTTTATCTCCTGGAGTTATTTTGTTTCATCCTGGTTCATATCTTGTGCGATTTCAGACCGGTTTTTTCTGCGACGGGTCACATTTTTGAAAATCGTCTTGGGAAATTTGGCGTCTGCTTATGTTTGCACTTTGTTTACCTGACAGGAACTGGAACAACTGAAGAAGACAATGGAGTCTCACCACCAGGTAGTCGTCGAGGCGATGAAGGCCAAGGTCATCGAAGTCCGTAAACATCACACGGTTGCTATGGAAACGCTCAAGAAGCAGCACCTCGTTGAAAAACAGGATCTGACAAAACGGACACTACAGGATGTGACGAATAAAATATCACAGGTTTGTTCGTTACTTTCTCGTCTTGTACTTCAAAATTTTTAGGTTGATGCTAACATATCCCATCTTGAAAAGTGGACTTTAGACAATATGTATCCCATAAAGAACAGCAGCTAGAATGTTATAACTTGATGTAAATAAGTATGTAAGTACTCTGTGTGTGTGTGTCAAATTTTAGCTCTAACGCACTTCAGATATGGCCGCCAGGACGCCATATTGAAAAAGGTTGGTTTTCAATTTGTCTTGTATTTCTTTTTTTTTCTGTAGACTGAGAGTATCGGGAATGTGGAGAAATCAGCTCTCGAGGAGATGAGGACTTATTACCTCAACACGGTCAACAAAATCAGAGGTAAGGGGGACAAAACTTATATTATGAGGAGGAGCCGTGATAGCCTGGTGGTCATCATGTCCGCTCAGCAAGCGGCAGGTCGTGGGTTTAAATCTCGGACAATTATGGGATTCATCATCCCGGTTCGTCACATCTGCGCACGGGACAGTTGAGTCATGGTGCCTTGTACCTTGTGCCTTTGCAAGGACAAGTACCGGTAAAAGACCCCATCCAAGTGAGGAACATGAGTAGCTTGAGATGGCCTCTTCCTTACTTACCAGGGCCAATAATGCTTCGGTTTCTGACTTTTCTAGATGACGTCATGAAACACGTAAACGATACCAACAACCGAGCGGCGAAGACGGTGAGGACAGAGATGACTAAAGAACGTCACATCACGGCAAAGACCCTCAAGCAACATTATCTTCAGTGTTTTCGACAACTTTTAGCCCAAAATAATGAAAAGTAAGTCATATGTGACCCACTTCAGCAAAAACAGGCGTTTGTCGTAGGTGATCATCATTGGTCATCAGTTTACTCAACTATTATCACTGCAGCTGTCCAATACTATTGTCAACCTACAGAGATGTACATTTCAGCGATTGTGCTGCAATATATTTGTATTATTTTCTGTTCCAGTCTCAACTTGGATGCCAAGCTCTCCGCAATGGAGAAGGCACTAGATCTGGCGCCGATAAAAGGGATGTCAGGATCACGATGTTCAACGCCACAACCGCCATCGGCTTTCTCACCTACGGGAAATAACTTCACCCCTGTCACGGACACGAATGACCCCAGATCACACAACGCGTCCAAGGCATCTAACCAATCAAACGTGAGTCGGTCGAGCCACTCGGACGGGAGCCAATCAAAATCAAGCCAGTCATTTGGTGCGTCGGATGCGAATGTTTCCACAAGAGCTGACGCCACGACGAACACGGAGAATTCTCTCGACTCCTCCGTGCAGAAATATTGGAACTCAGTGGAGAAGAACCGAAATGGAACACGCTCAAGTGAAAAGTATCCCGTCCGAAATAACAGCCCGAATCGAAGTTCAAGGTCAGATAATGTAAAACAGGCGCTGTCGTCAACGCGAGGTCACTCAGAGGTCAGCATTTCAGGTGTTCATGAAATCTCTCTGTCGCAACCGGAAAGTTTGGAGAAGTATTCACGTGACCGGGTTTCGCCGGATCTGGATAATACACAACCGATCCGTGATGTGAACACGTCAGGTTATCGTTCTATGTCGTATTTGTCCCGGAGCCCGGAGAGTGATCGGTCGCATATCTTAAAAGATGGACAGAGGTCACCGGTCTCGAAATCACTGCCGCCATCTGTCTTTAATAATAAGTATGGAAAGTCGGAACATGCGACGCGGGACGTTAAGAACCACTCTTATAAGTATACCTCACTGTTGGATTCTGGGAAGACGCAGAATTCCGTGTCGTCTAGCGTCAACTTTACCTCATACATGTGTGATGACGTAACAGGAAGTCACCTGTTCGATGGCAACATTGACCTTGCCGAGGTTGGTCTCAACAAGATACCACTACAACCTCGTCCCTATAACCCACCCGCTGAACGTCTCATTTCTGATGACAGCGATTCAAAGTCGAGCTCGTCATGCATGACGCCGAGTTGCGACTCGAGTAAACCTGGTCCCCAGGATGTGATAAAGAAAAGAGATACGACGGACTTAAAAAAGATGCATTATGGGTCAAATAACGCGAGTGATCAAGTTGACGTCACGCCACGGAGAGCGGGACGATCGTCGAAATCAAAATCTACAGAGAAATCGGGCAGAAAGTCAAACCAGGGGACGCGAAGCAGCGGCGTCGGAGTCAAACTTCATAAACCAGTCGCCTTGTGTACGCGTCACACGCAGGTCCCGTCGCCGACGCCATTCAGAGACGCGAAGTACAGTTGAGACGGAGAGAGGTGTCAGATTGTAGGATTACTGACAAGACTCCAGGGCTGGTTTTAACAGGTGCATGAGAAGTTTTTAATAGGGTAATGCTGTTTCCTTTTGGTGTCCCTCAGAAAGGTTTACTTATCTGCAGAGGGAGACACTCCTGGCGGAGGTGTCTGCTGTGGTAGTTTCCTCCATGGGTGGCCTCTGGCAGTCCTCCTGACGGAGGTATCTCATGTTGGAGGTCCTACTGACAGAGGGGCCTCCAGTTTGAGGTTCTGCTGAGAGAGGTGCCTCCAGTTTGAGGTCCTAGTGACAGAGGTGCCTCCAGTTTGAGGTCCTAGTGACAGAGGTGCCTCCA
>NMRB01000330.1:92870-127238 GCA_002633025.1 Notospermus geniculatus | reverse complement strand
GGTCTTCGTTTTCTAGTAGGGTCTGCGTTTTATAGCTACCAGGGTCTTCGTTTTCTAGTAGGGTCTGCGTTTTATAGTCACCAGGGTCTTCGTTTTCTAGTAGGGTCTGCGTTTTATAGTCACCAGGGTCTTCGTTTTCTAGTAGGGTCTGCGTTTTATAGCTACCAGGGTCTTCGTTTTCTAGTAGGGTCTACGTTTTATAGTCACCAGGGTCTTCGTTTTATAGTGGGTCTAAGGTCTTAGGTCTTAGGTCTTCGTTTTATAGACACCCATTAAGAAGTCAACTTCCAGAAACTAGCGAATTTTCGACCCCAACCGGGTCTTCCTCAGGCACTTTTCAGTTGGAGAGACCAAAAGACAGGGATGCCACATGGATATCCTCTATTCTCCATACTGTTCAATATCTTCTCTTTCTCTTTCAGGTCAAGAACAGTGAACTCTGTAAGAACATTGACCAGGAGAGAAAGATTTGTCTTGATGTGAAAGTTCAGATTCGAATCATTCAGCAACAAGCGGAGCAGTATGCAGCAGGGTCTGAGAGTCTGTTGTAGGGAGGTTTGACCCCGAGATCAGCCCAGAGCCAGATTAGACTGACCGTCATAGTTCATGCTTCGTCTGTGTATTGATGAGATGGTGCATCGTAAAGCTGGATACTGCCTGGTTGAATGGATGTAGAGATGCCACTCAGTCGATCCTTACACGGAAGAGAAGACTTCAGCGTGTTTTGCTGGGTGTTACTTCATCAATCATATCTGTAATGCTCCCGTCATCTTTGCTTAAAGGAGACCACACGGCAGGGACCGGCACGGATCCCGGATTTGGGAAAAGAAGCAGCGTCATCTGCTCAGAACATTGAAATTTGCAGTGAATTTCAATGATTTGTTCCAAATTCCAGAAATTCACGGTTGATTTTACAGATTTGTTGGCCAAAAGCGGAGGTGAGTGCCTGAGGCACCACTCTGCATCCATTTGCCCACACACGGTCAGCGTAATGTTTCCTGTTCACTGATGCTGTCATGCCCCCGGGTTCGGCCAAAATATTTCAGTGGTGGAACGTCTGTCGTGTATTTTCTTCTTCATGAGCCGCTCTGATTTCCTCATGATGTCTGGCTACAGGATGATTCTGAACATACAGGTATGGAACAGTTAAGGTGTGCATTTGTAATGGAGGCATTTATTGTACCCCCCAGGTTTACTCGTGTGCAAAAACCATTTATATCTAAGAATGTAGGCCTAAATGTATATAATAGGCCGGGTTTATTTGGCAAGCATGCTTGCCAAGCAGTTCCCTTTTTCGTCCTTATTTAGCAAGCATGCTTGCCATCTAATGCTGAAAAATGTCCCTATTTGGCAAGCACGTCACGCCCCCTAATGAATATTAATCAGGATATGTGCTTGCCATATTATTCAGCACGTTTGGCTATTGGGCAAGCAAATATGCCAGTTGTTTGTTATAACCTTGGAGGAAGTTATAACCTATCCAGGTGCAAGCAAGGGCCAAGGGAGATCGGGGGGGGGGGGCACAGTTACACAGAGTAAAAAACCTCATGTCCATGTTGTACTTTTTGGACGGAAAATTTGAGAGGCACGGCGCTGATTTTAGGCACGGGCGGGAGCGATGTTATTTTTTTATCTTGAACTTACTTAACGGAACCCAAACAACAATATTCATGTCACTGGCACCCTCACCTATGGCGTAGTTACGGAGCATTGACTACTAGTTTGGCCAATGAGGCCACCATCCGGCAGTCGTTTGTTGGCACCTTCCACTGTTCGGATCTATTTTTGTACGAAAACACAGAACGTTTCTTCTTGATATGCCTTTTCGGAGATAAGAAAAATAAGAAAAGAGAAAAAAATGAAAAAAAAAAGAAAAAAAAATCACGAGTGTGATCACTCAAGTTTCGAACCCGCGACATCGGGGTTGCTGGCCCATCACTCTTTGCACTGCGCTAATCAACTGGCTGCAGTGCGCGGTGGGAATTTATTAACTGGTTCAGGACAATGCAGGTAACTCGTCGTTTTAAGCAAAACTTGGCGTACTTTTTGGCAAACCAGGGTCGATAAATAACCACTTTCTTCTGAAAATCGCTTGTAGGTGGCTCCTTTCCGCAAGGCCCCTTCCACTACACGATATTTTTGGCCCTGCTACTAGCAGGGCCAGTGCTAGCTGCTCTGGGAGCGCTGCATAATTAATGAGCTAGACGTGCATCCAAGACTATACGCTTACTGCATACACAGCAGGTAACTGTGCAAATAAACAGTTCGATGCCTTTAATGCCGTCTTAAAATCTTCGTTGGAGGCATAGCCTACTCCCAATCGCAACTTTTCGATGCCTTTTGGCGAGGGCTGCGACGGCGAGTCGGTGGACGCCATCTTCATCTTCTGCTTGCATAATTAATGGGATCTAATTAATATTCATTATTGTCTGCTTGCCATCTAAGACCAAATTTCTGTAATTCGGCAAGCATTTGCTTGCCAAATAACCACTTCCTATATAATACAACATAATAAAGAAAAGTCTTTTGAAGTTGTCTTGTAGTAAGACTCCATTCTGCTGATACATTGTCTTGTAGTAAGACTCCATTCTGCTGATACATTGTCTTGCAGTAAGACTCCATTCTGCTGATACATTGTCTTGTAGTAAGACTCCTCCATTCTGCTGATACATTGTCTTGTAGTAAGACTCCTCCATTCTGCTGATAGAGTGTCTTGCAGTAAGACTCCTCCATTCTGCTGATACATTGTCTTGTACTAAGACTCCTCCATTCTGCTGATACATTGTCTTGTACTAAGACTCCTTTCTGCTAATACATTGTGTTGTTTAACATCTACCAGTGTTGCTGTATGTCAGAGTAAAATGAGATGTAAAATAAAATAAGAACGCAAAATAAAAAATATACGATATAATATAGGCCTAAGTACAGTGTAATATAAAATATGTATAAAATTAGATATAAAACGAAATATTGAATGATATATAAAGTAAGATATGAAATAAAATAAAAAATAACAGAAAATAAAATAAAACTGATAATAATTTATACAATAAAATATGAAATAATAATAATAAAATAAAATATACTATAGGATATGAATTGAAATAAAATAAAGTAAAAAGTAACAATATAAAATATAAAATATACTATAGGATATAAATTGAAATAAAATATAAAATAAAGTAAAAAGTAACGATATAAAATAAGACATTAGGAAGTAAGGTATGAAATAACATATAAAAAATAATGATGAATAATACAAAATATAAAAAATGATATAAAGTATGATTTAAAATAATATTTGTAGTAAAATCTGAAATAAAATAGAAAATGAAATATGCCGTAAAATAGACATGAAATAAAATGTATAATAACATTTAAGATAAAATAATATATAAAAAATAAGAAAATAAAAATATAATATGAAATAACATAAAATAAAAAATAAAGATATAAAAGTGAAACATAAAATAACAGAAAATGAAACATAAAATAGACATAAAATTATACATGGAATAAAATAAAAAATGAAAAAAAATAAAATATTACATGTAAATAAAATAAAATGAAATATAAAATGATCTGAAAAAAATACGAAAATATAATACAGTAAAATAAAATAAGATGAAAATAGAAAGTGATATGACACAAAGGTCGTCTATGAATTTCGCAAATTTTCGACCCCAATCAGGGTCTTCCTCAGGCACTTTATGGAAGCTCTAAGAAGCTCCACTTCTTTTTGGGGTCCAATCTGAAGAGGTCGCCACCATCGTTCCTCGGCTAAGACCTCTGAAAACGGCTGGAACCCAGCACAAGATTTTGCCAAATTTTTAGCCAAACCAATTGTAACTGTAGCCAATCTAATATTTTTTTCGCCATTGGCGACATTGGCTAACAGTATCTGGAACCCTGGTTGTCTTGTAGTAAGACTCCATTCTGCAGATACATTGTCTTGTAGTAAGACTCCATTCTGCTGATACATTGTCTTGTAGTAAGACTCCATTCTGCTGATACATTGTCTTGTAGTAAGACTCCATTCTGCTGATACATTGTGTCGTTTAACATTTACCAGTGTTCCTGTATGTCAGAGTAAAATGAGATGTAAAATAAAATAAGAACGCAAAATAAAAAATATACGATATAAAATAGGCCTAAGTACGGTATAATATAAAATATGTATAAAATTAGATATAAAACGAAATATTGAATGATATATAAAGTAAGATATGAAATAAAATAAAAAATAACAGAAAATAAAATAAAACTGATAATAATTTATACAATAAAATATGAAATAATAATAATAAAATAAAAATATACTATAGGATATGAATTGAAATAAAACATAAAATAAAGTAAAAAGTAACGATATAAAAAAGACATTAGGAAGTAAGGTATGAAATAACATATAAAAAATACTAGTAATGATGAAATACAAAATATAAAAAAATGATATAAAGTATGATTTGAAATAATATTTGTAGTAAAATCTGAAATAAAATAGAAAATGAAATATGCCGTAAAATAGACATGAAATAAAATGTATAATAACATTTAAGATAAAATAATATATAAAAAATAAGAAAATAAAAATATAATATGAAATAACATAAAATAAAAAATAAAGATATAAAATGCAACATAAAATAACAGAAAATGAAACATAAAATAGACATAAAATTAGACATGGAATAAAATATAAAATGGAAAAAAAATAAAATAAGATATTTAAATAAAATAAAATGAAATATAAAATGTGAACATCCTAACCGTATGAACAGAATCAATTACAAAACAGTTTCAACTCCTAAGTTAAAACACAAAAGACAACATCAACAAAAATAGTTTAAGCAATTGCGTTGGGTCATTTTTCTTGACAACCGTCACCATGATAATGATAAACACAATAGCCACCACCTCCTAATGATAACACTTCTCACAGCAAAGGGCTCGTGCAATTCTTTAGCACAACACAAAACACAATCTTGCTGAATGTCCCGATTAATCGCAGTCCGTTGAAAGTCCGTCGAAATGCAATTGTCACTTAGTGTCCACTAACAATACTAAAATAGAGCTATCCTTGGTGCAAGCTTATGCTAATAGTGAGACCAGTCTCATCATAACATGAATGCTTCTTCACTGTCAGTAGAAATATAAGGAAAATGTGTGCCAGCTGATGATGACAATGACATTACTCTAATGTGTCCGCATTATGAATGATGTCCTCTGATAAAACAACCAAAAATAATACTATGACCCATGTACTGTCCACCTCACATGAAAAACAAAAGACAGAAATAAACAAAACATTGAAATATTCACTCAACTATGTGGCAATCACCACAGCATAAAAATATAATACAGTAAAATAGATTGGTTGGGGTCGTTGCAAAGTCCCCGAAACGGCCGACGCGAACGTCCATCATATTGTTCGAGGTTGGTGTACGGGAGTGTTTATGAAACTTTTGGCTGATGTAAACAATCAAGACATGAAATATAATGACTAAATATATATTTATTTATTTGACTAAATATAATTGATGTATTACAACCTAATAAAAAGATATGTAATATGATAAAATCGAGAATACTATAGGAAGCAGTTATATACATGTATAAATAGAGATAAACATTGTATACTATAAACTCAGTGCCAGAAAATGGAAGACGTCAAAACTGATTCTTTTATACTAGTAATTTCAGGATGGTATGAATGCTGATAAAATTGAAATACAAATTGATTGTTGTGTCGGTGACTCAGGTCTGAGGCAAACGGTGCGGTTTTCACAGGCATATAGATACGTACATGTGATTTGAGGGTAAGACGCACATGATGGCACGCTCTCAAGCCGAGAGTTTGACCGACCCGTCAACAGGTCAAGTATAACTCCTCCAAGACTGACCCCGAGACTGACCCAACGCTGCTGGGCTCAACTTCAGCCAGGTCAGGCGACTTTAAAAACACCCCACAGCATTGGGATTTACCGTTCATAAAGCCTAAATTGGCAGGTATTCTGCAAACACTGCGAAATCGCACCGCTCACCGCAAAATGGGGTGGCAGAAACCGCTCTTGTCATGGACCGGACATTTCTCCGTTGCAAAATATACGAAACTCGCTAATTTTGGTCCTGGATTCGTGGCACATGTAACTTCTCTTATCAGCCCTGTGCGATGAAAACAATGTTCTTTTCAACAGCAAAGTCGCACAACAACAACAACAACAAAAAAGTGTCTGCGACGTTTCGCATCCCTTGGTTGGGCTGATTTACATCATCTGGTTCTCACCAGTCTATCTGGCCTGACGGCCATCTAGCCTGGTTCGAATCCACCACATTTCCCGTTTCTGAGGGGTGAGAGCCTCAGCCAATCATCGGGGCGCGAAGGAAAATCGACGTGCCAATCAAAATCCGTGTTACAAATGCGAGCGTGAAGAGCAAAGAAAGTGTCCAACGGTGATTTGTTTCGCGAGTTCTGATTGGCTCGGAGGCGGGGTCAAGTAGGGGTCAGGTTCATTAATAATTTATGCATTAACGGAAAAGATGACATGATTCAGACAAGGCTAAAGACGGAGTCGATACGGAGTCGATAGCCTTGTTTGGACAAGATGATTTACATCGGATGACACGCGACACGAACACGCAGGCGCACAACATCTTCGATGATCGAAGGCCGATCTGCTCACCACTACGTTACACCGCACATCACCCTTCGAGAAATTGACCGGTCCAAGACGTATGTGCCGCCTCGAAAAGAAGAGGCCAATCAGAATCGGTGTTGTAAAATTTGAATCGTGGTACAAAGAGTTGTAGCCGAAGACCCGATATAAAGTGTCATATGATTGGTCGACCAGTAAAGTTGGCATGGTGCCAAGATACGCCGCCGACTGGTCTATTTCTCGAAGGGTGATGTGCGATGAAACGTTGACGCAGTGGAGAGCAGATTGGCCTTCGATTATCGAAGATGGCGCACAATGGCTTTACAAAGGATCGTCCCCCCATGAAACGTTTGAGTTCGAGTTGTTGATATTGGCAACCATCTGACATCTCGTTCGGCATAAATACCGTTTGTGAAAAAAAACTACACGTAACCTCGAGCAGCACTACGAAACCTACATTTGAGTACAAGCTTTCTGTCTATGATCTAAATTTCTACCGTTAAAGAACCACTCCAATTAAAATTCTTGGGACGAGGTTTCTATACATGCTATATAGAGTCTTCACTGACGTCACAACGGTCACGTGACTGCAAAGAATCGGCCGTGTTGGTCATGAAATGGCCGGCGACAACGTCAAAACGTCAACATCTCTGCGCTGATGTTGTGTTATTATTATGCAGTGATGTCGCTTGACATTTTGACGGCCAATATGGCGGTATCCCGTCGTCATGGAAATGTGACGTCACGTGAAGAACCTGTCTATTTACAGGAGAATTGCCAATAAAATAAGGAGGACTAGGTTCAAGACGGCAAATGAAAAACATATTTGTGCCGCATATTGTTGTGCGCTTTCATCCGACCAATAGGTGGCGCATTATGACGTCTTCTTTCTTTTACCACCAGGTGTCGCACTCGGCCCATTCTCTACTGATCTGTCCCCTTCCCCCAACCTTTGTTGAAGCTCATACACCTTTCTTTGGAGTCTCTCGTTTCGTTTTCTTTCGCTGTTGACAGCATTCCTTTTTTCCATCAACCGCCCTTTCAGTTCGTTCACCTGTCTTTCCAGCTCAACGTTCAATTTGTTCAGGTCAAAGGTGAAGTTCAGGGGGTTGTTGTTGCTGCTGTTTATGCCTAGGAGCGGCATTTCGGCTCCACCGAGGCCGCTCGTGCCTGGGATAACATCAGTCGGCTCGTTTCTCTGTGTCAGATCCGTACCGCTTGCCTGTTGAGGGTGGTTACCCATTGCAACGTCCATTTCTCCCTGCTTCCTGAGCAGTTCCTGCAGTTCTGCTACCTCCCTCCGGTGCTCTTCCTGCTGCTGTGTCACCTCCCTCTGGTGCTCTTCCCGCTGCTGTGTCACCTCCCTCTGGTGCTCTTCCCGCTGCTGTGTCACCTCCCTTTGGTGCTCTTCCTGATGCTGCGTCGCCACCCGTCGGCGCGTTTCCCGCTCCTTTTCAAGCTGTGCCTGCAGCTGTGCGACCTCCCCCCGGTGAACTTCATTCATCCGTTTGATCTCCGCCTCTAACCTTTCTCTGCCGTCCTCAGTCGCATTGCCTGGGGACGAGGCTTTCTTCTGATGAAGCTTTTTTCTAAGTCTCGTCATTTCCAACAGATGCTCTTCTTTCACTCGCGCTCCCTCCCTCTCCTTCTCTTCCAGTCGTTTTTTCCACTCCGCCTCTTTCGTCCTCAGATGGTTTTTCAGTTTTCCAAACTCGTCGTTATATGTCTTTATTTTTTCATTACATCTCTTTATTTTTTCAATAGCTTCCCGAGTCATTCTTTCGTTTTCATCTTTCATCCTAGTTGTTTTCTGAGATACCATTGCCGTACTCCTCGACAGCTCCACATTCAGCCTCTCAACTTCTTCTTTGTTCTTGCCAACCTCGTCTTCAGAAACGAGTAGCTTTTCCTGCAATTGCTCCATTTCTTTTTTTAGATCATTTTTTTCTTTCGTCAACTTGTGCACCTTTTCCACTTTGCGCCCAAGCATTTTCTCCGCTCCATCTCTAGCCTGTCGATACTCCGACGCTGCACTCCCCGCGTTCGCCAACCATTTATTTAACTTGTTCACTTTCTCCTGTTCATTCGAAAGCTGATCGGTCAACTTGTCCACCTTGCCCTTCTCTTCCTCAAGCTCTCCTGTCAACTTGTCCACCTTCCCCTTCTCTTCCTCAAGCTCTCCAGTCAACTTGTCCACCTTGCCCTTCTCTTCCTCAAGCTCTCCTGTCAACTTGTCCACCTTCATCTGCTCTACCCCAGTCTCCTCCATCACCATGTCAACATGCATTCGCGCTTCCTCAAGCTCTGCCGTCAACGTTTCCTTTTTCGCCCGTTCCTCCTCCAGCAGTCTTTCTGCTGTCTCCTTCGCTTGCACCGCCGCGTTTTCTCTCATCGTAATCTTGGTCAACCTCCGTTTCCTCGCCTCTGCTTCCTTTTTGTGTTGGTCTCGCTCCTCTTCCAGGTCCTCAACTCTTTTCTGACATTGTGTAAGATGTTCTTTTAGCTCTTTGACCCCATTCCACAGGCGTTTTACGTACTCAGTACTAGAACAATCTCTGGCTTCTCCATTCTCGGGGTCGAGACAAAACATCATCTTGTTGAGCGCCCGGCCTTGTTCAAACACCTCATTCTCCTTCCGTGCCAGTTGACCCCTCATCGTTTTATTGACGGTTTCCAGCTCATCAATTCTCTCATTCTTCTGTTTAAGTCGTCTCTCTGTCAATAGGCGGCACTCCATCCTGGTAACACCCTCGTTGCCTTGGAAACTATCTGAAAACAATAGAACACGGAAGTGAGACAAGGCGGGATTCGAAGCGCGCGAAAAATCTTAACTGGTACCCGGTACCCGGTACCTGAAGCGTGTACACCTTTATCCGCAGCAAGGCTGGGTCATGGTCAAAGAGCGTCATGCCATCTGTCGTTAGAAAGCGGAACCAGACTGTGGGAAACAATGTTTCCCACCAACTCGCAGGGCTATTGGTAATTTGCGGAACGGAACGGAACGGAACGAACCTCGTTCCTAGGACATTTTTTAAACAGCAGAAAAGAGGAAAGACGGTTGACGGTTGGGTGTAGTTTGGAATTATTACCAGTACAACAGTCAACCGTCTTTCCTCTTTTCTGCTGTTTAAAAAATGTCCTAGGAACGAGGTTCGTTCCGTTCCGTTCCGTTCCGCAAATTACCAATAGCCACTCGCAGAGTATGCGACGAATTTTGGGAGAGCGTGGCCAGTGTGGGGTGTGTCGGATGAACAAATGAAGGTCGAGAGACGTGCCTCCATGTCGTCTGCTTAGGACCAAACACGAAACTTCAACTCGAAAACAAAATGGCCGATGGTGGAGAAGTTTGGGAACCTACCTGATAGCTGATGCTGATGAGGACAATCCTGGAATATATGCCCGGAATATGCTGAAATTTCACGATATCTTGATCATTCTCCTCCAAAAATCATTTCCCAGTTTCTGTCCACGAAATATGACGTGATTTAGGAGAATTCTGTTTGACCGTAGAGAGATATGTTGGCAGTGTTATCAGTTAACAAACAACGGCAAAATGAGACATGAGTGAATAAATTATGAAAATGATGATCGATAGACGGCCTACTACAATAGGCCACACACGTGCAATGTTGCACAATGGGGCCCAAGATGGGGGTCATCCCCTTCAGGTGTGATGGGTAGAAGAAAGATTGGCAATAATATTGCCCATTTTTCATCCTCATTGTGCAATAATATTGATCATGCACTGATAAGCCGTGAGGCCGCGCGAATTTTCAAGAGGTATGAACGCAGAGAAATCGGTCCTCAACAGTGTACCTCACACTTTGAAGGGACACTGACTCGTATTGCTATTTTTAGCCTGCTGGACGCGTCCGTCAGTTCTGCAAATATATGAGCAATTAAGGGGAGGCAGTGTTCGGACTACACTGAGAAAAGGGAACAATGTGACACATTACACCAGCCATTCATTTAGCTAGGAACTTCTGCAGCGTGAAGGACTGACGCCACTGAAAAAGGCTTTAAGGCTATTATTAGCATTATAATTATTTATTCAGAATATGAAATAATAGAATCGGGTTTCCAAGGTGCAAGACATTGCTTCCTACCAGGGCCCATGTTCCCGAAGCCGTCGTTAGGTTAACGATGTCGTTAAAACTGGAAAAATACATAGGGGCCTATAGCGTAACGACATCGTTAACCTAACGACGGCTTCGGGAACATGGGTCCTGATTCGGTAGGAATTATTATTATTTGTTCAGGGGCAAATGCCCCCCCCCCCGAGCAAAAAGGGACGAAACAAAATTTTCCTCTAAAAGGTCATTTCCCCCTCTTCGAGCCAAGCTACTGTGGCGTCAGAGGTTGGGAAAATGCCGGGGAAAATGCATCTCGATGATCTGGAGAATGTAAGTTTTCAATTTTCTGGGGAGGACCCCCATACCCCCTCCAGCTTCGCCCAGACTCGATCGATTTTGCCCCCTCGGCCATAAAAGCGATCTAAGTCCCCGCTGTAGAAGGCGTCAGGGATTGCAACCGGACTATGGATACATGGAGGTCTTCATCCCTGCCACACGGGAAGCCAATTTCAGTACTTCATTCTATCACCAGGCGTCACTAGCGTTTCCATCAGGTGATCGACTGCGCATGCGCTCATCTTGGCCTGAAACAAACATGGCTGCCGAGGAATAACCAAAAAGGGAGGAACTCTCCGACAAATTTCGACCTAATTTCTCCAAAATTGGAAGGCAAATAAACAATCTGAGGGTCGTGCAAACAACGATTTACTTAATTCTATTGACCCCATACGTCTGGTGTTGATATACAGGCCAGATCGTCTGTTTCGAGGCCTAATTTGGAGGGGTCCCCTCTCCCCGTCACGGACGGTCGGTGTAACATCAATGATGGCCTCCGATGTAAAACCGAAGGAAACATCGGTCAGCTTCAACATAGCTGAGCCGGGTACGTTTTAAGTCCTGTGTTAGTGTCTGGTTAGAATGTAGATATCGAAAGGAATACGTGCTTTGTCTGTCTGACTTAAAAAACAGTTATCCTGGGGCAAATATCTGGGATATTTTTACTTCATTTTGATTTTCTTTCTGTGTCACTGTGTGTGAACAAATCGGCATGTCGCATGATGATGATAGGCCGAGGCCGGTATGACATGTAGGCCTATGATGACAGTGTGCAGGCTATAAGCCTAGGCTAGGCCTGTGCTGGGCTGTGGGCTATATGCATGAAACTCACAATTAATTAGACTCACAACGATTAGAACAACAGACACGTATACTATACCAGTCTACACCATCACGGTAATGCGTGACTGTACATTCGCCTGTACAAAATGTAGGGCCCAATTTTCAAAAACTTTTAACTTCTTTAAAAAACTTTTAATTGAAAAAAATCGGCCATATTCATGTTGAACACACATAACTCGATATATTAAGGAAGAATTTTAATTTTTTTTTCAATGCTGAATTTGTACACAATTCTGTGTGTAAAAATTTGGTTTCCACAGAAGGTTTTCACGCTGTAGCGTGATTTCACGGACTAGCGTGATGGTGTAGACTGTATACCTGGTATAGCTAGTCAGCCTTAAAATCAGTCTTTTTCAACTCTGTTTTCTGGGATGTAGAAATAATCTCAGCCTGAGACCTATAGATGTGTACCGAAAATTGCGGGCCAGGTGACGTGACGTCGTAGTGCATCCAACACTGATGCTGATGCATTGCGACATCACTGACGCCATGTAAACATGGTCCGCAATTTCTGGTACATGAGTCATGACTATAGCTCTAAAGCTAGGGGAACCAAAGCCATGATGCCATGGGAAATGCATGCCATGACAGTCACTCGGCATTCAGTCTGGCTTCCTTAGGCCTACATTTATTTACGTACTGTATTCTGTGTCTTCACTTAATGGGATAGCCCACGTATTTAAGGTGCGCAGTCATTGGCTGATATTAATAAAAGCTAGCAAATGCTTTTACTTCAAGTTTTGTAGTACATTTACATTGGACCTCGCTGTGCAAATCTTAAGCATAAGCATTTGCTAACTTTTATAAATACCAGCCATTGTCTTGTCTTACTTAGGCCTATTTTTGAATGAACTTAAAGGTATGGTAACTCATTCTCCATTTTGTTTCCAGTGAAAGAAAAAAGGCCAAGTGTTTCAAAAACGGGTAGCCCTTCCGATTCCTCGCAACCCTCTGCCTCTGTCCCAGGCCAGAAATCAGGACTCGCACCGTCAAACTCCAAATATGATAAAGAAAAGAAGATTGGGCACAGACGTGTCGATGACACGGGTCAAGTTACATACAAAAAGGTGGGTGGTGTGGTATACATGGTGCTAGAGCAGGGCCCACTGATGGGCCGGCAGATAGAGAGATTTGCAACGAGAAGTACCTCTGTCTTACGTTCCTAGTTTTTCCAAGTTTCTAAATTTGCGCTGTGTGTGCAGCAAGTACACCGCCAGCAACTGATTGACTCAGTTGGTTCCAGTTTGTGTGATATGTAGACGCTATTAGAACTACAGGGTAAGTTCCTACATGTGGTGTGCCGGGTAGCCGATTCTTTCAACCCTGATTCATGCAACAAGCTTCTATTTCAATAACTACAAATGTCACCGTGTGTAGTCCGTGTCAGACAGAGAAGGTTAGAAGACTTTGACCATGATAGTTACGGGTATGTCATTCCCCCAGCCAGGATTCTTTATTGTTGCACTGAGTCACAGCAGATTTGCCAGGTAGGTAAGTGTCATACTCGCAGAATGGGTTAATTGTAATCTACTGTGATATTCTGTACATTGTGCACAGGGTTCCTGCAAGGTCTTAAAAAGTATTAAAAAGTCTTAAATTTGGCACTTCCATTTTCAAGGCCTTAAAAAGTCTTAAATTTGATAATTTCTGTGGGAAAGTCTTAAAAAGGTCTTAAATTTCATATCAAGGCAGTTGTAAAAATTGGCAGGAGATGTCAGGAAATCACATCTCCGGGCTTCTTAAAATCAAAATTTTTCTGGGGGAGGGCCCCCAGATCCCCCCGTCCAAGAAGTAGCCTACCCACTTTCTTGGCCGTGTTGATCCCTGTCATTCTTCCCTTGCGGAAACCCTTCCAGGGATGTTCGGGGGCTTCATTTAGATTGATACATTGTCTTAGACTCCATTCTGCTGATACATTGTCTTGTACTAAGACTCCATTCTGCTGATACATTGTGTTGTTTAACATCTACCAGTGTTGCTGTATGTCAGAGTAAAATGAGATGTAAAATAAAATAAGAACGCAAAATAAAAAATATACGATATAATATAGGCCTAAGTACGGTATAATATAAAAAATGTATAAAATTAGATATAAAACGAAATATTGAATGATGTATAAAGTAAGATATGAAATAAAATAAAAAATAACAGAAAATAAAATAAAACTGATAATAATTTATACAATAAAATATGAAATAATAATAATAAAATAAAATATACTATAGGATATGAATTGAAATAAAATATAAAATAAAGTTAAAAGTAACGATATAAAATATACTATAGGATATAAATTGAAATAAAATATAAAGTAAAAAGTAACGATATAAAATAAGACATTAGGAAGTAAGGTATGAAATAACATATAAAAAATAATGATGAATAATACAAAATACAAAATATAAAAAATGATATAAAGTATGATTTAAAATAATATTTGTAGTAAAATCTGAAATAAAATAGAAAATGAAATATGCCGTAAAATAGACATGAAATAAAATGTATAATAACATTTAAGATAAAATAATATATAAAAATAAGAAAATAAAAATATAATATGAAATAACATAAAATAAAAAATAAAGATATAAAATCAAACATAAAATAACAGAAAATGAAACATAAAATAGACATAAAATTATACATGGAATAAAATATAAAATGAAAAAAAATAAAATATTACATGTAAATAAAATAAAATGAAATATAAAATGATCTGAAAAAAATACGAAAATATAATACAGTAAAATAAAATAAGATGAAAATAGAAAGTGATATGACACAAAGGTCGTCTATGAATTTCGCAAATTTTCGACCCCAATCAGGGTCTTCCTCAAACTATGCGCGGCCTACTTCTGGACTGGCCGCTTATGCCGCTAGCACCAGCTGCCTCATCGCTTTCCAGCTGGCTGGAATATAGTGCGCGTACATTTGACACCGCAAATCTCAAATAAAAGTCAATAAAGTCAAATTATATAAAACAGTATACATTTACCAAACGTAGAAATGTAAGATTTGAGACGAATAAATGCTGTACATGATCAGAATAAGAAGCTTGTTCGCGGAACTTTACAGGCATGGGATGTGATAAGGCTCTCACTTTCTCACACTTTTAACCAATCAGAGGGCGTCCTTTGTTCACGTGCTTCTCTTGACCAATCAGATAATTAGGTCGACGAAAAAACGTTTCGTGTACGTGCCCATGAAATTCTTCAATTCCATTTGGCATGTATTGGAACTACGATCCTCCGCCGGAAAATTAGGGACTTGGTGGCAGTGTCACTAGGTCGGAAGAATGGAGACAGGTGGCGCTGTGAGCAGTTTGGGTCTTCCTCAGGCACTTTATGGAAGCTCCACTTCTTGTTGGGGTCCAATCTGAAGAGGTCGCCACCATCGTTCCTCGGCTAAGACCTCTGAAAAGGGCTGGAACCCAGCACAGGATTCTTGTGCTCATCGATTTTACAAATTATTTGAGAAAGTAATCATACCAAAAATTAGAGTCTGTTCCAATATTTCTAAAAATACTGCTATTTTAACATTCCGTTGGCGAGTGATGTTTTATTAAGGAATAGAGTACGAATTCTTCCCTACGCAATTGGTTGTGCAACGGTCAGAAATTCATCCGCCGTCAGCAATGCATTACTTTGCACTGGTCAAAAGTAGTACCGGTCTAGCCCGCCCTTTCCAGAGTTTAATGTGGCATTGAACTCTGGGTACGAGATTGGTTGTGGTCCTCGTTGCAAAGCCCCCGAAATGGCCGACGCGAACGTCCATCATATTGTTCGAGGTTGGTGAATGGGAGTGTTGGTGAATGAAACTTTTGGCTGATGTAAACAATCAACACATGAAATATAATGACTAAATATATATTTATTTATTTGGCTAAATATAATTGATGTATTACAACCTAATAAAAAGATATGTCATATGATAAAATCGAGAGTACTATATGAAGCAGTTATATTCATGTATAAATAGAGATAAACATTGTATACCGGTACTATAAACTCAGTGCCAGAAAATGGAAGACGTCAAAACTGATTCTTTTATAATTTCAGGATGGTGTGAATGCTGATAGTAAAATTGAAATTGAAATTCAAATTGATTGTTGTGTCGGTGAGGCAAACGGTGCGGTTTTCACAGGCATATAGATACATGTGATTTGAGGGACGCACATGATGGCACGCTCTCAAGCCGACAGTTTGACCGACCCGTCAAGTACAACTCCTCCCAGACTGACCCAACGCTGCTTGGCTCGACTTCAGCCGGGTCAGGCGACTTTAAAAACACCCCACTGCATTGGGATTTACCGTTCATAATAAAGCCTAAATTGGCAGGTATTCTGCTAACGCTGCGAAATCGCACCGCTCACCGCAAAATGCGGCAGAAACCGCTTTTGTCATGGACCGGACATTTCTCCGTTGCAAAATACATGTATACGAAACTCACCAATTTTGGTCCTGGATTCGTGACAAATGTTCTCTTATCAGCCCTGTGCGATGAAAACAATGTTCTTTTTTACGACAAAGACGCACAACCACCAAAAAAAGTGTCTGCGACGTTTCGCATCCCTTGGGCTGATTTACATCGGATGACACGCGACACGAACACGCAGGCGCACAATGGCTTTACAAAGGATTCATCCGCCATGAAACGTTTGAGTTTGAGTTGTTGATATTGGGAACCATCTGACATCTCGTTCGGCATATTGTATCGTTTGTGAAAAAAACTACACGTAACCTCGAGCAGCACTACGAAACCTACATTTGAGTACAAGCTTTCTGTCTATGATCTAAATTTCTACCGTTAAAGAACCACTCCAATTAAAATTCTTGGGACGAGGTTTCTATACATGCTATATAGAGTCTTCACTGACGTCACAACGGTCACGTGACTGCAAAGAAACGTCAAAACGTCAACATCTCTGCGCTGATGTTGTGTTAGGCAGTGACGTCGGTTGACATTTTGACGGCCAAAATGGCGGTATCCCGTCGTCATGGAAATGTGACGTCACGTGAAGAACCTCTCTATTTACAGGAGAATTGCCAATAAAATAAGGAGGACTAGGTTCAAGACGGCAAATGAAAAACATATTTGTGCCGCATATTGTTGTGCGCTTTCATCCGACCAATAGGTGGCGCATTATGACGTCTTCTTTCTTTTACCACCAGGTGTCGCACTGGGCCCATTCTCTATTGATCTGTCCCCTTCCCCCAACCTTTGTTGAAGCTCATACACCTTTCTTTGGAGTCTCTCATTTCGTTTTCTTTCATTGTTGACAGAATTCCTTTTTTCCATCAACCGCCCTTTCAGTTCGTTCACCTGTCTTTCCAGGTCAACGTTCAATTTGTTCAGGTCAAAGGTCAAGTTCAGGGGGTTGTTGTTGCTGCTGTTTACGCCTAGGAGCGGCATTTCAGCTCCACCGAGGCCGCTCGTGCCTGGGATAACATCAGTCGGTTCGTTTCTCTGTGTCATATCCGTACCGCTTGCCCTGTGAGGGTGCTCACCCATTGGAACGTCCATTTGTCCCTGCTTCCTGAGCAGTTCCTGCAGTTCTGCTACCTCCCTCTGTAGCTCTTCCCGCTGCTGTGTCACCTCCCTCTGGTGCTCTTCCCGCTGCTGTGTCACCTCCCTCTGGTGCTCTTCCCGCTGCTGTGTCACCTCCCTTTGGTGTTCTTCCTGATGCTGCGTCGCCACCCGTCGGCGGGTTTCCCGCTCCTTTTCAAGCTGTGCCTGCAGCTGTGCGACCTCCCCCCGGTGAACTTCATTCATCCGTTTGATCTCCGCCTCTAACCTTTCTCTGGCGTCCTCAGTCGCACTGCCTGGGGACGAGGCTTTCTTCTGATGAAGCTTTTTTCTAAGTCTCGTCATTTCCAACAGATGCTCTTCTTTGAGTCGCGCTCCCTCCCTCTCTTTCTCTTCCAGTCGTTTTTTCCACTCCGCCTCTTTCGTCCTCAGATTGTTTTTCAATTTTCCAAACTCGTCGTTATATGTCTTTATTTTTTCATTCCATCTCTTTATTTTTTCATTAGATTCCCGAGTCATTCTTTCGTTTTCATCTTTTTGTGTCTTTTTAAGGTCTTCCAACTCTTTCTCTACTCCCTTCTGTCGTTTCTGCTGGCCCATAAAACTCNTTTCATCCTAGTTGTTTTCTGAGATACCATTGCCGTACTCCTCGACAGCTCCACATTCAGCCTCTCAACTTCTTCTTTGTTCTTGCCAACCTCGTCTTCAGAAACGAGTAGCTTTTCCTGCAATTGCCCCATTTCTTTTTTTAGATCATTTTTTTCTTTCGTCAACTTGTGCACCTTTTCCACTTTGCGCCCAAGCATTTTCTCTGCTCCATCTCTAGCCTGTTGATGCTCCGACGCTGCACTCCCCGTGTTCGCCAACCATTTATTTAACTTGTTCACTTTCTCCTGTTCATTCGAGAGCTGATCGGTCAACTTGTCCACCTTCCCCTTCTCTTCCTCAAGCTCTCCTGTCAACTTGTCCACCTTCATCTGCTCTACCCCAAGCTCCTCCAATACCATGTCCTCATGCATTCGTGCTTCCTCAAGCTCTGTCGTCAACGTTTCCTTTTTCCCCCGTTCCTCCTCCAGGAGTCTTTCTGCTGTTTCCTTCGCTTGCACCGCCGTGTTTTCTCTCATCGTCATCTTGGTCAACTTCCGTTTCCTCGCCTCTGCTTTGTTTTTGTGCTCATCTCGCTCCTCTTCAAGCTCCTGAACTCTTTTCTGATATTGTGTAAGATGTTCCTTTAGCTCTTTGACCCCATTCCACAGGCGTTTTACGTAGTCAGTACTAGAACCATCTCTGGCTTCTCCATTCTCGGGATCCAGACACGACATCATCTTGTTGAGCGCCCGGCCTTGTTCAAACACCTCATTCTCCTTCCGTGCCAGCTGACCCCTCATCGTTTTATTGACGGTTTCCAGCTCATCAAGTTTTTCATTCTTTTGTTTAAGTCGTCTCTCTGTCAATAGGCGGCACTCCATCCTGGTAACACCCTCGTTGCCTTGGAAACTAATCTGAAAACAATAGAACACTGAAGTGAGACAAGGCGGGAACACCTCAGATTGTTTTTACTGCTATCAAGTCACGCTGGGTCACCAGGCCATTCGAGATGATTCAGGTTAAAGGTTCATTTTCTCAGCCAAAATTGAACGAAAGTCACAGGAATCTTTTCGTCATCACGACAATTGGATCTTTTGACTGGGCAAGTCAGATTTGATGTCTAGTATCTAGGGTCTTAGTTTTCTAGTAGGGTCTTATGTTTCTAGTATCCAGGGTCTTAGTTTTCTAGTAGGGTCTTATGTTTCTAGTATCCAGGGTCTTAGTTTTCTAGTAGGGTCTTATGTTTCTAGTATCCAGGGTCTTAGGTTTCTAGTAGGATCTTATGTTTCTAGTATCCAGGGTCTTAGGTTTCTAGAGGTCTTAGGTCTTAGATCTTAGGTCTTTGCTTTCTAGACACCCGGATGGGTCATGGTCAAAGAGCGTCATGCCATCTGTCGTTAGAAAGTGGAACCAGACTCTGGGAAACAATGTTTCCCACCGACTCGCAGTGTATGCGACGAATTTTGGGAGAGCGTGGCCAGTGTGGGGTGTCGGATGAACAAATGAAGGCTCCTGGTCGAGAGACGTGCCTCCATGTCGTCTGCTTAGGACCAAACACGAAACTTTAACTCGAAAACAAAATGGCCGATGGTGGAGAAGTTTGGGAACCTACCTGATGCTGATGAGGACAATCTTGGAATATATGCCCGGAATATGCTGAAATTTCACGATATCTTGATCATTCTCCTCCAAAAATCATTTCCCAGTTTCTGTCCACGAAATATAACGTCATTTAGGAGAATTCTGTTTGACCGTAGAGAGATATGTTGGCCATGTAATCAGTGATGAAGTTCCTTAAACAACAAAACAAGGCAAAATGAGACATGAGTGAATAAATTATGAAAATGATAATCGATAGACGGCCTACTACAATAGGCCACACACGTGCAATGTTGCACAATGGGGCCCAAGATGGGGGTCATCTTCAGGTGTGATGGGTAGAAGAAAGATTGGCAATAATAGGGAGTTTTCGCAAAGCCCCCGAAACGCCAACGCGAACGTCCAATCCATTGTTCGATGCCACGAAGAGAGCACCGAACAAAAGGATTGGCGTTCGCGTTGGCGTTTCGGGGGCTTTGCGAAAACTCCCTATTATTGCCCATGTTTCATCCTCATTGTGCAATAATATTGATCATCGCACTGATGAGCCGTGAGACCGCGCGAATTTTCAAAGAGGAATGAACGCAGAGAAATCGGTCCTCAACAGTGTAGGCTACCTCGCACTTTGAAGGGACACACTGAGAAAAGGGAACAATGTGACACATTACACCAGCAATTCATTTAGCTAGGAACTTCTGCAGCGTGAGCAGCTGACGCCACTGAAAAAGGCTTTGTGGCTATTATTAGCATTATAATTATTTATTCAGAATATGAAATAGAATCGGGTTTCCAAGGTGAAAGACATTGCTTCCTAGATTCGGTAGGAATTATTATTATTTGTTCAGGGGCAAATGCCCCCCCCCCCGAGCAAAAAGAGACGAAACAAAATTTTCCTGTAAAAGGTCAAGCTACTGTGGCGTCAGATGTTGGGAAAATGCATACCTCATGATCTGGAGAATAAGTTTTCAATTTTCTGGGGAGGACCTCCATACCCCTTCCAGCTTCGCCCTCCAGACTCGATCGATTTTGCCGCCTCGGCCATAAAAGCGATCTAAGTCCCCGCTGTAGAAGGCGTCAGGGATTACAACCGGACTATGGATACATGGAGGTCTTCATCCCTGCCACACGGGAAGCCTAATAATTTCAGTACTTCATTCTATCACCAGGCGTCACTAGCGTTTCCATCAGGTGATCGACTGCGCATGCGCTCATCTTGGCCTGAAACAAACATGGCTGCCGAGGAATAACCAAAAAGGGAGGAACTCTCCGACAAGTTTCGACCTAATTTCTCCAAAATTGGAAGGCAAATAAACAATCTGAGGGTCGTGCAAACAACGATTTACTTAATTCTATTGACCCCATACGTCTGGTGTTGATATACAGGCCAGATCGTCTGTTTCGAGGCCTAATTTGGAGGGGTCCCCTCTCCCCGTCACGGACGGTCGGTGTAACATCAATGATGGCCTCCGATGTAAAACCGAAGGAAACAACAGTCAGCTTCAACATAGCTGAGCCGGGTAGGTTTTCAGTCCTGTGTTAATGTCTGGTTAGAATGTACATATCGAAAGGAATACGTGCTTTGTCTGTCTGACTTAAAAAACAGTTATCCTGGGGCAAATATCGGGGATATTTTTACTTCATTTTGATTTTCTGTGTGAACAAATCGGCATGACGCATGATAGGCCGAGGCCTAGTGTATGACATGTACGATGATCAACCCAAAATGTCGATGACAGTCACAGTGTGCAGGCTATAAAGCCTAGGCTAGGCCTGTGCTGCTGTGCTGTGGGCTATATGCATGAAACTCACAATTAGACTCACGATTAGAACAGACACGTATACTACCGGGTATAGCTAGGCCTAGTCAGCCTTAAAATCTGTCTTTTTCAACTCTGTTTTCTAGGACGTAGAAATAATCTCAGCCTGAGACCTATAGATGTATACCGAAAATTGCGGGCCAGGTGACGTGACGTCGTGCATCCAACACTGATGCATTGCGACGTCACTGACGCCATGTAAACATGGTCCGCAATTTATGGTACATGAGTCATATGACTATAGCCCTAAAGCTTTTGGGGAACCAAAGCCATGATGCCATGGGAAATGCATGCCATGACAATCACTCGGCATTCACTCTGGCTTCCTTAGGCCTACATTTATTTACGTTCTGATGGGATAGCCCACATATTTAAGGTGCACAGTCATTGTCTTGGAATACTTAGGCCTATAGCTATAGGCCTATTTTTGAATGAACTTAAAGGTGTGGTAACTCATTCTCCATTTTGTTTCCAGTGAAAGAAAAAAGGCCAAGTGTTTCAAAAACGGGTAGCCCTTCCGATTCCTCCCAACCCTCTGCCTCTGTCCCAGGCCAGAAATCAGGACTCGCACCGTCAAACTCCAAATATGATAAAGAAAAGAAGATTGGGCACAGACGTGTCGATGACACGGGTCAAGTTACGTACAAAAAGGTGGGTTGTGTGGTATACGTAGAGCTACGAGCAGGGCCCACTGATGGGCCGGCAGATAGATAGATTTGCAGCGAGAAGTACCTCTGCTGTCTTACGTTCCTAGTTTTTCCAAGTTTCTAAATTTGCGCTGTGTGTGCAGCGAGTACATCGCCAGCAACTGATTGAATCAGTTGGTTCCAGTTTGTGTGATATGTAGACGCTACGTCGCTATTAGAACTACAGGGTAAGTTCCTACATGTGGTGTGCCAGGTAGCCGATTCTTTCGACCCTGATTCATGCAACAAGCTTCTATTTCAATAGTCATGTTACTACAAATGTCAAAGTGTGTAGTCCCTGTCAGACAGAGAAGGTTAGAAGACTTTGACCATGATAGTTACGGGTATGTTATTCCCCCAGCCAAGATTCATTATTGTTGTACTGAGTCGCAGCAGATTTGCCAGGTAGGTAAGTGTCATACTCGCAGAATGGGTTAATTGTAATCTACTGTGATATTCTATACTTCTTGTGCAGGTAACTTGTGTATTTGACCATTACATGAAGTCTGTCATCATCATCAGGGTTCACTAGTTTGTGAATGGTCCCACAGATGGCAGCACCAGGTAACTGGGAGGAGTTATTGTTATTTGATGGTCTATCAGGGTGTGCCCCCAGGCAAGAGTTTGTAGTTTCTTTTCTGGCTCATAGATGGCATTCTGATCGGAAACACCTCATCCAGGAACACCAATCTGTCGTTTCTAATAAAATCAATTTTTTTTCTATATTTAGAATCCTGCATTTCTATTGTCATATATTTAAAAAAATGCACTCAACATCTACAGAGAACATGAAATAGTAACTGGTTTCTTAGGTGAAAGACATAACTTCCTCCTTGACTTGAACACACATACCCTCGTATAACATCTATAGAGGGTAGTAAACGTTATGTAATGTTCCCACCCATTGAAACAGCCACCCCTTCTGTCATCCCACTTCACACCAATAAACACTGCAGCTGGATTGGAAACTTTACTGCCGTTAGAGCCACCTGTTAGCGGACAGGAAATTTAACGTCACAGGCCGACGTCATTGTGGATGACGTCGTGGATGACGTTGTGGCATGCACTTCTGCTCTATGACGTCAAATTTCGTGATGTTCTTGGACCACTAACTGATGGCGACACCTAACAGTAGCAGTAAAGTCTCCCATATTAGTGAGCTTTCGCAACCACCCGGTTAGGCCCTACAACAACGTTTATCTATTGTTCGAGTCAACTCGCACAAACGTAGTCGTAGGACCTAACCGGGCGGTTGCGAAAGCTCTCTACTGAGTTCCATTGTCCCCCTCCTCCATGACAGAATAAACCACCTGTCTGCCGACCCTGTACGTGCCTGGCACTGAAGGTGTTAACCTGTCTCCACCTGTGTCTGCTTTACCTGTTTGTCTGTGATGACCCCGATGAGTTCTCAGAAATCATCGATCACACATTCATCAGAATGTTTCCTTTCATGTTCGTTTGTTTGAGTCAATATTGACTCAAGAGATGAACCCCAAATACACCATTATTAGCTCTATTGATAATGATGGGTGAATCTAATTTACGGCAGGAGGAAACCGGTGTGGCCAAAGAAACCTGTCTTGTCACTTCAGTTTCTCCCTCACTATTAGCGTCACCAGAAACAGATAAGAGAGGCTGGCTGTCCTTGTTGTTGTGGACCGTGTGTCCCCAACTCACCCTCCATCTGAAGACCCCTCGTAGCTGAGTGGTTGTCACGTCCGCTAAGCAAGCAGCAGGTCCCTGGTTCGAATCCAGCCGGCGCCACAGGCTCTAGAGGGGCGCATACGCGGCTCCTTTTTGGCCAACAGATCTGTAAAATCGATCGTGGAATTTGGAGCAAATCAATGAAATTCACTGCAAATTTTGACGATGTTCCTAGCACAGGGGGTGCCCCTCTTTACCAACTCCGGGATCCACCCCGGGCCATATGGGATAGCATCCCTGGCTCTTCAGTCCGTCGCATGGGACAGTAAGCCGTGGTGCCTTGTACCTCGTACCTCGTGCCTTTGCAAGGACAAGTAAAAGACCCCATCCAAGTGAGGAACATGAGTAGCTTGAGATGGCCTCGTCCATACTTACCAAGGCCAATAATGCTATGGCTTCGGCCCTGAGGGAAACAAATACAAGTAGACATACAAGTATCCTCTATCTGAAACCCTCTTTTTGATATGAGGTAGCAGTCAGGTTATTGACTTGTGTATCAACCTGTATATCAGTCTCAAGTGATATTTTAGTTCACATTTACTGCAATAAAAACTGGCATTACAAGGGTTAATAACCACACCCGTATACATCACAATAAATACATGGATACGGCAATAATACAGTTGTCGTGGAAATCTGATTCTTGTCTGTAACTGAACTGATTGCTTTCGTATCGCCGTTAGCAACGTCACTTGGGTGTTGAAAGGGTCGGTTATATAAGTTATTAACACCTCATTGTGAGGTGTTGGGAGTCGTCAAAAATGTCAGGAGAGGGTTGACTTTGTAGGATTCGGCAAAACTCTCCTGCCCTTTCTTGGATCCAATGGATACACACATCTGTTTTGGACCTCGTACGGAACTTTTGTGGATTGCTGATTCCTGATCTTTATGAGAACTTTTGCAGTTTTTAACACAACCTCTTGGGGACTGGTTCGATGCGTTCTTCCCGAGGCGGATTTGTTTTTACGGTGCCGACTCTCATTGTTCTTCGGGATATTGTTGAACATGGAACCCTGGGATACGTTCAAGATACAATCGTCGCAATATAAGGATGATGAACTCAGAATATGACTACAATGTAGACATCTCAATCTGTGAACAGAAATGCTGGCATATGATGTGGGTTGATAAACAACTAAACAGATGGAGTTAAAAAACAGTCGCTGTACTATTTACGTAAATGACAACGGAAGGAAGTTGATGTTTTCAATATTGTGATGGATTTTATTCAGTCAAGGAGCAGACCTTTACGACGATGTGTTTATCAGGGATTCTTGCGCCGTGGTGGAACACCGAGACAAACTTTCACCTCCAATAAAATGTCAACGTGCTGTCTTCCAGTTCCATGCATTGTGATGTTACCCTCTCAGGGTGCCCCGGGTATCAGAGTGCACGGAAATCCGACCAATCTTTCTAACTTCACCTCTGGAAACTGAACTTGTGTAAAAAATGCAGCGTTTTGGGTTTGCGATGAGCGAAGGCTCACAGGTCAACGATAAGGACATTTATGATTATTACGACACTAGGAGTCTCGACCAGTTCAGCAACGGTACAATCCAGAGTAACAGAAGCAGTGGCAGCAGTGTGGGGAATGAGACCCCTGGTGTCAGAAATAGGAACTTGAATAAGTTTCAGATTCCTCAGGTACAGGTCGACTCAGCTGACAGCGATGATGCTTCTGAACTAAGCCTGAAGAGGGCAGCACTGAAGCGACAACAGGCAGTACAAGATGGAGATCTCAGGGATGCAATCAGTGGGCCTAACTTGGAGAGAAAACGGACGAGGATTGCCGTGGGGAGCTTACTGCAGATTCCACAGTTTAAGCCGGCTTTTGATTACGTTTTAAACGATCCCCCGCCTCGTTCGTACAACGAATCCATCGCTGTTTCAGATGAGGCTGATATTGAGGCTGAAACGACGGTGGAACACAGTGATGAATCGTCTGCGACCAGGTCAAAGGTCATGGTCAGTAATCTCGTTCAGTTTTACAACCAGGAACTGAATCAGAAGCGAAAGAACCGATACGGTGGGTTTGATATCCTAGGTGGCAGCACGAGTGCTGGGAGTCAACCGTGGGAACCCGAGAAAGAGAGTTTTGACTTTCAACCAATCCCGGTCGATCAGGGTCGATTCGTGAATGGGAACGAAAGCGGAGGCGATGAATCGGACGCTAGCTCTGCTACGTTAAAAAATAGTTCTGATTCTTCCAATACTGTCGGTGGTGACGCCAGCCCCCCGGCGGGGAATGTAAAAAAGACAATTAAAAGTTTCCTCCAGCGAACGTTAAGGAAGCAAGGAATGGGAAACGTCGACTTCGACGACACGAGTACGGTAAATTCTGATGGGTCGCTTAGCAACGGGAATGGAAACGGACGGAACTGGAATCGCGATAAAGATTGGGTGTTCCATCCAATGAGCAGTCAGACTCTTCAGAAAGTTGAATCTACAAAGAAGAAATTTCTGAAGTTATTCAAAAAAGAGAAAAAAGCGAGTGATTATGCTATGACTGTTGGTGCAAAACAGAAAACGAAAAAGAAAAGTTTCAGTATCCACATGTTGTTTTCACCAAGAGCTAAACGGAAGAAAAAAAGTTTAGATGAAGAATTCACGTCGGAATTATTTGCAGAGTTTGAGTCGCCGAAATCGGCGCATCACCCTCGAGTGAAGCCTAGTAAATCAGCACCCAATATATATCGGAATAATTCAAGTTCGTTTGATGAATTTGTTGCTCAGAGTGAGCCTGTGTCATTAGGGAATAGCTTTGAGAGTACTGTGGAGGTGAGGCCCTCAGGGTCAGTTGACAGCATGGACGATGATGGTATCCCCGTCTATCGTGTCCACCACGAAGACCCGAGATTGTCGGGGATTGATGAGGCGTCAGTGGAGGGCCACACCACTGGTGACGAAAGTCTGAACTCATGGCCTCGCGGTAAACGTGTGAATGGTAACCTAAAACAAGGTCTCTTGCATGGGAGCAAAAGTCTGGGGGATATATCAGGGAGAGATTTATCAGAATCTTGGAGTTCAAATTCAGAAAACTCAGAAAATTCCCAGTATTTACAATCAAATCTGGATGGTACTGCCTCGGTTCCTCAGTATTTACAATCAAATCTGGATGGTACTGCCTCGGTTCCTCAGTATTTACAATCAAATCTGGATGGTACTGCCTCGGTTCCTCAGTATTTACAGTCAAATCTGGATGATACTGCCTCGGTTCCTCAGTATTTACAGTCAAATCTTGATGGTACTTCCTCGGTTCCTCCAATCTCATCTAGCTCAGGTATCATTGCAGAGACAGAGAATGATTTTGCTCATTTCCGCCGGCAGCAGTTTGAGTGTAACGGTCACATGGGTTCAGTGGACTTTGGCCCTAATGTCAGACAGAGTACAGAGCGGACAGAGTCCACAAACATTGGGGATTTGGACGAGTCTCTAGTTGAGGGAGCAGGTATGATGTTTCCACATTTATCACCAGCTGATATTTTGCCGTCGTCAGCAAGTGAAGATCTTTCTACCCACAAAGTGGGTCTGAATAATTCTCAACAGTTCACGAGGGAACGTTCTGCGAGGAGTCTCTCGTCTGAGGGCTGGAGAGAAGAACTTAGTTGTAGCCGGGTTGTCAGAAAACCCGAACGTCTCAGGTCTGCTCCTACAGATTTAGGGGATTCAAGTTTTATGCTTCACCGACCTCCGCTAGAACCGTCTGCTCCACCGGTAGAGACGGAGTTCGTCATAAAACATTATAGTCTTGAGGATTACTTCCAGAAAATCCTACCTCAGCACAAGTGGCCTAAACCCCAGCGGGCAAACTCGGAAAGTGAAACTACATCGTCACCTAATTTGCCAAAGCGTCGCCCGCTAAAATCTTCCTATAGTGCAGGGGATGAAGGGGAAAGGGCTCGGAGTTATGTCAGTGAGAATTTATCGAGGGAAACTCCCCCAACTGAGGGAGCATCGGGAACTGTTTCAAATTCAATTTCTTTTATTGAATCAGATGGCGCTTCTATCACCGAAAGTGTGGTAAACTTTAGGCCTGATTCGCGCTTCACTCTCGAGAGAGACTCAAGTGAAGAAGTCCCAATAGGTGGACTTCCGATTGGTTCAGCCCCTGCAACAAAACTCAGACCGCTGAAAGTAAAAAAGGGTGCCTTGCTTGAAAGGGGTGGAGCGAAACCCCTGGCATGGAAAGACCTCACAGGTGCTGGTGAGGACAGACTGGGAAAACCTCAAGGACATAAGGAAAACGCTCATACGAAGCTTCAACAGGCAAAATCAGATAAACAAGATATGAATCTAGGAGATCTGGATTTTGGGGTGTCGAATAATTCACTCAACCCCGAGTCTGACAAGGGATACCAGCACCTAGTAAATTCTCTTGACGTCTACAAGCAGCAACTTGGAAAAGTCAAACATGACAAGTTGAATATCGATGGTGAACAAACTCAACTGGGAAAGTTTAGTGATACTTCAGAGAATGTGAAGGAACGAATGAATTTGCTTAGAAATTCATTGCGGAAATCTGAACCTCTTCTACCTCCAAGAGAAGTTACAAGTGCTAAAAAAGGGTTGGTGAAAAACCGTGCACAGAAATCTCTACCTCAGCTACCTGTCATCATAAGTGAAGCCGAAAGAGAAAAGTGGCTTGAAAATGTCAACAAACGGACGCAGGTGCAACTACCGATATCAGGTGACGAATCTGACGTTCAATTAGGTGTGTCGGGTCGTCGTACATCTGAGGAAAGCAGCAGTGGTAATGTAGACATATCTTATCAATCTTCTTGTGGCGCTCCAAGGCAAGGTTTTGATCCGTGGGTAAACCTCGCGTTAGAAAACATGGATTTAGATATATTAGAGACTGGTAAACCAGGTGGTGCAGGCAGTGATGTCAACGATGATTTCATCGTCATGAAAAATGCACCAAACTGGATTCTCCGTGCAAAACATCTCTCCGGTAGTTTAACGGGGAAACGACAATGGGTGGATGTGGGTATACGTTACCATGACGATGAGGAAATCAATGTGGCACCTGGATTACCTTCTGTTGGGAGTGGATTAGAGAGCAATCAAAAGGAGGCTTCGTATTTTCTGCAGCAGAAATCAGGATCTGTCGCCAGAGCGATGTCGTCGTCGTCGTCGTCTGTTCGTGATGATGGGTATGCGTCTGCTGGGAGTAACTCGTTAGGTTTAGGCACGTTACATGCTGGTAAACAAACATCACTGCGGAAAAAAAATACAGATCCTGCTCCTGAGCAGACTGTGGGGGAGGTTGCCAAATTATCAAATAGAAATTTCCAAGTTTCCAAGGATTATACTGACATCGAGGTTCATGTTTGTGTGAAAAATGCTCAGAAAAGTGATGACCGTCCTAAAAATGTGGCGCAAATATCTGGATATCATTTGAGTGATGGCGGGGATGAGAGAGTTTTGAAACAGACTATGAAAAGTGCATCTGTGGATTATGCGAGGACTAGAAATAAAAATGAAGGTTCTACTCCGGTCGTGCACGGCGCATCCTTTGATGCGGTGGATGGCTTTAGAAATGAGTTCTCTGTAAAGGGAAAGGCGGCGAATAAAGGGAACGATAGGTCATGTGACCTGGAAAGTTCAGAGAGATTAGATGTTGATAACATTGGAAGTTGCACTACGGATGTGGATTCTAAGAGTTGTACGTTGAGCTCAGGTCAAGTCGGGAGTCGTGGTTTGGGAGACGAAGAATTTAAGGGAATGGGAAAGGAGCATGATGGAATCACTGCTGTGAATGTTTTATCACGGGATCCTACGATGGGGAATGTTATTGGTGCTTGTCGGAGCGGCACACGGGAGGATTTGAAGGACGAACGTGTGCAGCGGAAAACACACCAAGGAATAGGGGCTGGTTGTGCCTCGGCAGGCACAGCGACGATAAAAGGTTATAATGAGGGCTCACATTGTGAGGATTACTTCGTAGAAAATGTCGACTCGATGTTGTCTGTTGATGAGGCAGTGAAAAGAGAAGATTCTTGTGATCTCAGTGGGAGTGAACGCATTGATCCAGCGTTGCCGTCAGCGGATAAAGGTGTAATTAGTAACATGGGTTCGTTAATTAGTTCTTCGAGGAGTGGGGTTGGTGTTGTTGGTGGGGTTGGTAATGATGAGGTGGAGTCTTGTGGTGAAGTGGACAGGGATGTTGGTGAAAGAAAATGTGATGGTTCTGATCACGAGGATTATAGACAGGTCTCTGACCTGAGCGACATGGACAATCGGATCACTGCGACCAGTTCAGGGGTACAGGATATTGGATTAGCACAGGGTTCTCCGAGTTGTGCGGGGAGGAATGGTTATTGTGATGTGGGCAGCGGTGCTCGTCCTGGCTGTGCTCACGTTACGGGGATAAGACTAAGAGATGAGACTCATACTAATCGTAATGGTATTGTTTCATCTTCTAAGGATGGAGAGGGACCTGTGGTAGCTGACCCCTTGTTGGAGTGTCCTGAGGGAGTCAGTGTGGCTGATGATCAGACCGTAGGAAATCAGGGTGATGGTGCAGGAGTTATAGGGTCTGATGAGATGAATGCCTGTGATACAAACTCCACAGTCAGATCGAAATATGACATGGAACAAAGTAGTGATATTAAAAACACTGATGAGGTCTCCCAAGAGAAAGTTTTAAAACAAAGCAGTCTGGACAACACGTCTGTCAGTTATGTCCTCAGAGACCTGGATAACTATCTTGATAATACACTAGAACTGTTAGAAAAGAAAAAGTTAGTCAAAAAAAGGGTGTCTAGTTTTGAAAAGGGGGATGTGTCGTCACTGGGTGATGATGTAGTGCCCTCTATTGTTGGTTCTGTAGAGGAAACAGCCAGACAGTTACAGCCTACGATTCTTGTCGACTCCCCGCATGATAGCTTTGATGTGACCAAACCTGAGGACCGGGAAAATAGGGATCAGAATTTGCCTCAAGGGGGCGCTAGGAGAAAGGTGCCGTCCTGGCCGTGTGATCAGCCCGAGCTGTGTCAAATATGCGCTTCGTCGCCGGATCCGTCGGTCGCCGTGCGACTACACCAGAGTTATAAGACCATCATTTCAGAGTATGCAAAACGTAATGCCGCAGACTGGTTACGTGGGGCTTCCAAACTTACCTCCGCAGGGGGGCAGAAAATGTTCTGGTCTACGACGTGGAAACGAGCGTATGTGGATGAGGCTATACAAACAGAAGACACCAAGGATGGTCAGGGTAAACTTCAGGTACCGGAATTAAAACAACCCCGCAGGACCAGGGACGATATCTCTCTCTCCCTAGGAAGTGTAAAAAATACCGAGATGCCAGGGTCCACAACAAGGGGGACCCAAGCATCGAGCTCGCCGTCTAGTCCAGCATTCTCACGCCGATCTCTCCCCTCCAGAAAAACCTTGTCCCCAGACCACGTCCCTCACATGTTTGACACCCAAGAAAACGAAGGGTACTCGTCCCCAGGTCGGTCATCTTGGACTTCAAGTACGTCATCGATGCAGTCAATCCCATACCAGCGAAACCTAGGGCCGAGGTTTTTGTCTCATCGAGCAATGAGGCTGCCTTATGGACTTTTCTCCGCATCGGATGATTTGACCGGTTGGAAAAACTTATACGACAGTGATCGTGATATCGCCACGCCGCAGAGAGCAGCAAGTTTATATTACGTACAGAACTATCCACATGAAGAGACCATCGCTGACGGGAAGGTACTTGATCGGATTTTGTTTCCAGAACACAGCGTTTGGAAACTTAAACGACGAGAAAGTCTCGACTCGGGCTATCCAAGTTCAAAAAGTTCTCGTGGCACGAAAAAACGGGGGTCAGAGCCGTATGTGTTTCGGGACAACACGCCGGAACGGACACCGATGTCACAACAGGAAGTCGAGGATTACTTTTCCCAGCATGCAACACTGGAGTCGGATTCAGAGCTACCTAGTCCGAGATACTCTGTCATGAATCGTTACAATCGTCACTGGCATCGTCGACGAGATTCTGACGCGTCGAGCCAGTGGTCTGGTGTTTCCAATCAGATGCCGTCATGGGCACGGCGGCGAGCTTCGGGCTGGAGTCCAGATATTGGACAGATGTACTCAATAGGTGGCATTGTTAAGAGTGATAATGCGCTGGACTCGGGTCTTCGGGAATATGATGTACAGTTTTTCACAGCGATAACGCTCTAGACAGATCTTCCAAACGCTCCAGCTCTCAGCGCTCCTCAACGTACTCCAGTATGAGTCGTATGTCTGACGCAATACCGGAAAATGGCTTCCAACGCCTGCAGAGAGCTCGTCACAGTGATTTTGGAGGGTATTTGTATCAAAATGACAAACTTGACCAAAATGTCCGCAAAAAACTTGAAGAGGCGGCAAAGTTACATCGCTATTACTGTATCAAACGGAGTGATTCGGCCGACGCGGAGAACCGAAGTTTATCTGCGATAACGGGCGGGAAACATCTAAGAAAGAAAAGCTGGAAGAGGTTACTCTCCCCGGCTGAAACGGGGGAAGATGCAACCAACGAGACCGAGGATGGCACAAAGCGGTATGACCTCACGGCGAGCAGGCGGCTGTTCGACTCCAAGAAACACTACTTTTACTACCATTATAATGCAGCCATGTTCAACAAACGAGGGACAAACCACATGTGGGCCAAAGATCTGGTGAAATACTTGATATTTCAGGTAATACTAATGTGAATTTGTTGTTGTAAATATGATCACTTCATCCCATCACTGTGACACATGAAGAAGTTATGATGGAGATTGAACCCGTGACGTTAGCAGTGAGAGTTGGTTATCTTGTCACTACACCACTCAGACAGGCTGTCATGTGTGGGGAGCCCTGATAGCTCAGTGGTTATCACGTCCACTTAGCAAACAGTAGGTCCCGGGTGACCCGATCTAGCAAAAGTAGGCGCATGTCGCAACCGAGGAAAGGGTTAATCGCTTTCAACACAATCGCTGAAATGTACGTCTCTGCAGGTTGACAATAGTAGTGGACAGCAGTGATAATAGGGAGGTTTCGCAAGCGCCCGATTAGGTCCTACGACAACGTTTATCTATTGTTTGGGTATACCCGAACAATAGATAAACGTTGTCGTATGGCCTAACCGGTCGCTTATGAACCGCCCTAATAGTTGAGTAAACTGATGACCAATAATGATCACCTGCAACAAACGCCTGTTTTTGCCAGAGCAGGTTACATATAAAACAGTGGCACAATTGGCCTTAAAGCCTAAGTCTTAGACCACATTTTAGTTAGATTACCAGTCATGTTCCTGCTACTAATTATGTTTATCTTTAAGTCCCATCACGCTGTATTCAATGCAGACTCATGATTCTCCCTCCTGACGAACACTACAGGGCACTGTGTCCTTTTTTAGGTCCCGTGAACTTTAATTACATCGTGTGTCATTCATATGTTTTGATCCATCGTCTTATAAAGATGATACTGCTCTCTCCCAGGAGATCAAAGTCAGACTCTCAAAGGCTGTGTGTAACATCAAGTTCATTATGGGCTCTCGGTATCCATCTTGTGGGCAAATTAACCATTTTACTACCAGTGTGTTTTGCATCATATTTGCTCAGCCCCGGCCATGTGGGGCCACCCCCGGCTCTTCAGTCCATCGCATGGGACAGTAAGCTGTGGTGCCTTGTACCTTGTTCCTTTGCAAGGGCAAGTAAAAGACCCCATACAAGTGAGGAACATGAGTAGTTTGTGATGACCTCCTCCGTGCTTACCAGGGCAAAAAATCAGTTTTGAGGTTAAAAACCAGTCTTCCTAAAATCATCCAAAATGCTGTATACGAATATAGAATCAATGTGAATTTGAGGTCTTCAAATTCTCTGAGCTCTGCAACAGAAACAAAAGACTAGACGCCATCAATATCTTGTCTGATTTAATTGGTCTGAGAACATATTTCAACCGTCTTGTTGAATTTTTTATCAAAGATGAAACCTCGAGGTCCAAAGGATCAGATTTTTAAAAAAAATTGAGGTGAGTGATTCACATATCATTCCTTAGTGCAGTCGTCATGGAAACCGGTAAGTTCATCGTCTGTAACATCTCGTTATAAGATAACTGTTTATATTATTCATATACCATGCGGTTAACCCATTCACGACCAAATCACCGTATTTTCAGAAACCGACGTCGGAGCTTATGGCCGCAATCCAACTTGGAATCGGCCAAAGCATCGGGGGACTTTCATCAAAACCAGAGCGTGATGTACTAATGCAAGATTTCGCAGTCGTCGACAGTGTGTTCTTTCCTTCGTAAGTATTCCTAGGGACAAGGTTACCTCAGTCATATTCCATCAAGTAACCTTGTACCTAGGTGATGTTATATGTTCATTCTTGGCATTGTGAGCTGGACAGACTCTTGTCGGTCGATCTTGACTCCTCCTGCACGATATGACATGGTCCATAACCAGTGTAATGGTACCTCACTTTGTGGAACCCTCTGCCTGGACCTCTCTAATAAGGACACCAAAGTTCAGTGTCACCCCCCCCCCCCAGGTGTTAAAGGAGTTCCTATAAATTGGCAG
>NMRB01000330.1:68410-92047 GCA_002633025.1 Notospermus geniculatus | reverse complement strand
TTATGGGTGGCGTCCACTAGAGCGCCGACAACATCAGGAAGGGTTCTGGAAGCAAATGTGTCATTTCGGCATTGCTTCCGCATCAAGTCCTATTGGTCGTTTTACCCTTTCCCGAACGTGCAGAAATGCCGCGAACTGTTCAGGACAGTGAACGGAACCTTTCAAGAATATGCGGAGAGGTTGCCGAATGAATGCGGATTCACTAAACTTGCATTCCGCGTCTTGTCCGCGCCCTAGTGGACGCTAGGTTTTAGCGAGGTTAAGATCTGATCCGACTCCCACTCCGACTCCGAGGTGCTAAAATTCAGATTTTTCTGTCTGAGATAAATGTACCAGCGGGTTCTATTTGTTCTCCTGAATGAGAAAACACCATTGCTGTGGAAAACCCTGTTGTATTTGATGACATAGTTCCCAAAAAAAGGAATCCTCTGGGGTTGGAGTCGAGACTCAGAACATAATCTGAACCTCTCTATTAAGATGAGAAATTTGGCTGACTACATCATGATTTGGCGACTGATTTAGCTAATGCATGACCAAAGCTGGCTCCAACCCTCACGTTCCATGACTGTCCCATCCTGATGAGAATCTAATATTCCACATTGTTTTTTTTTGTAGTTCTCCATGTGTAACGAGCCAATGACAGAGTTATCCAACCCGGGGGCCAGCGGGTCCGTCTTCTATATCACCAGTGACGATGAGTTCATTATCAAAACGGTCCAGCACAAGGAGGCCGAATTTTTACAGAAGTTACTCCCGGGGTATTACATGGTAAGTGGACTAGACGTTATAGAGGCTGAGTTTTTACAGAAGTTACTCCCAGGGTATTACATGGTAAGTGGACTAGAGGTTATAGAGGCCGAGTTTTTACAGAAGTTACTCCCGGGGTATTACATGGTAAGTGGACTAGACGTTCTTAACGGACGTCACAACGGTCACGTGACTGCAAAAAAGCGGCCATCAAATGGCCCTCGACGACGTCAAAACTCTCACAGCCACCAACATCTGTATTTTCAGCTACTGTAAATCGTGAAATTTTCGCGACACTAAAAGTTGGCGAATTTATAATTTTTGAAAACCGTGAAGACTAATTTCCGCGTTTACCTTCATGAATTCAATGGAAAATGCATAAGAGTTTGCATTTTCGCGCTGTTTAAGTTCGCGTTTCGGTCCATGACCGCGAAAATCGTGAAAATAAAACGCACGTGAAAATTTCACGGTTTACAGTATATGATGACTCCAACATTGTGGTGTGGGTCCATCTGCAGCCATCTAGGGTTTGTAAACATCAGATGTATGAATTACGAGATATTTGCTGAAAACCTCTCGGGTTCACAGAACATACGTAACAAAAAGTCTTGGGCCTAAAGGGTAAAGATTGCAATTTTGAGTTGTTTCCTTATTAATGATGCCATGTGATTTTAGGTCTAACCTGTCTTTGCCTCTTTCAGAATCTTAACCAAAATCCTCGGACATTGTTACCTAAGTTTTATGGTCTGTACTGTTATCAGGTGAGTGGAGACAAGGTTGGGGTTAACCCTCTCATACTGAGGTTCATTTTCAGAATGAGAATATGATATAGAGAGCTTGAAAGGCAGCTGAAAGCCGTCACATTTGTATTCATTGGAAAGCTCTAAGTGAGCACTTTCCAATGAATACCCAGTGTGCAGATCTGCGAATTGGAGAATCATGTTTTCTGCATTTTATTTACTGCAGAGCTTTTAGATTATATAAAAATAGAGTGCTTTGTACACTTGATTATTACTCATACTTCGATCATTCCCATTCCAGTGTGGTGGTAAAAACATTCGTTTTGTGGTGATGAATAACCTTCTACCGAGTACGATACGAATGCATGAAAAATATGACTTAAAAGGGAGCACGTACAAACGAAAAGCGTCAAAACGTGAACTCGCCAAGAAAACGCCAACGTTAAAAGATTTAGACTTTGCTGATATTCATGTAAATGGGATTTTACTTGAGCATGAGACGTACACGGCCTTACAGAAGACAATCCAGAGAGATTGTAGGGTGAGTTGGACTCATGTCTTATCTACCATGACCATGGAAGCCACGGTGGTGTAGTGGTTCGGGTCTCTGACTAGCGGTCAGAGGGTCTTGGGCTCGAATCCCACTGGGCGTGAGACTTTGGGCAAGTCTCTTTGCCTCACTGGCCTCCACCCAGGTGTATCAATGGGTACCGGTCGGAAATGCTCAGATTGTAGCGCTGAATGAGCAGCTCATCTGAGTTCTACTGAAAGGTTTCAGAATAGATCGGGGTTGAAGTGTAAAGTCGGATGAGAACCTCTACCATAGTTGATATCAGACTATAAACCCAAACTTTACCATGATTTCATTTCCAACTGTTCCACCCTGTTAGGTCTCCTCCCTTATACAATTACCGATACTACATGTGTAGAGGTTCTTCACGTGACGTCACAGCCCCAAATATCCGCCATATTGGCCGTCAAATGACGCAACGTCACAGCTTCAACACAGCGTTTTTGACGTGGTTTGTACGTTGTCGGCATTCATCGGACCTCTTTACACTGTTCTACAGCAAGCCGTATGGACGATTCGCTTTGTTTTCAACACGGTTTTCACACCAGACCAACTACTTATGCTCAAAAACTGTGAGAGGTAAAGTGATTTGTTGAGTTGTATGCTCCCAGTGGTCTGAACGGGCCGGTGAATGTTCAAACTGAGAACAAGATGGCGGCCTCCAGGCTTCATTTTGACGGCCAGTATGACAGCCGTGTGGCATCAGTGAAGAACCTCTATACGTGGTGTACATAACTAACGATTTCCTCTTGGTTTGTTTCAGGTGTTGGAGAGTTTTAAAATCATGGATTACAGTATGTTATTAGGAGTACATAACTTAGACCAGGCTGAACGAGAGAAGAAGGAACGAGCAGAAAAACAACGACAGTCGGAGGCGGGGACATCACAATCATCGGATTCGCTACGGCAGGATTCAGAGGGTGGGGGACACACCAACAAAGGTAGATTCTGATTTATGGTGTGGTTGATGATGTTTGATTTGTTTGTTGTCAGTATAAGTGCACATCGTGTCACCATTGCCTCACCAGATGTTGACGCTGACTACAAGGTCTGTGATCAACCGATGAATATCATTTTCCAGGTTTACAGCGAGCAAAATCTATGAAGACTCGGCTCGCGTCGTACTCCACAGCTCTGGAATCAATCCAAGCCGAGTCAGACCCCATCGAGGTTGATGACGAGGATATACCGTAAGTATTACACCTTTCATTGACATTCTGCAGAATTATCGCCTCCGAAAGAAAATGGAACATACGTTTAAAAGTATCGTTCATGACGGGGTAAGATGGTCATAATTAATCCATGTCACTCAGGTGGTGTAGTAGTTCTGGTCTCCGACTGGCGGTCACAGGGTCCCGGGTTCAAATCCCACTGGCTGTGAGACTTTTGGCAGGTCTGTTTGCCTACTGGCCTCACTCCACCCAGGTGTAAGTGGGTACTGGTCGGAAATAGTCGATTGTCACAAATCTTTAAGCTTCTATATTCTCCTCCTCTTTCAGGACACAATATCCGTACATCGGCCAAGTTTCTATGCCAATCGGTTCCAGAGTTTCTTCACCGGGACGGTGTTTAGAAAAATCCCCTCCCGTAAGTATAAAAAACAAATTATTTCCTTGGTTTTTCTCTCTTTTCTTATTTTGATGTAGCAGACATGGTGAAGTTTCCTGATCTGGTGGAGAAACATATTAGAAATACCCGGTGGTGCAGTGGTTGAGTTTTGAGCTTGAGATGAAGAGGTCAGAGGTTCCATTCCTGATTGAGTCATCACTAGTACTCTCAACTAGTGTGCGAGGATCAAGTAATGTGCTGAATGAGCTGCTCCTTGACTTCCCCAGAAAGGTTTCTGGAGAGACTGGGGTAATAATGTGAAGTGTTGTTTACACTGCATCAGTGTGGATTGTTTGACACTGTTGTTGAAGTTTCATAGAACAATGTAAAGTAGCAGACTTGGTTACTCGGTATGTGTAACTCCATCTGTTCTATCAGACTTGGGGAGACTTCATCATGTTTGCTCCTAGGTGCCAGGTTGGCTCTATTCTACTAGGTGCCAGGTTCGCTTCAGTCTTCTTGCATAGAATTACTGTTGTGTTTCACGTTTTTGCATCGAAAATGATCAGAATAAAGTTTTTAAGATTCGTTGAAAGAAGACATCCCGGGCTGGAGACTACTAATCATGGGTGATCTTCATCAATACGGGGGCAAAACTTGTCATCTTGGGCTGTTGCTATGGCGACTGAGGCCTCGTTCTGAATTCACAAACCTTCCAATCTTTCGATGAGTAATAGAGTCAGAATTAGAACGTAACCAGTGAATGTTGATATGTACTTCACTAAAAAATACCGTCCCATGTTTGAGTGAGCTTTTCAGTCATTTATGATAATTTGCTATCGCAAACAGTTTTTGCTGTGTTGGCCTCCCATATTCTGTGGCTCATGCGTTCTCTTCTATTATTTGGTCATTATTTTCCGCCAGTCATTTTTCTGTTTCAATAAATTCTATCTTAGCAACCGAATACTTCCTTAGTTACCAAGCAAGCTGTTTGCCTTCTGACATGATTGTGTTGACAGTCATCGATAGCAACCATTATCACCGTGGTCACCTATCAAAATCCTTCCTACAGTTTATCAGATTCCTGGGGACCAAATTCTCACCAGTGTTGTAACTTTCAAGCCTTGAATACCCTTATACCAACCCCTTGGGGGGCTTGTGGGATCCCCCCCCCCCCCCCCCCCNCCCCCCCCCCCCCCACTTCATGCAACACCTCAGTCTGTGGCTTTTCCATGTTTTGTTGCTCTCTAACTCTTCATGTTCTATATTTAGAAGGGACTTACTGACATTCTTCTTTAGTCATAATGAAAAACTCACCAATATCCTTAAAATTGTGCTGGAGGCATCTCATTTGATGGAACAGCCTAATACTGCTCTTTCATTTACTCTCTTCTACTAGTTTGGCAGTGTGTTCAGTTGTGCACCCCCCTGCTGTGGTTCTGTTACCCTCCCTCCTATTTATCATAAGGTGATGAAAGGCTGTCCGCTCCCTTGACCTCGAAACCGTGATTGTTGGCTATTGTCACCATTTTAGTTCAAGAATGTCCCTCTTCATATTACGCCTATTCAATTATGTATCTTAATTCTTTATTTTTGCCACTTTTCTGTGTTTTTTTGTATCATTGCTTCAAATATTGACGTTCTACGCTCAAATTGCTTGGAATGTTGATAAAATCAACAGCACTGTAAATTTATTGACTTCCTTTTCACCCCATGTGATTGTATGTGGATGGGGTCAAGGTCATTGAAGGTCAGAGGTCATGGTCACTCAGGGCCACAGGTCAAGGTCGCATGTACATGTAGGTAAAGCAGCACTAGGATCTTAAAGGTAATGTCTGTCCAGTGATTTGAGACCTGGTAACCATGGTAACTGGCGATTTATGTGAGAAACTGTCAAAATAGTAGAGCGGTGAGGTTCAGAATACACTTGGAATCATGTGACACAGGATCAGCCAATCAGAGACGGCCTTGAATTATGATAATACTGAACTGGCCAATCAGAAACTGTCACTGTTGCTGGTGTACAAATATTTGGATAAATTAGGATCATATTGTCCTGTACCACGTCCTCTCTCATTATTGACAAATCCTTCTACTCTTTCCCTTTCAACCAATCAGATCCTTTAAAATAATCACATGATCTCCATTGCCCAATCAGATCCTTTTAAATGATCACATGATCTCCATTGGCCAATCAGAATTCTGTTCTTAACGTCACATGTGTCAACATTGACCAATGAGATCTTCTCTTTCTGTCTATTCACAGTCGATCAGCCACAAGTCAAAGGATCGCATATGAGATTTCGCAAACTAGTACACCTAGGTAACCAGATGTGGACCTCGGTTGTGCCACATGGTGGCCAAATGCTGAACTAACATCGCGCGTTGATTAATGCAGAAATGATGGGGTTGCATGTCCCTTTGCAGCGTATAACCCTGGTAACCATGGTAACTGACCACTGGTTTGTTTCAGTGAAAATCCTCATTGTGGGAGTTCTGATGGGGGACCCTGGCCAAACATTACCCGAGGCCCCCGATCCTCAAGTATTCACGGCCGTTTCTAGATATTTACCTTTAAAATACTTCTCCCGTCACGTTATAAACAAGAACTGGTTATACTGTCCCCGATTCTTAACTTGCAGAAGTTCAGCTGTTGGCCACTAGGTGGCTCCCATTGTCAGTTAGTCGCACCTATGTTGTCACATTTGCACTGATGATGTCACATCGGTCCTAATCTAAGTGGGAATGAGTTATGCAAATGAGCAATGTTTGGGTCACGAGCAATGCTTTGGTTATGAATGGTGTGTTGCGGCAATAACGTATGGTATTTGAGTATTTGTAAGGGTGCGCTGAGCCTGGTGTATGTTTCCGTTAAGTTGTGGGCATCAGATGTTTCTAAATCGATCACATTACTCAAAGTCTCTCATGAGTTCATGCTCTTGGAGAGCTTTCCAGTAAAGACTGACTTGTGTTGCCAGGAATGGGAGACTTTCCTACCACTAGAGGCCACCACTAGTTAGCGGTCCTAGGACGTCACGGAATTTGATGTCACAGAGAAGTGCACGCCATGACGCTATCCATAATGACGCGAACACCATAGTTGACGTCTTTGGCGTCAAATTTTGTGATGTTTTAGAAAAGCTATCAGGCGACCTCTAACACACAATATCTGAAAAATATGACGAGAGAGAGCAGTACCAGTGTAGGCTATTAGTGACAGATAAGACAAAAATAATGGCGACACTGTGGAACCCCCACACTGGAAAGCTCGGGCGAATGATTTCCACACTCAGTGCATATGTGACACAACCAGCATTGTTTCTACCTACCGAAGTCTGTCTCGCTATCTTATTGTTATTATGTTTTGTTTCTGATTTAGACGCCGATAAGTTGTGGGTTAACGTCCGTCAACCATCGCATTTATTTACTTGTTATCAATAGATCTATGATTTTGAGATGTTGGAATTAAAACATTGGAACTTTTTACTCAATAGCGATCTCCGATTCTTGATATTATGAGACCAAGTGATCACGCAGGACATGAAATTGTTTGACCGTCAGCCATGGGCTGCAGACATTTTGTTGCATTGCTGGGTGAGATAAAGTTGTGGTGGTCAGTAGTGTCCGATACGGTCCGTGGGGTGGGGAGACTTTTATTGGGATCTCCTGTGGGAATCCTAGTTATGATAGAGGGCAGCACACCGAAACCTGGTCCTATACAATTGGTGCCTTTTGTGTGGGAAATTGATCAGGACTGGGATGTCAGTTTCATTTCAATAGTTTTAACCACTAGTGACACCTATTGAGGCAGTCAGCTAGGGTCCCCATTGGGGAGGGTGAGGGGAGGGGCAGTCAAAATTTGTGGTCTATCCCATGTTGAAATAGTGGCGGGTAATACTTCCTGTCCTGATGGTAACATGATTGATGAATCTCGACCTCCTCTGTGTGTTCTCAAGTCCAATGAAAACTTTCATTCACATTCCACAAGTTTCTCTATTAAATCCTGAAACGATACGGGTGACTTCTCAAGTCTTTCATTCTTAAAACTTCACCACGTAACAAAAGTCTGTCTTTTCTCCTGAATTTGAAAATTGTGAGGTCCGATATTCTGTACGCAGTCCACGGATGGTGTAAGTATGATTAGTTGAGCTTGTCCGTCATGTGTTCTTTGTTCTCGTCCACTTGTCTCCGTTCTATCAATCAGTTGAATGATCTTAGCATGCCCGTTGTCCATTGTTGATCGGGCTACTGCTTGCTTTGCATGGTGCAATTTTCTATTCTATAAAGTAGGGGTGAATTCAGTGAAAAGAAAAGCTTGCAAGCGTTTGAGTAGTCATACGTAGAATACTGTAGGGGCTGTTCCATCTGTCGGGTATACCCCTGATTGGAATACACATTGATTACAAGAATTTCCTTGAACTGAACTGTATCAGTTCTTTTGAGCCAACTTTATTTTGTCTTTCTTCAAAGTGGAAACCAAGACCCTAGGCCCTCGTTATAGTCTTCAGATATTAATTTTCATCTCCATTTCAGTTCGAGTTTGGAATATCGCAAAATCCAATTTTTTTTCACTTTCAGTTAGTCCATTTCTCCTATGTGTTCGTCAACTCTTAAGGAGAAAGTGACACATACTTTGTTTTCCTCAGAAATGACAAAAATCTGTGACTGACTCGAAACAAATTTTCTGATTCCTGTTTTGGGTAGTCAGAATGGTGTAGTATAATCACTCTCCTGACTAGAGTCATGGGTTCAACTTTAGTATGCAAGATGATGTCCTCTTCTGTGATGGAGGATTTTCCTGGGACAGAGGTTTCCTCCTGCATAACATCAGAATTCTGACATACCACATCATGTTTGATACCTTGCTGTCCGAAAAAATAGTTCCCGCTGTCGGCAGATTTTGAGTTGAGTTCGTCTCTCGTTTCAGCTCTTAAGCATTCGCCGTCTAAGAAGAAAGCGTACGGACGATCTCGGGCGACGTCGACGGCCGGACAGACGGAACTCCCAGAAGAAAATAACGAGAAGGATAAACAGGAGGAGGCGGGTAAGTCATGTTTACATCTGATGTCGTCTGCTGAACTGCATCACTCATTTCCACGGTAACTAATCTTTCTCCTCATCTGGCTTCAGGTGCAATCGGTGGCCGACCAGACCTTCTACCTGAGACATCGACGCCTCCTCCACCTTTCGAAGAAGCAACCAGTGGTGCCCCCTTTAGTGAATCACGTTCACAACTTACTTATACTAGTCCAAGAGGAACGGTGTTGTCAACTAGTGTGGAACAAAGGTAGGGGTGGCAGTGACTGATGGGACAGCTTTTACATGTGGTAATCGGTGTAATATGTGATGTTTTGGGCTCTTCCCTTGGAAACCCTCTCTCCCTGTCTGTCATGGGTGGGATTGAAGCTGTCAGTCACCAGCATTATGGAAAATGAGCAAGACGCAATACTGAAATCTGATTGGTGGATACTTAATTCATCAATTATGTTAATTTCAGGCAGTCCAGCGAAGCGCGAACAACGAGCCTCTACTCACCGCGTGGGAATGGCGACCATCACGCCAGAATGACCACCTCGCCAGTTCACAGCGTGTCAGAGTCGACGCCTACCCACACGGAGATGACCGAGGGTACGCCTTCATATACAACATCTAGCCCCAGCTTGTGTAGCGAATCTTTAGGTAAATACCTCACACACCTTCCCATCATGCACTTCTCATCACCGACTCATCTGTCATCTCGTAACTTGCTCCAAAGGCCAACTGATGATATTCTGAGACAAATTATGTAAAAATATGAAGAGGTCGAAATCTCATACTCTTGCTGTTGATTGAAGGCCGAGGGGAAATGGTTGGTCTTTGATGGGCCTCACATAAACTTTGAATACACATTATCAGGGCCTAGTCTTGTCTGATGTCGTATCCCCTGACTGTATAATGTATAGTTATTTCCTGTTCGCCTCCTCGCTTGTAGTCCTTAGATTAGTACGCCCCCTATGTTTTGCACCAGTACTAACCTTTTTTTCTGTCCTTTGGTCTGTTTAGATGTTTGGTGGGAGCGTAAGTAACAATAGGTGGCGCTTCACGCTTGCGTAACCTCACCGTGCTTAAGGCCCCAGTCTTGATCAAATTAACAGAACAAGTGAAAAATATTTGGCCCTATTGCTGCAAGATTGCTATAAAATGGATATACATTGTTCATCTTGGCTTTCAACATCAGAAATGTTGATATTTTTTCATGAAACAACTTTCTATAACTTGACATAACTTTCCCCCAATAGTAGCATTTCTGTTTAGAATCAGTGGGAGTGTGACTGTTTGCAGGAATAGCTTTTATCTGTGCCACAGTTTACTTTGTACTACACAGTTAAGCTGTTATGTGAGTCACTCGTACTCCTACTGATTCTGGAATTATAGTTCAAACGATGAGTCCGTATCACTTGGTGGCAAGACATGACAGTGCTGCCATCTGTGTGACGTTTAGGGAACTGTAAGAGCAGACTGGTCGACAGCCTTCATGACTTGTGGTTGTGACTTGCAGCACTGGGGTCAAAATACCTGATAGCGGGACTTAACCCTTAACTGGTCAGAGCCTCCGTGAGGCTATGCGAAAATGTCAAAAATCTCAAACTGTGCCTTTATTAATGATATTCAGGCTGAGAAATGTACACAAAAAAGGTGTAACACCTTCTAATCTATCATTATATGAAGTTTCAGATGAAAAACAAATTATTGATGATATTTATGAGGAGTTATTAGCCAAAAACCCAAAAAAATCTTGCCAACCCCCACCACACCAGTCCAACCTGCTTGTGTAAGCCTACACTGTCTGAGATGAAAGTAGAAGCACTTTCCCACCTTTTTCCACAGTTCAAATCCTATTTCATGCCTCAAAACGCTTGTTTTTAGAAAAAATACATACTCCTAATTATCTATGACGTCACTGGTTCAAGACAAAAGAGATAATTAGTTGATAATTATCTCGAAAAAGTGAATTGCAACATAAAGTTTTGGTGATGCCATTTCGTGGCTGGCACACCACAGAAGTACCAGGAATGCTTCAGGTGGACTTGTGGCGCCTCACTGTGTTAGGAATTGGAACTGAATTCCTATGTCGACTTTTGTCGACAGGTGACCGGTTAAGGGTTAAGGAACATAGACGATCACTCACTTAGAGTAGTTTCTCTTTTCTAACTGAGTATAAATGATTTAAGAAGGCCTATGTTGTAGTTAAGGTTTAAGCCTGACCAGTTTCAAAGTTACATGTGAAACTTGGCTTATCCTGTAGCTTCATAAACCATCCTTTCATCTCTGGCCTAGCAACTCTCTGCATTGTAAAGATGTGTTGTCTCCTCATCTCAACGACTAACAACCAAAGATAATGGGACTGGAATTTGTGAAAGATTAAGATGAATCTTTGTTGTTGCGAGAACGTATGCAGGTTTCATCATGATGGCGCCCGCTCAGTTCAGCTGAAATGTTTCTACACTGTTGGAGAATACCTGAGTGTCCTATTTAACCTCGGAGCTTTTCATAGATGTTGTGATGTCAGGATTGGTGCTTGGGGTTTCTTACTTTGATCGTAAACACAGCTGATAAAACAGCATCACCAATCATAACATGCCATCTGCGCTTCATGACCCATCTTTCGGCAGCTACTTTACCAGTAATGTGGTAAAAAGTTGAAACTGATAGACAGGACAATATAAATCTGCACATATAAAGCTCTTTCTAACTGGATTTTGGCACTCTTCAATGAGAGAAAATTACAATGTCCTGCCACTAGCTAGGCCAAGCCATGTCTTTGTGACGTAAGATTTTTATGATTGATGATAAATGTTAAAGTTTATGTGCTGGGTTGGCCGATTCATGATTCGTGTTCGCTCAGCCTCCGATGGGGATGTGATATCAGCTGTGTCAACGATAGACTTTATCTTTTCTACATTCTGTTGTTCTGCTCAAATCTACAAATTCTGCTCAAATTTGAGGAAAATAAGTTCAAAACTCGTGATTCTCAACTTCTCTGCTTGGACTGAAGTCCTCTTTCCTCCAGGCCTGGTGACTGACTTAACATGACTCAAGGTCTTGTAGAGAGAAGAGAGTGTGTGCTCTTCTTATGATGAGCTGCTCATTCAGCGCTACTGTCTGAGCATTTCCGACCGGTACCCATTGAGAGAGGCCAGTGGGGCAAAGAGACTTGCCCAAAGTCTCACACCGAGTGGGATTCGAACCCGGCACCCTCTGACCCTCTGACCGCTAGTCGCTGTAGATTTCCGAGGCAGTAATTCCCGATTTTTGAGCTCTCCTTGTGTTAGATTTGAGCAGAAGGTTTCCTTAACTCTCCAGAACCTGTCTTTACCGATCAAAATAAGGTCACAAAGGGTCAGACTGTCTAAGTGACAGAGTGCAACTAATTATACTTGTCACCGCTCAGGATCAAGGTGCAACTCCCCAGTTATGAACTTGGATAGTTAACATAAACAACCAAGGCTTTGTGCCTTTGAATCATAATTTGAATGAATGGTTGAAGACATTGTGACCTTGTTTGACCTCGGTACAGACACACTATCCCTACCTTTACCTCACCTGTCTCTCAATCTCGTCTCCAGGCGATGTATCCTCATCCTCCGCCCACAGATTCCAACTCGGTATGCATCTAATTCAAATTCTAACTCACAATGTTTAATGTGTTCATATTTTGTGTTCTTTATCATTTTGTGCAGTCAACCGCACTAGTTCAGGTGGTAAGTTGGTCTATGGAAATAATTTGCATTCTCTTGTTTACCTTGACAACCCTTGTGGTTGCCATGGAGATAATAGGCATGGCTACACTGTCGTCATGGTTACCAGCTGTTACTGGGAGGTAATGTGTATTTCAGAAAAAATACAAAACTATTGTTATTGTTTGTGTTGTTCATTGAAATTTTTTCTGAAATAGTCTGTCTAACATACTCCTGTAAAATATCTGTTTCCACGACAACAGAACTGATCTCCATGGCGACCATTCGTTGATGAAGTAATTCCGTGGCTTCAGTGATCCAGTTCGCTTGTCTTAGTTGATATGTCACATTTTCTGAGTCGTCTGTGATGAGTGGTCTGTGTTTTATTTCAAATTAGTTGAATGTGTAAATCGTTTTGATACGGAATGATCCCAGTTGGTTTGACATAATGGCATTTCCAGGTGTGGCTTCCTCGATTGGTCCTTGTTTCCCCAGTCAGCTCTGTTAGACCTCATCTCCACATGGCCATGATCTGTTTTCCTGTGTTTCCCTCTGGTTTCCTTGGCAACTGATATAGACATATCCTTCACCTTGGCAACCATGCTGAATATCATCCTGCTGATGGTGGCTGGCTCTAACTTGCAGGTTGACCCAAAACCCATCCTATTACCTAGCAACCGTGGTAACCAAGGGCCCAATTACTTGGCAACCACTGGTTACCAAGCAACCACTGGTTACCTAACAACCACTGGTTGCCTAGCAACCACTACATACCTTGGTAACCTTGCAACCACTGAAAGCCAAGGTTACCTAGCGACCAGTACATAGCTGATAGATTCGAGACCTGAGGTGGCTGGCTGACTCTTGTGAGTTAGCAGTTTTGGTTTGTTGCAGGAACGATGAATGGGAGAGAGGTGAAGCTGGAATCAGTCACCAGTGTTGAATGTCTCTCTAATCATTCCAATGATGAAGGTATGCCACCCATCGTAACAAACCCCCGTCGTCATCTCATTCCCTTCATGAGTCATGTTTTCAGCAACTCACCTCATGACAACCCAATGTCTTCGTCCCGAGTCATCTGAACTTCATCGAGCTCCTCATCTAACCTAACTTCTTCCTACAGGTTCCGTGTCAAGGTCCAGATTGCCTCTGTCTGTGGCGTGTGTGACCCGGGCCCCCGGCAACAGGGTGCCGGTGGCTAAAACAACCAGTACGACACCAAATGTTGATAACCGAGGTCAAATACGGGGGCCACTGATGGGGGTGTCGCGGTTCAGTCTACCGGAAAAATCGCCTCAGAATAGCTGCTACTCAGTTGTTCAAATCCATGCCCGACCGGAGGCGATTACACAACAGGATATATCCCATGATCCCTCAGTAGGTGATGTGATTTGTCCGGGTGGGACCGGTATATCTGGAGAACAGCGGCGTAGTGCAGCTGGTCGGACAAAACTGAGAAAAGGTCGAATAGACCTTGTGTATGACATGACGTCCAATAACCCGTCAAATTTCGTGACTCCGATTAACAACCCGGTACCTAGGCCACGACAACCAACATCCACCAACCCGGTCCACCGACCCCGCAGCTACCCGGCAACAACATCTAAAATCACCATGCCGACGTCTCGACATGATGTTCACTATGGTAACTCTGTCTTACTACAGATGGCGTGGTGTGTGGCGGCTTCCATTTCCTCTGTTTAGAGTAGAAATAATTGTATCCCACACATTTTTTCTGCCGAAGTGCAGATAAGCACATTTTGCTCCCAAAACTATATTTTCCAGTCGTTAGTTGCCATCACTGTTTCGGTGATCAGAGGCCATCTTTATCTCTCCAACTTAAAGGCTTTTAGATCAAATGTAACTTCTTCCTCCTGTTGTAGTGAGCACCGCCATCTCGACCATACAACGATTGTTTCACCTCGGTAGGACTTCTCATCTGTCTCACTCTTATTACCCTCACAGACAAACAAAATCATCACTGCTACTCATTCTGATTGGGCCTAGTTCTCCCTGATGAAGAGATGTTTCTAGAAACGCCTTGGAGCCATTTAAGTACAGCTGAACCTGTCTATTCTGGACACCTTTGGAGTGACGAAGGATGGCCTTCATAACAAGGTGTCCTGATTGCAGAGGTCAGACTGAATGGAAACAGCCAAATTGGGACTGAAAGTTCCTGTCCTCAATTGAGGGGTGTCCTGTCAACGGTTCTGCACTCTGCAGGCCACCAGTCATCACGTGATGTGTGACAACATTTGTTTGTCTGAAACAACTTCCATCTTACTGGTGATTCTGGTCAATCCATACTCTTGTTTTGAGGTCCAGGGGCATTATGTTTGTACTTTGTGTCATATTAGGGAGGTTTCGAAATCAAACGATAAACGTAAACGTTAACGACAACGTTATTTTCATACTACACATTAACCAAATTTTATATTGCATTTTCGGTACGAAAATAACGTTGTCGTTAACGTTTACGCTTATCGTTTGATTTCGAAACCTCCCTACTATTAACCTCCATCCACTGTTATCAGGGGTCGTAACACTCGCTACCCTGAGGGAATGTGAGCTGAGAACCCCTTATAACATAAAATGTCCCTTCTCTGATTTGACGTCAGTTCCTCGGAGTTAACGGGTATATCTGGTTAAGATTTGCCAAATTTTATTTTAGCCTATTTTAAATTTCTATTCATTGCCATAGCAATAGTCACGTTTTTCTTGCAGGTTTTCTTCCATTTATGTGGCGGTCTCGGAAAACCCGTCAGATGTCGCTGAATGATCAACAAGGGCTGTCAGATTGCCTATGCACCGATCTACTACTGTTTACCTGTTTCGTCGTACATTTCAGCTATTGAAATGTGCGGGTTCACCAAGGCCATTAACACTTTCCTCAAATGCGACATCCGACGGGTTTTCCTAGACCGCCTCACATTTATGTCAGCCATTGGTTGTTGTCAACTTTTCCTCCCTTCTCTATCCGACTCCTTCATTTCTTGTGTCATGATGAGGAACCGCGTCCTGTTTATCCCAACAGGTCCACGCTGCTAGCAGTACAACCGCTGTGATGTCATTGATGTCATTTTGGGTGTTGACGTTGCGTCATGAAAAAATGACCTGAACATCTTTCTACAGGAATAATGAGGCAAAATGTTGCCTTTATTGTCATCCTATGGAAAAAGCAGCGAACTTGAAAATCTTGTCATCTGCGGCAAAATGATGTAAATTTTAGTATCAGGCGACAAAAACAAAAGGGTTGTTTTCACACAGGAAATAATGTTAGTAAAAAGGAACTCCGGTCGCACTGCTTGCAGCGCCACATTGTGACGTTAGTTCCTCCGGTTCCTCATTGTCGTAAATGTATTCAACAAATTTTGAATTCTAAACAATGACCTCGTTACATAACGTTTTGTGTTGAATACTTCATGTCACACCAAGATAAAAAGTTAACGTCCCGTCGTTCGGGCAGGTGGTTCATACCTATCTTCATACGAGCTTGGTGTTTGTTGGATCTCTGTTGTCAAGATCATGTCAAGTCACGGTCAACTGTGTTTATATCCCCATGGTAACCATTATGTCCCCATGGTAACCAATCTATTTATTTTTACAGAGTTAGCAGTCAACACGAGTCACGTGCGTGGAAGTCAGGAACTCGAGGACCTCCGTGAGATCACAAGCGACGGCATTGACGTGGAGAGTACGGCACCAGAACCTGAAGTGGTACGTAGTCTCTCAAGTCACCACTAGGGGGCCTCGTGTGCAAGCACTGCTGTGATTTTGTGAGTTGGATTGTAGGTGGTGCTGTCGTGATGATTCAAAAGTTGGTCAGTAAATCAAGAATTCACTTTGTAACGTTTGGTCAGGAGGTGACGTGGGGAACGTTCTCAGTTCTTGTTTTGTTGCTTTATGTTGAAAGTTGTCTCTGCATTTACTGGCACCCTGTTTCCATGGCAACCATGATGGTTCTGGATAAACCGAGTCACATCTGAAAACCCACTATCCTCTTTTCATCAGGAACCTTAAAACTGACAACTGAAATGGTAAGAAGGACTATCACTGATTACTAACGCCTCATTCTAAGTCTTTTTTCTGCCTTCTGATCTCCAATGGCAACTGTCACTCTGACCTCTGGGGGTCTGATAGAGCTTGGGGTCTGATAGGGTGGGGTGGACTGGTTGGTCACAGGTGGTCGGGGCTGAACTACTCAACTATCTTCATGAAATAACATGACCAAGGGATCTTTATTCCACTTGACATCCACTTTATTGGAGTACACTTTGTTGCCATGGAAATGGTTTCCTTGGCAACCAGTTTTCTGGAGTTCATAAGGTTTGGTTTGTTCCTCATGGAACACATGAAACCAACTTTTCTCACTTAGCTGTCCGGCGTTAAAACTTATCTGCTGGGGACTCGCAAGTTTCTGTTCGACAGTGTGCAGCCTCGTCCCCAGTGAGGTGAGGCGACGGTCGACTCTGGTGTCAGATTTGCTCCTGTCTCTGAGCTTGGCTTTAAAAACAGATCGGCAGAAAAAAGAAAGAACTAATCATAGATTCTAAAATTCTCCATGTCTGTGAAATTTAATTTTTACGAACTTTTTCCTCTGTTTGTCCGATCCATTGTTTGTAACATTTGTTGATATTCGAAGGAACAACGATGTTTTTACTGAAATTCAGAGCGAATGCTTTCTGGATTGACCGTAAACACATTGTACTTTATTCGTCACATGTTGGTAATGCATGTTTGTTCGTCATGAATCAAGTTGTAACATTACTCACACTATAGACCGTTCTCAAATTGATGTACTGTAAACGACAAAGATCTACGCACTTCCGCCAAAATCTCAACCATAACCTCGGTCTGAAAGTGAATGATGATGACGCAGACAACCCCACGACAGTGACCTTGAAGATGTTGTGTCAGAGCCAACCGTAGCTGAACTTTACATTTTATAGCATCACGTCAGCCGGATTCAGATTGAGATTCTGGTTGAGATTTCAGCGGAAGTGCGCAGATCTGCGAATTCGAGAATCGTCTATTTCTGTTGTCTTCCTCACCTAACTATTTGTTCCCATGGTTACGATGAATTCCCTGATAGCACCATGAATATCATGACCAACAATTCTCAAGATTTTTCTGAACAGTTTGAAATAACTGATTTTTTCAACCATTTTGTTTTCTCAGATGTTTGAGGTTGGTATTGTCGTAAGTTTTTCTCACTTCTCCACCTGCTCACCCCTACCTTTCCAATTTGAACCCACCCAATAGACACACACACTAAAGGGAAGGGAGGTCCAAATTAGGTTGGTAGGGGTGGTAGGTGACCAGGGTAGAGGAACCACACAGCTTTGTCCCTCTTTTCAGTTTTTTGATTCGGAGTTTTTGGAACACGCATGAATTATGATAATAAGCAATTGAGTGTTCTTTTGGTTACTGTGGAAATTTTGAAAAAGGAATGATGGAAAGAGATATGGAGAAAAACCCAAGAGATCTCAGTTTTTACTCTGTCAACACGCACCTGGCACGACGGGCACTTTTTCGCTGCGGTCTTGTCACAGTTGTATTATCATAATACATGCATATTATCATAATAAATGCGTTCCATCCTTTATTTCACCTCCCCCGGGATGTTTTTCTCTTTAAGCACTTAAAGCTTACCTACCACCTGTAGCTTTCTGTATGATGGAAGGTGGCAGCTGAGTGGAAGCTCAATGAGCCTCTAGTTAAAATTTAACTAAAAGGCCCAGTATCCTGTTACTGCACCAGCTTGTTTTAATTTGATTGTTAGTATCATCATTTGGTATCATGTGTCACTTAGTCCATGGCCCGTAGCCTCTTGTCCATGAAGAGAGGGTAAACAGGGGCGGATCCAGGATTTTGGAAAATAGGGGGCGGTGTGTGCTAAGAACGTTGAAATTTTGCCAAATTCCAGAATTTCACGGTAAATTTTACAGATTTGTTGGCCAAAAGGGGAGGCGTGAGTCAGGTGCGCCCCCTCTGTATCCGCGCCTGGTAAACATCATTGCAATGCAATACGTGTGATATATACACACATTTCTTCCTGCATTCTTTATGCTTTTGGTGTTAGTTTTACTTTTAGCTAGTCATGATGGGGTCGTAGTGTTATCATCAAGTGAGTGGTGGGTGTAGGCGCATCAAATACCAAAGCATACTCAATGTAAATGACACATACTTCCACCTCACAAGGGTAGGCAGGTCTTGCCCTTGAGCTGGTTTCCTCCTATGTACTGCAGAAAATGTGTTGAGTTTCCATTTTGACCCATTTTGCAGACTTGTGGTGGCAAAGTGGTTGCCATGGCAACCTGGTAGTGGATGTTTAATGTTGTTTGATAATATTTCTTCTGTCTTTCAGACTTACTTGTAAATATATGCTCCGATATGCTGACAATAGGGGGCACTGACAGACATCTGCTGAATCTACAATGTGATGTTCCAGAAAGCAATCGAAAGCTGGACACAGTCTCCATGGTTACAGATGAAGACTGAAAGCAATCGAAAGCTCAACACAGTCTCCATGGTTACAGATGAAGACTGAAAGCAATCGAAAGTTCAACACAGTCTCCATGGTTACAGAGGAAGACTGAAAGCAATTCAAAGCTGGACACAGTCTCCATGGTTACAGAAGATGTTGTTTCCATGTTGATGATAGACAACTTGAATCTAATGCAAATCTTAAAAATTGATGTAAATGAACTTAGATATCTCTGTCTCTACCCGTGATATGGCACCCTGTTGACTGCTTAGTAAATGGGTTTTGGTTTCCATGGTGATCCATTGTGCAGACTGTCATGGTGGCTGAGTCGTTGCCGTGGCTACCTTGGTTACCATGGCAATGGATGTTGTATTAGTGTTAACTGTAGACAGTGGTTGTGTTGGATATTATGTGCTGACTAGTAGATAATCAAATGTAGGAAAAATTTAAATATAATGCCGAAAAATTATGGCATTATTTCTTCTTTAGACAATATTGGGCAAATAAATGTATAGCTGGAGATAGTTGCCCTCTTAGTCACATGAAGTGTGGGTCTGAGCGGGGCTTGAAGTCTGAACCTCAGAGATGACACACGCCACTGTTTCCGCTGGCCATGCACTACTCGGACAGCCAATAACGGGACGAAGGACTCCAGATATCGTGGTTAGTTGGTGTGTTGCTGGTGGACCAGTATGGTCCTACTGTACTAGCGTCATATCATACTGTGGTGGACAATGAGAGGATAATAAGTGTTTCGGTGCTAAAGTTTGATTGTTTTTTCCAGGCCAGCATCAGTTTTGTCCCAAAGAGAAATTGCTGTGATCCTTGTTTCCTGTGTTCAAAGGTTGTGTAGCGTGGCATGTTACAGATAATCGCTGTGAGCCGCCAGGTGGCAGCAGCGTCTCTTTGGGCGGCTGCATTCATTCGGGGCTTTGCAACATTAATCCAATAATGTTGGTTGGAGGTGACACTCTGTCGTCTCCAGAATTTTCAACATTAATATTGATACAGTAAACAGGTTAGAGAGAGGTTCTTCCCTGACATCACAACTATCGCCATGTTGGCCGTCAAGTGGCCAGTGACGACATCAAAACTGTCACGTGACATTTTGACGTCACGATCTGTGTGTTGACATTTTGACAGCCAATATGGCATCCTTTCGTCATGGAAATGTGACGTCAGTGAAGAATGTCAAAAAAGATCGTACTTCGACATATAGTTTTAAATATCATACAGAGGGCGCCAACTATAGTTTAGTCGAGATCATGTGGTAGTCGATTGCAGGAGCTTTTCCAATTTCAAACCTGTCAAATTGTATTTTCTGGTACAGATTAGTTCTTTAACATCCCTGAAGGGGGCACCACTGTAGATGAGATTAGAACTGTGTGAATTTACTCAAGAAAAGTGAAGGTCAGTTTTGGGAGGATATTAATTATCGACCATCTGTAAAAATCGTACCAAAATCAATAATTATGAAATTATTCGTGAATCTTGTGTGAAGTTCTTGTGTAAATAGGAATCAGTGCAACACCTATGATAATGCATTTATCTCCTCATACCCTCTCATTAGTCGCCATGACAACCTTAGAGTATCCCAGGGTTATCAAAGCATCATGGGATTGACAGGTTGCTTGAGAATGTGGTAGATTTCCTCAGGTACCCTTGAGAATGTAGTAGATTCTCAGTTTCATGGTAAATTTAAATAGTGTTGGTTGGGACATGAAGGTCAGATGGTTCCTGAGCTCGTTGCTGGGCTGTGGTGAGATTACGTAATACTGCCTGTTGGCCGTTATGGGGACCGGCAAAGAAGCAGTCATGTTGCATTTTGGCTGATCATGTGATGAACAACGGTGACGCCATTCTCAGTGAGACGTCCTGGGACCTGTTTCATAAAGTGACTTTAAGCTAATGGTACCTTTAACCAAATGGAAAATGCATTGAAGTTAATGGTACCATTAGCCTACAGTCACTTCATGAAACAGGCCCCAACAACAAGCAGAGTGGCTTCACTTTGGCCAACCTTGTTCCCAGCTGTACCAATGTATTTTAATGTATAACCAGTGTATAATTTAGAGAATATTTCTGTGGATAGTGTCGCCACCTGGAGGCAATAGTTAGCATTAAATCAGAACAGTCTGTTCTAATGTATGATAATTGCTCGGTAAATATCAATTATATAAAAATGTTTTTGTTTACTTTCGTTCATCCCAGTTACGTGTGGGGAACTTACGTCTGCCCGTCGCGTGTAGGAACCATCTTTGACCCCCCCACACCCCATGCAAAAATATCGGGTGGATCCAGAGGGCTAGGGAGGGCCCCGCCCCCCGGGCCGGTCACCTACTTCTTTGGTAAAAAAATCTGCAAAATTGACAGTGAAATTAGGCGACATAAAAAAAATCTTTAGTTTAGCATCAGTCAAACTTGTAAAAAGTGTGGAGGGAGGAGTTTTTTTTTTTTTTTTAAATACTGAAATGGACTGTGATCATCGAAAGAGAGCTTAGAAGCATTGTACCATTTACCATACAATAGACAAATCCTTAGTATTAACTCGAAAAAGGTTTTTATTCAAAAAAATACATATCTGAGTCACCCTGGAAAAGGCATGTGTAGACAAGAAACCACACTTTTTTGACAGAGAACATTATAATGTGAGAAAAACTTGAAGAAAAAAATTTTTTTTGAAAAATATTTTTTGAAAATTTTTTTTTCCAAAGAGGTGGCGAGAACATTATAATGTGAGAAAAACTTGAAGAAAAAATTTTTTTTTGAAAAATTTTTTTTGAAAAATTTTTTTTGAAAATTTTTTTTCCCAAAGAGGTGGCGAGAAAATTCGAGGCGGGCGCTGATGCTAAACTAAAGGTTTTTTTTATGTAGTGGCCTTATGAAATTTGGAGCAAATAATTGAAATTCACTGCAGGTGGTTTCAATGTTCCTAGCGCAGGGTGCCCCCTCTTTTCCCAAATCCTAGATCCCACCCTAAATATATTCGATCCGACTTGTGTCCACTTGATGTCCCTGAGGGGCACTTGGGTGATAATTCTTCGAAACAATGGGTCAATGGAACGATTGGTCTGTTTTCGTGCTTTGCCATTCTCAGCAAGTTGGTGATCCATTAGTTTGGGGTTTTTGCCGTTTGAATGTGGCAATCTAGGCCTAGTCTGGCTCCTTACTGCCTGATAAATAGGCCCTGTGGCAAAATATTTGGAATTTTTAATGCCTTTACTGGTTCTTGGCTCGCCACCACCTGTTCAGTCAGTACAATGTTTGGATTGCGAACCAGTCTACTGCACGGCGGGAAAACTCGTCGAGCCGTTTACCGGGCTGGCGCGCGTCGTGCCAGGTAGACTGATCCTCTGTCGTAGTTTGTGCCTTCACTTCTACTGGAAGCACGTAGCGGTAGGACAAGAGACCAGTCAACCTGCCAGGAGTCTGCATTTTCCACGACACCTGTCGTCTGCTCATCGTTTGACAGATGGGAGAGATTTTCTGAAAATTTCTCGACAGAAATCTATCAACATCCACGACTGAGAGCAATCTTGCTACAAATATTTCAACATTCCATTTATTTGAATAATCAGGGTTTATCTGATGTAAATATCTGAGGTTTATTTCGTTGTATTTCACAGATTTTTTGCTAAATCCCAGGCGTCTGACATCATCAATCAGACTTTCATCATGTTCATGCGGATGCACTCACCATGACCATCATGACCATGCATGCATGTCATGCATCATCTGCATCATCATGTGTTCACCATGCTTCACTGACATGATGAGTGACTGAAGTAGGGGCCCACTGCACTGTCATGCTGTGTGTGTGTGTGTGTTGTGTGTTGCGTGTTAACAGTGTTGTTGCTCAGCAGACACGGCCACAGAGCCACAGCCACCACACTGAGTCGTGACCACACACCACAGAGTCCACACAGCCACAGGCGGCACAGACAGGGCCGCCTACGCCTAGCCTACCGTCCGTAGGCCTAGTAGGCCTAGGCCTAATTAGCATGTATTAAGGGCTAGGTTCACCGACCAAAATTTCCAATCCCAGTTTTCTAAAAAGTCAAATATCTTGAAAATGGCCCAATGTTATTACTTTGCACCTACAGTGTACACATAAAGTATCAGGATGACAACGTGATAATTAAAACGCCATATTAATGTCTGGCCGATCCACTCATTAGCTGAAACAAAGGGTACAACTTTCGGTACATAATGCCGCCTTATTACAAAGAACTAAGAGATTATCTTCTGTATACTATTAACTTTGGTTTATATCTACACGGCAATGAAGCCAGAATTCAAAAATTTGTTTCCATTGTTGAGAAAATCTCAAATTTGTCAGAACTATCTCAAGCTATGCCCTTTATTCGAGGTTTGACCACTCCACACACTGAGCAATAACAACAATTGACTGCTATGGTAGGCCTAACTCAATGACTTGTATTGTGGAATCACACAGTCTTGTAATTCTATTCACATGCCAGGAGTGCCAGGGCAGGCTTACATCATCATGCCACTGTACATTCTGAATAGGAGTGGGCCTACCAGTATGCAGTGCATTGAGTTGAGAGGGTTTAGTCTAGAAGCCCCTGTCTTAGGACCGACATTTGAGCTGAAAATAATATCGAGCAAAAACACCATTTTAGTCAGTTTCTGCATCAAATTTTGAAATTCTGGCTTCATTGCCGTGTAGATACAAACCCAAAGTAACAAGTACACAGAAAATAATTTCTTTGTTCTTTGTCTCAAAGCTGAATTATGTACCGAAAGGTCAGCCTTTGTTTTAGCTAATTGGCTCATCAGCAAGTGACAAACTTCACATTTTTGTTA
>NMRB01000330.1:29973-54289 GCA_002633025.1 Notospermus geniculatus | reverse complement strand
AGGCTGCTCCCTTCCACCGTACATTTCTGCACGGTTGCCCAGTCTTTTTGGTGATTGCCTGGCATCGTGGCAGGCTGCTCCCTTCCACCGTACATTTCTGCACGGTTGCCCAGTCTTTTTGGTGATTGCCTGGCATCGCGGCAGGCTGCTCCCTTCCACCGTACATTTCTGCACGGTTGCCCCAGTCTTTTTGGTGATTGCCTGGCATCGTGGCAGGCTGCTCCCTTCCACCGTACATTTCTGCACGGTTGCCCAGTCTTTTTGGTGATTGCCTGGCATCGCAGCAGGCTGCTCCCTTCCACCGTAGGCTACCGTACATTTCTGATGACAGTCCCAATTTTTTATAAAAGTCCAGCCAAGGTTGAAAAGAAATTTGAGCAGAGGTTAGGTTAAACTCCCTATGCAGTTGTGAGACGCACCCCCTTTGGTTCCGCTCTCCACAACTGCTTTACCGTACTTTGTAAAATTCGCCGCATTAGGTCAACACGTGGCGCTGAGAGAGTCGACCAATGAGAGCACCGCACAACTGGTAACCCAAGCTGGCCTGAGACACTTTTTCATTGGCCGAGTGGTTCGTAGCCATGGTAGCACAAGAACATCCGTTGCCAATGGGCCAAATAGTTCTGAAAGCAGCGTGCTGATAGGCTGTAAAACTCGCACCAGGCCCTGACGCCATCTGTTGACCAAACGCGGCGACATACACGAAGTAAAGCAGTTGTGGAGAGCGAGTAAACCGAAGGGGGCACGACTCGCAACTGAGGGAGTTTAAGGTTTGGTGTGTAGAGTTTTGTACGTACCGGGTAAATAAATTGACAAGAGTTCAGATATGATTATTTTATTTTTATTAAATTCGAAGAATTATTTACAAGTTTTTTCTGTTTGCTTCAAAATGTCAAGAACAAAAACACAATCGAAGTTTAACGTCAGAAGAAATATTTCAATTCAAAAACATAAAAAGTAAAGTTGAAAATTGTATTTAAAGGAGTTCGACGTCCAAGTTGTAACAGTGGTCGGCAAACTAATTTTATTCCTTCGTGAAGGTAGCAGCACCAGTAGCGCCCCGTGATCGTTAGACTGGTGCCCTGTCCAATGCAACTCACTCACGATATTCACGTCAGTATATCACCGACAATAGGTGGCAGCACCGCAGGCGTCGCGTGGATAGAGAACCAGTGAGTGAGTGTTTACAACTTGGACGTCCAGCTCCTTTAAGGAGTTGTAAGAAAAACACAATCATGAAAAACCAAACAAGTTTTCAAACAGCTTAGGAACATGGTAGTAATAGAAAAACAAAGTCAGACTAAAAAACAAATTTTTGACAACAGAAAAACAGAGTTGAAGAATTAAAAATAAAGTCGAACATTTTTATGGGCGTATTTCAATCGTCCATTCTTGACAACACTTTGACCTAAGTTCATGTGATTGTTGACTCAAATGCCCATATTTTTTCAGTAGGAGGTCATCTGTGTGAACATTTTGTGGTGTGGCAGGAATTGTTTAATGTTGATTAGGTCATGAAAATTTGCATATTTTTCAAGTTCAAAAATAAACTACAACAAGTTGGTTACATCAATAACAGTGGTTTATTGGTATCTTTACAGCATTTGCTCACAGCAGTCATTTAAAAAAATTCTTTAAAAAGTGACAAATTTGGCCCGGCACTTTTAGGGGTGGGTATGGCCAGGCACTGTGAAAGGGTTAACCTGTTACTGTAACTTCCCGTTTGCTACTTTATATTTTCCCAGATGATAAAATGAAACTGCAGACCATTACAAATAGCACCTGGGATGCTATTTTGAGTTATGTACATATGGACATTCCTTGGACTGTGTCCGCCGTCACTCCTTTATTTTCATACATATCAATATATCATTTTCAACAATCTATTGCCAACGCTAATGCCAGCTTTTGAGCTAACCCCTTTAATTACGATATAAAAAATTTGTTGGGTGTGTCAGGCGCTGGAGTGAAACATGGCAACATGGCTTTCTAGGGATATTTCTCTCTTCCACCCTCCACTCCGGGCACCAATTTATAATGTGTTACAATATCATCACAATCGGCCATGTTGATACGTATGTGTGTAAAGGCCTGTTCACATGAAAAACTGCCCCGCTGGCTGCGACGGCGAAAAACGTCGCGTGTTCACTGCCGGGAAAATAAGTTCAATGGATTTTCAATAAAAGGGTCACACCAAAGACGGGCGGCAAAAATTACGCTCGCCGACGCGTGTCTTTGGTGTGACCCTTTTATTGAAAATCCATTGAACTTATTTTCCTGGCGGTGAACACACGTCGTTTTTCGCCGTTGCGGCCCACGGCACGGTTTTGGTGTGAACAGGCCTTAACCATGTTAACATGACAATCCCTGTCAGCCATGTTTGTTATGCGATACACACACGTGTACAACCCACATCAATGAAACCCACTTTATCCATTCCAATTATGTATATTAATGAAATGAATGTGTGCTTTCACATGAAAAATAAAACATGAATATATACAATTTGATCACGGCACCTCCGGCAGGACGGAAAATTTGGAATTTGATACAAAATGCAAAAATGTGGAAAACAGTGACAGGCATATCATCATTGTACTGTACTGTTACCAATACTGGAGTGATAAGAGGTCAAGGTCATGTTATCAATTACAGGTTTGGATGACCTTGACCTTTCTGAGAGGTGATAGGTCAGTATGTCCCACTGAGGTGATATGCACATTACGCAGCCAATTTTAGTTCAGTTGAAGCACTAATGGTCTGTTGACACTTGCTAATGCTTGGGTTAGAAATATAATTATATAAAGTTAAAAAGTTAAATGTTTGGGTTTATAGTTTGATATCAACAACGGTAGAGGTTCTCATCCGACTTCACACTTTAACCCTGATCTATCCCAACAACTTTCAGTAGAACTCAGATGAGCTGCTCATAGACAAATCACAAACTGATGTAAATGAGAAAGATCTGCGCACTTCCGCTGAAATGGCAAACAGAACCTCACTCTGAAACCATCTGACACTTAATGACGTGACGCAGAAAACCCCACGACCATGTGACGACAGTGAGTTCGATGACGTTGCGTCAGAGTCGACCATTGCTGAATCATGGATTGCGTCACGTCAGCTGGTTTTAGGTTGAGGTTCTGTTTGCCATTTTGGTGGAAGCTGTGCGCATATCTGGGAATTTGGGATTTGTGTATTCAGTGCTCCAATCAAGCATTTACAACTGGTACCCATTTATACAAACCTGGGTGGAGAGAGGCCAGTGAGGCAAAGAGACTTGCCAAATATCTCACGCCCAATCAATGAGATTCGAACCCAAGACCCCCTGACTGCCAGTCGCAGACCCAAACCATTACACCACCGTAGCTCCCCAAATATATTCTTGACACTGTTACAGCATTTTCTTTACAAACAATTCTCGTCAGGATAAACGTTCTAACGTTTGTCCCGACGAGAATTTTATTCCTGCACAAAAACAGAAGGACAAACAATTTCTGGAATAAATATATATTTGAACATGTGCAAGTTTTTATAAACCTTGCTAGAATAAAATGTGATCTAGGCTAAAAAAAGTATTTACAACAAATTGCTGGCAAATAGTAGCATTCATTAAAACTTTGACCTGATCCATAGGTGTGTGGACCTCAACTCTAGGATACTCATCATGTCAGAACTGGATACCTTCACCTCAGCCCATACAAGCAAGCATTCACACATGATTTCTGTACAAGTATGTATACAAGATTCATTCAAAGGCCACAACCTTCCACCAACATTGTATGATACAGATCTAGGCTTCATATCACCAAGTCAAAGGAACTCTTAGAGAGTTATTCAAGGAAAGAACCATTATACAGGTTCTTCACATGACGTCACATCCGTGACATAATGCCGCTATCTTAGCTCTCAAAATGTTAAGTGACATCACAGTATGAACAAAGCATCGACATCAGATTGTTAGCGGTACGGACCGCTACGTCAAAATGTCACGGTATGACAGTTTTGACATCGTTGCCTGATTTTCACGTTAATGTTAGTGAAGAACCTCTACAGAGTTCAAGAAAAGATACCTTATAGGCTGAACACAGAAAAAACAAATGAGAAACAATCAAACAAATCTAACAACTCTTTCAACAAGCACGTTGTATTAAGAAGTTCTTGAAGATAATGTATCACAACTTCATTGTTTACATTCAATGTTTGTAAACATGGCTGTTTACATTATGTTATTTTGGACTTTTGGGACATGACAACACACCAAAATGAATACTTTTAGTGTCAAAAGAATTCTAGAAGGCCATGCCACTAACAAATGACTCATAAGACAAAGAAAGACTGGACATAAACAAACAAAATGTAAACAAACAATGATTTTCATGGCCCACGAAAATACCCGTGATACATTATCTTTAAACAGTACGGTTTCCACACTGAATTCAGTCATATTTAATATATCGGTGAAGCAGAATGCCATGTTTTTTTTGTAAAAGTGACATCATTATGCCAAAACTGCAAAACTACACATGCCACACTCAGTGACGACATATGCATTTCTTTTGCAGAACTCTGCTTTGGAGTGAACACAGCAAAAATCTCTGAGACTGAAACGGTCATTTAAGGCCGAGTTTACATCGGATGACACGCGACACGAACACGCAGGCGAACAAAGGTTTCATGGGGATGAATCCTTTGTGAAGCCATTGTTCGCCTTCGTGTTCGTGTCGCGTGTCATTTGATGTAAACCCGGCCTAATGAGAGAAGAAAGAGACAAGTAGTGGTAGGTGAAACTCTTTTGAAATCAACAGGAATCTGCTAACAAAGATCTCAAAATAACTATTGTGATAGGAAATCAGTGTTTGTGGTGATTAACAGAAAATAAATTCCTCTTTAGATATCACCGTCGTCTTGAATCTAGGAATGTATGAAGGAAATGATGAAGGATCATTCAGTAGACCGCCGGAATGTGGTCGACATGACAGTATACTACATGTACATTACATTTAACATACCTGTGTTGTGGGACATGGCGTCATAAGGCGATGTCAAAAATTGTTAGATAGCATCCTTCCACTCACAATTTTCTCAGGTGGGAGGTTTTTTACTTTTATTGAGGATCATGGCAACCTGAGGGATATTCCAATGTAATAGGTATGAATTGAAATATAAACTACTTTCTTTCCTTTAAAACTGTGTTGTTTTATTTAAGCATCCCAGCCTATAATTTTATCGCTCTTGGCAGTTTTTTTGAGAGGTTTTTGAAAATTTTTGAGGAGGGGGTGACTTCAATGGCAGGAAGGGATGCTAACCATCTATTTTTTTTTACATGGCCTAACCTAAAAATAGTGCCAATGGCACTGTGCCCGCTTGGCTTGAAGCATGGTGGTGGGAATCATCAGCAACCCCATAAAGCCATTTAGGTACAAACATGCCAAATTGTCATATAAATGGAACTTTCAAAGCAATAAGTCAAATCATTACAAAAAGAGCCAATTTCGTAATTCCAGACAAACTTTGACCTCTCTCTGTGACCTTGAAAAGTACGTCAAATAAAAAAATCGAGTACTGTATCCTTATTAGATATATCCATGAAAAAAATTTGACAAAAATCCATCTCTTCGTTAGGGAGAAATAGCACTTTCAGTGATTTTGGTTTTGGCCCCCTAGTGGCAAAGTCAAGAATCAGATTTCACCGAAATTGTTTGTATAAGTTGCTACAACCTAGAGGTACATGAGTACAAAGTTTCAACACAATAGTTCAAACCATTATCAAAATATAGCCCTTTGAATTTTTTTCACAAAACGCCCCCTAGGGGCCAAAATAGGAATCCAACCTTGCTCAAAATCGAACTCGACCTAGATCTTAGGCCCATATATACACCCACCGAAGACCAAAAAGATCCGTCAAAAAATAAAGGCGCTAGAGCGCTAACAAACCAAAAGTTTACGGACGTACCGCCGTACCGCCGTACGTACTAACGCACGACAGACCACCACTCAATGACCCCAACCACAGCATAAGCCCTGCTGGGCCTTGCGGCCAAGCGGGCTAAAAACTACATGGAGGCAATGTGACACAGCCTTAAACCATAGACACACATCCTGTACATCACGGCATGTCATTCCCTTGCGACTGTGATCTGAATGTCCTTGATCGTGACCTCCTTTTTATATCACATTATCAGTGGTGTCATCGTCATTCTGCAGCAGTATGTCGTGGTCAGCATAACGTGCACGTCTTTTACGAATAAAGACAAAGGCAGTAATGACAAGACCGGCAACCAACACGACAGCTGCAACAGTACACGAAGCGATCACAATAGTTTCTGAAAGAGAGAAATTAATTTATTGTGATGTGGACCAATGTAGGAAGTTTGAGCATTCTAGGTCAAATATTTCTTGTGTTACATTCATAAAACTCAGGGAGAATTTACATGGAGAAACACATGTAAACATGGTAAAACAAGGTATAGAGGCTATGCACGTGACGTCATCAGCCAGCGTGACGCCATGTTGGATGGAACTGCGCAGCGCTTTTGACGGTTTTTGCCTGCGCAGTTCCATCCAGCGTGGCGTCATACCCATTGATGACGTCAGTGCATAGCCTCTATAGACATTTGAGAATGTAGTCGTCATGGCAACAAGGTCAGAGTGGTCATATACAGCGGAATGTATGTCTATTAACTTACTGTGTTTACTGCTGCCACCTTTGTTAGAATGAACGGTGGGTTGCACCTGGGTGTCATTCTTGGAGGGTATGGACCTGGTGTGATTTGGGCTGACGGTTGTCGTGGTAACAAGGACGGATGGGTTGGAATGAGGGTTCTCCCCAATGCAATGGCGACTCCACGGATCAAATTTCGCCAGGCTGGCACATTGACATGTACTGGTATTCTTCGAGCAAACCTCATTCTCCCCACATTCATACAAGGAGTCCTGGGAACAAGGTTTGTTGTACGTAGCTGAAAGATCAGAAGTTCTTGAAAGCTATTTTATAATGGTGCAGATAGGTGTGCATTGGGGCCACCAAATGATAATAGGACAAACAAATGACAAGACTCTACCTCCCACTCAATCATTGAAAAAGTTCAGTTACATGTATATTTCTCAACCTACCTGATGGAGCTGGCCTAGGCCCTGTGTGCTTTTTGGTTGGTGTTGGCACTGAAATAAGATACAAGTTAGTGAAAAATCAAGAGATGGAATGGAAGTGGCTGACAGTGTGAACATTACAGAATTCGTCTTCTTCTTTGAGCAGTGTCTCCCACAAAGAGCAAAGATCAGATACGTAGTGCACTGTTTCTCTTGTCCTGACTCCATACTTTGAAACGGCCTGCCTGGATCGAGGCAGCTAAAACAGTGTCGTTTATTTCAAGACATGGCTGGACGTGGCTGTTCCAGTCTCCTTGTCAGAGAATGAGGAAAGTCCCTGAGAGTACTTTGAGAGAATGAGCTGATGGGTGCGATAGAAATCTTCTAATTTGTATTGTATAGTGCTGGCGATTGATGCCTTACGCAAGGGGCTGTGGGTTCGCCTGGTAGGAAGCAATGTCTTTCATCTTAGAAACCTGTTTCTATTTCATGTATAGTTTATTGAGACAAGATTTTATTGTGAACGTAAGCTGGTTCTGCAGCCTGTCCCCACCATCTAAGAGGGTGTGTGGCAGAAGAAAAGGTGCCTGCAGTAACTGCATTACCTGTCGCGGGGACAGTTCCAGTCGGTTCTGGGACGAGGCATTTATTGTCCACAGGTGGCGCCATGGTTGAGTTCGTCTTGCATGGGGTAACTGGAATCTCCGTTGGTGGAAGAAGGACATACCTCAAACTTCTTGGGAAATGTTCACTTCCCGTTATGTCGGTGATACGGAAGAATATTCCTATCTGGAAACATTAATTGTCAAAATGACTGGCCAAATTTCATTCTCCGGGGTCGGTCCTTAAGCGGGTGATCCACTGCTGTGATTTTGGCTTGAGACGGGGTTGCGTTCCATTGCGGTTACCTTATATGGCAATCGGAAGTCCTTATAAGGTAACCGCAAGGGAACGCAACCCCGTCTCAAGCCAAAATCGCAACAGTGGATCACCCGCTTTACAGTGTGAGGCGTTTGGCACGCAACCACTCAGTGGCAAGGTTGACTTTGTCATATGAACAAACCCACCACTGAGAATCAGACTTAAGAGTGGTTTACACTAGGTTGCATCAAGTTGCAAGTTGCAGCAACTTGCAACTTGTTGCAAACTACCTGGAACGGTTTACACATAGAAAAATAGATGCAACATCCAGCGTGATCGAGTTGCAACAAGTTGCATGCCCGTTTACACATGCAACTTTTATGAAACTTTTTGGTCTTATCAGGTTTATGCAACAAGTTGCATGAAGTTGCATATGAAAAGTTGCATGTGTAAACGGGCCTTTAGAGATCGAAGCCACAAAACCACGGCAATTCCTGAAATCAATATAAAATAGAAATATTCCTTTATTCTTACCCCAAACAAGATGACATTGTTGGGTTTGTCTTTCAATGTTATGTTGACAAAAGGGTCAACTTTTATCAATCTTAAGTTGATTGTTGCACCAGGGATCTCCTTCTGATCATTATTGCCGACCCGTTCCTCATATGATATGTGACTCTTTGGTAGGTACGTGTACACATCCACTTTCGTCGGTTTCAAGCAATTCTGGATCTCAAAACCAAAGCAGAAATCGGTGTTGACTTTATATTTTGCCTGGAGAAAAAAAGATGAACAGCAGGTTCATGATGGGTACTTTTCAAATGGGGCAAAGGCCGTTTCTCAAATGGGGCAGAAAGAGGCTGTTTCTCAAATGGGGCAGAAAGAGGCTGTTTCTCAAATGGGGCGGAGGCTGTTTCTCAAATGGGGCAGAGGCTATTCTNGGCAGAAAGAGGCCATTTCTCAAATGGGGCAGAAAGAGGCTGTTTCACAAATGGGGCAGAAAGAGGCCATTTCTCAAATGGGGCAGAGGCCATTTCTCAAATGGGGCAGAAAGAGGCTGTTTCTCAAATGGGGCGGAGGCAGTTTTTTTAATGGTTAAGACTTCATCTTCTTTGACTGAACAATATGTATGATTCTTTCCACTGTCACAGTCTCAAGACGAACCACTTTGCATTGTGAGTATCGGCCCAGACACTCTACAAATGTTCCTGGGGGCTCATGACTCAGCTGAGAATGAATCCTGTGACCTCCTGATCACTGTGCCATTCTGCTCCTTTCACAGGGATATCAGCTGTATTTTGGTCTCTAGAACACAAATTCACCTCAATTCTTACATACCCAAAGAAAGAAATAGCACTAAAAATTGACACACAACGTGATAATGATTCAGGAAGTCAACTTCCAGATTTTGCAAATTTTCGACCCCAATCGGGGTCTTCTTCAGGCTGGCACTTAACAGTACAAGACTCTATCCCAATCGGGGTCTTCTTCAGGCTGGCACTTAACAGTACAAGAGTCTATTCTAGAGTCTTGTACTGTTAAGTGCCAGCCTGAAGAAGACCCCGATTGGGGTCGAAAATTTGCAAAATCTGGAAGTTGACTTCCTGAATTATTATCAATTCTTACATACCATATTAAAGTCACCATTACAGTTAACACCAGTGCATGCTTTGTTGGCTTTGCAGAACATCTGAATGCCTGGAATATAGCGATTGGAAGCCTGGGTAGCCATGTTTTTCAGGGCCTGACATTCACGTGTCACTCCGCAATGGCACATGGGTAAAACTGGATAAAAACAAAAGAAATTAAACATCAACAAATATTTGAGATTCCTGTTGATATTGATAGAAGCCATGTAATGTGATTCAAGTCTAAATAATACAACAATGTGAGCTAAAAACCACCTTTTATTGCAGTGGAGTATGGAATCCAGGGGCCTGTTTCATAAAGCGACTTTAAGCTAATGATACCTTTAACCAAATGGAAAATGCATTGAAGCTAATGGTACCATTAGCTTAAAGTCACTTTATGAAACAGGCCCCATCAGGCTCAGCATCATCATGATAGCTATTAAGCTGCATTTAGCTGACACGCGGAATGCGGTATAGGGCCGCGGAATCCCTGGCGGAAGCGATTTGTTGTATGCGAAATGCATTGCACTTTCCGCTTACCGCGTTCCGCATACCGCGTGCAGCTAAATCCAGCTTTAGGCCTAGGTGGAATTTAGATCTGGGACCTTATTCACAAAGCTCCCCGTAACTTCAAGAATATATGCAAATTCTTTGTCAGGCTGATAGTGATAGCGAACAATATGTTGTCTGCAAGTGGACAATAGTTTCCACACTGCTCATCTTTTCTTCTTGTTTAGTTTTGGTTCAGAGTCAAAGCAATGGCTGAGCCATAGCAACACAGCAACAATCGTCCATTTCATGCTTGAAATTTATTTACACTATTTACATGACGATGCATTTCTTCTTGTTCTTCTTTTATTGGGTTAATGATGGAAACTGTGGATGACACAGCACAAGAAAGATCTCTGCCATATTTCAGTTCTTTTATTTATTTTTGCAGGCCTCAATTTCAAAACCAAAATATGAACGCCTAGGCCTATATGTATAAGCCTGGGACTTCCTTCATACATTGACAATGGAAGTTCTGGAAGAGTAGGGCTACATGTAGGTTGGCTTGTTTCCAAACATGTCAAATGGAACAAGCAATGAGTTATAAATAGAACCAGCTCATTTGTTGGTCACGGTCTCTGCCCTCAAATAGCCATCTTTCAATTGAGTTTTTTCTGGCTATCTTTGAATCTAGCCAATCCAGCCAATTCTCCATTCCAGATCCGTATGATCCTGGGTTTTGGTGTATTTCTCTGCAATGGCTGGGTCAAATTTGACATCCAGTTCATTGTTCAGTTTGTCTTGTTGATGTGAAAGGCCTAGAGTAGATGTTATGCTATCTTCATAAACTGTGCTCAAAACCTGTTTCATCACCACCATCATGCTAGGCCCAGGCCTAGGCCTGCCATTATGAAGCCCTCAGTAGACCATCCAGTGCAATTAGACCCACGGCAGGCCTAGTTCACATCCCAGTGCCTCCCTCCCCAAGTTGTCTTTAATACTGGAGGGTGGGGAGATAGCCTACCCTCTCCCAAACCGGGGTCAGGCAGAGGCCTGCCCTCTCTGGATCATGGGATAGACCCAAACAGAAGATAGGGGCCATGATTCATTGCCCCATGGGATGATGGGCGGGCGGCGGGTGTGGGGTGTCTACAAAACTAAGACCTAAGACCTACAAAAGTAAGACCCCCCACAGTACAAAAGTAAGACCCTGTTACAACACTCAACAGTAAGAGTAGACCCCCCTATTTCACGAGTTATTTTATAACAGGTCTTAGTTTTGTGCTGTGGTGGGTCTTACTTTTTTGTAACAGGGTCTTAGTTTTGTACTGTGGGGGTCTTACTTTTGTACTGTGGGGTCTTACTTTTGTAGGTCTTAGGTCTTAGTTTTGTAGACACCCGCGGGTGATGTGGGTGGGTGCATGGGTGGAAAGAAGACATGGGCCTGGGGCCTGGCCTGCACAAACATGACAAAGTTTTGTCTTCAAAACAGCTTCAAAACCAACATACCTGCGCAAATAATCACCACAGTGAGGACGAACATTGTTGCGTGTTCAACCATACTCTCGATTTATGAAATACCACGTTTGATTGTTGTGGAAACGAGAAATGAATGATATTTTGACACACTGTAGACTGTACTACGTCTCGACTTCCATGTTTATCATAGTCCCACTGTTCAGTTTTCTGTCAATTTTACCAATGAGACTGGTTTCAACTTTCCTCAAAAGATGGCGCCAAGCTGTTTTATTGTATTGACTCTGCCACCCAGAGTAAACGGAACCAGAATTCGAGAATTTGGCGTTGGCAATGTTATGCCTTTATTGGTGAAGATATAGCCTAAATCAATTTGGCCTAATGTTTGGAGGACGTGAGAATATTAAAGTCAGAAACAATGATGTGTAACAACTATTTGCATCGGGTTTTTCAACGGCGATGATGAAAAACCCGATGCGAACCAACCGACGCGACGAAGTTTTGACGAACGTCAGGCCTAGTTGACGTCTCACTGGGCTTGGTGACGCCGCCCTGCCTTGATGACGCCACGCAGGAGAACTGCACCGGAGCACGACGGGAGGAAGCCTGATTATGACGTCATAATCATGCAGAACGTTACTATGGTGTGCTTGGCGACATCAGGGCGAATACATCTACTTGACGACTGCGGTCAATTATGACGCCATCACCTCAGGTTTAATTTCATAAAATCCTCCTTAATTAATTACCTTTAAGTTCATTTTCCAAAAATTTCTAATTGTGGGCCATTAATTCAACCATATATTCATTCCACCAGTTGAAAGTGCTAAAAATTACACCGTATGTGAGATATTGTACACTGAAGTTAGACACGGCTGCCAGAACTATATAACGAAACGATGACGGTGTTCCACATCTGCTGTCTGCGTGCTGCGCATTGGCGCCGCTACGCGGCGTTCCGGGAACGTTGCGTCAAGTCGGACTATTTCTGCGTGGCACTCGGGAGGAGCTTGGGCATTGGTGTTTCATGACTTCAAAGGGGAGGGGGCCGGGACTAGCCTGCTGAACAGACTAAGATTACTAGTATTATCCTAACCCTGTGATCCTTCATTATATTTTGACCCTCTCATACGGTCTTGTCAACCGCCCCTCTGCTCTCTTGGGAGTTTGGTGGAGGATGGCCTGACGCGTGCTAAGCGGAGATGGTGTGTATCTGCTGGTGTCGTCGATGGACAAAAAAAAGGAATGGCGGATAGGCAAGTGTAAATATCCATTTTTCCTCAAAACTTGATAAGAAACGCCCAATTTAAACAATTTTCAAGGGCGGTCATCTATTTCTAATTCAGCAAAATTGAAGTATTGATCACTTTTCCCAAAATAAACTGATGTCAAGTCGTTGAAGGGGCAAAATCTGGCCAAAAGTAGCCTAACCTAACCTAGGCTAAATAATCATGATAGGCCTAATCAATGCCATGGTAGCCATGGCGTGCACATCAATCATGCGTGCATGACTATGACATCATGCATGTCATGGACATGGCCATGGGATGTGGGCTCAACTCAACATGCTCAAGTCGGGTATAGAGGTTTCCCACTGACGTCACACGGCCGCCATACTGGCCGTCAAAATGAAGCCATGGTGGCTGCCATCTTGTTCCCGGTTGAAAAGTTTAGCAGCCCGTTCAGACCACCGGGAGTATACAACTCAACAAATCACTTTACCTCTCACAGTTTCTGATCATAATTAGTTGGTCTGGTGTGAAAACCGTGTTGAAAACAAAGTGAATCGTCCATACGGCTTACTGTAGACAGTGGTAGAAGAGGCCCGATGACTGCCGACAACATGGACAACGTCCAAACTGCGTTGAAAACGCTGTGTTGATGCTGTGACGTTGCGTCATTTGACGGCCAATATGGCGGATATTTGGAGCTGTGACGTCACGTGGGAAACCTCTATAGCGGACAAAGTCTTGGGAAGTGCACCGAGTGTGTAGGCCCCCTACATACATGTATATACGAGACAGGGCCTGTCAGTGTCATCAATGCCTGTGGCTTCAAAAATATACTTTTGTAGTCGTTTCCATTGACCCGACCTGTTGACCAATAGGAGCAGTCAGCCACGCATATTGCTAACAGATGGCAGCACAGTCTTAGCGGACCAAATGTATCTATTATGATATCGCTGCTCGATCGATAATGACTGGGTCCGCTAGATGCATTGAATTGGGCCCTAGTGACACCTAGTGGTCAACTCGCTGACAGCTCCTATTGGGCCTATGTACTCTTGTACTAGCCAGTAGGCCCTATTGGGTTGGCTTGGTTTCCTGTCAAAACCTCTCGACTCCCAGCACAATTATAAGAACCATGTTATCACTCAGTAAAGTTTATTCTTAATTCAGTTCTGTAGATATCGACTCCTTTGTGCAGATCGAGTTTCCACCAAAAAATGAGTTCATGAGGACAACCTCCGATGAAGGCTTCACAGACTCTAGAACAGATCCACTTGATCTTGAGGCATTTCACAAATTTCTTGATAAGGATGGACGTCTTATAGCAGAACATGGACTCAGACAAGCTGTATTCAGAGGTACGGTGGTCCCTCCCTCCATCTAAGCTGTATTCAGAGGTACAGTGGTCCCTCCATCTAAGCTGTATTCAGAGATACGGTGGCCCCTCCATCGAAGCTGTATTCAGAGATACGGTGGTCCCTCCCTCGAAAGCTGTATTCAGAGGTACGGTGGTCCCTCCATCTGAGCTGTATTCAGAGGTACGGTGATCCCTCCATCTTTGAAGTGAACAGAAGTTTTGTCTGTTCAGAATGCCAGTAGTCTAGTAAATGAATTGGAATTAATTACCAATCACATCGATGACATCATGTCTTGCCGACCAGATCTCATTATAAGGAATAGAATAGATCTGACAGAATTTTTCTTCCCACTCAAAGTGAAGTTATGTTTTTATTTCCGTGGTTACAGGTGGCGTGGACCCAGCTATCAGGAAACAGGCGTGGCAGTTCGTGTTTGGATTATATCCCTGTATGACGACAACCAGAGAACGTGAAGTCTTATTACAAGATTATCAGATACGTTATGAAACACTTAAGAACAAATGGAAAAGGCAACTTGTGCTGAGTACTTCATCAGGTGAGTTCTGGCTGATGGGTTCAAATCTTAGTGAAGCCATCTAGTGCCGATTGGTATCAGAGTTAGGCAAATGAGTCAGTGTTGACTCAGAAGGACAGTTTTGGTTCAGAGTTGAAGCAATGGAATGAAATGGACGATTGTTGCAGTGTTGTTATGACTTAGAAGGACAGTGTTGAATAATCAAGTTCAGCAGATACCATCGGCCAGAGTTGATGTAAATTTTTTGAATAGGAAGACAAATGAAAAAGCTTTAAATACATGTACCCCCCCCCCCCCCCCGCCCCAAAAGCCATCACAAAGGTATTCATTGGAAAGTTCAGATTGTTTTCTGGTCGGTTGCAGATGTTTGTAGGTTCAGAATCTTTAATGGAAAAGTGCTGGCAGTGGAAGACAGAATGACCTCATGATAACAATAGATCTCGTCGTGATGGAATCGTTCAGTTTTGCAGTGATGGTATCTTCCAGGTGACCCTGAGGAGGTGGGTGTCAGCGCCACCTATACTTCAAGTCAGTCATCAGAAAGAGCAAGTCCTGCGTCGGAGGCAAGTAAATCATCTAGCCCTATTGACCCTCAACAGAGAGACTACTTCGAGATACAAGCAAAGATTTATGCTGAGAGACTACCGCTGACACCTATGAATGAATTCAGGCAATATATTCGGATCATAGACAAAGATGTCCCGCGGACGGACAGGGATTACGAGACCATCAGGTAAGATATAGAGATTACAGAGACACTTTCTTCTAATCGTGAAGCACTTCACATTATTACCCCAGTCTGTCCAGAAACCTTTCTGGGGAACTCAAGGAGCAGCTCATTCAGCACATCACTTGATCCTTTCAGACAAGTGAGAAGAAAGAGATGTGACTTGGCTGGGAATTGAACCTGTGACCTCTCAGTCTCGAGTTTGACACTCGACCACCACGTCATGTCCCAAAAGTCCATTTTCTAACCAAGTCGGAATGAAATAGATATTTTTTTCAGGCTCGGTGGCGATGAAGTCCTGAATTCATTACGTGACATGCTTGTTACCTACGCAGCATTTAACCCAACCATTGGTTATACGCAGGGAATGAACGATATAGTTTGTCGATTTCTAGTTGTATTTGGGTCGGAGGTGGAGGCTTATTGGTGCTTTACAAAATACATGGAGGCTATTCAGACGGAGTTTCTGGAGGAGGGAATGATGGAGAAAGTTGGTAGGTTATCTTACTCTGTCTGATGGAGAAAACAGTGAAACTGACATGTTGTTACTCATGGATTTAGCTTTTGGCCGTGTCCCACTCAACCTATAATTCACCTGACATATTAAGAGCCATGTCCCACTCAACCTATAATTCTACTTTTCAGATTTGATGCGTCAGCTTCTTATTGAACTTGATCCAGAGCTGTATCGTTTCCTGGATGAGGAATGTGAAGTGGGTGATCTGATGTTTTGTCATAGGTAAGTACCCCAGGGTTCTCCGCAGGGTGTTTTGTCATAGGTAAGTACCCTGTCAGAGTACACAGGGTTCTCCACAGGGTTTGAAACAGACTGGGTGCTGGTGACGTCACACGGTTACTGATATCAGAAGCTGCTGCTGCAGGCGTGTCGTCAGCGGGGGTCTGGGGCCTCCCCCGCGCCAGTTCTGTTACACTCGTGGAGAACCCTGGCACAGTGGGGGCACATGACTGCAGACATCTCTCTATTACAAACACCGATGTCCTATCCAAAATTGGACATGTTCATTTTGACCTCTGTAAACAGGACACCTCTCATTCAAGGACAGAATTAATTTTCAACAGTTCCTGTTTTTTTTCCAGATGGCTTTTAGTTGGTTTTAAACGCGAGTTCAGTTTTGACGATTCTTTGCGATGTTTTGAGATCCTGAGCAGTCGTCACTTGGAACTTTCATCGATGGCCGCCGAGAAGGTGAGATTGAAGGAAATCAGAAAAGATTATGAAACACAAGGTACGGTCAGATGTTTGGGTCTAGCTCTTCATTACAGAAAAATCTACACATGCCCTTATCAGCCAATCATGCCATAATGACAGGGATACTAGGTTGTCTTGTCGCTCTTTCAGGGGGCAAAACTATGACAGGGATACTCAGTTGTCTATCTCTCTTTCAGGAGGTAAAACAAGGACAGCTACAGTCGAATCACGGACTGAATTCACGTTTGAGTTATTCATGTGCGCTGCCATTTTGATCATGTACCGAGATCGTCTTTTTAAATGTAATGATCCGTCAAGCGTCTTCCAAAGTATCAGTGGGTAAGTGGGATCTCCTCACTTCTCAAGAACTCGTGATCATAACAGGTATCATCGTCAAGGGGAATTTCAACTGGGCGTGTTCCTGCAGAGGTATTCCAACAGGGAGGTACCCCCACAGGAGGTTCTCGTACAGGGAGGTACCCCACAGGCAGGTCCTCCTACAGGGAGGTACCCCACAGGCAGGTCCTCCTACACGGAGGTACCCCACAGGGAGGTCCTCCTACAGGGAGGTACCCCTCAGGGAGGTCCTCCTACAGGGAGGTACCCCGCAGGGAGGTCCTCCTAGAGGGAGGTCAGGGTCATGTAGATTCATGTGGCCTTGTTGACACAGCAAGCAGAGATGAGCAATCAGAACACGGCAGTTGAGCTCTCATCTTATCCTTTCATTGTGTGCTAACTTTAATCTATTTAACATCTGTGATTTAAAAATTTCTCATGTTTTCAGGCTTTCAAGAAATATGGACCTGGAGCAAATTCTGAAACAAGCCGAGCGACTTTTCTTTCGATATTGTCGGAAAACCGTTGTGGATTGTTTCCAAGTGATTAGTACACCACTAGCGGAGAAGAAAAAGAAAAACCCACTGGGTTTCTGACGTGACGATGGATGCAGGGATGTCGGACATTTTTATACCGACGGTTGGAGCTATGTAGTTCTTTTCTCAAGAGAAACCATTCAAGAATGAAAGAAATCAGCTCAGTTTTCAACTTCTCTCAACGAGGAACGTGTGAACCACCACCACTAGCAGGCGCTGTCAGCAGTTGTATCTTTTTGAGGACGTCTCGTCCATGTTGCACGGCGTCGAGGACATCTTGACGTGATGACATTGCGTTGCTTTGCTGTTTTTTGTCTTCGATACAAATGCTCACAGTGCTGACCTGCTGGGATAAAAAGTTATGCGATTTTTGTTGAAAACAGTGTTGACTTTAGTCGGAGGAGATTTTAGTTTTTGCTAGGGGCAGTAGTGCCAGCATTGTATATCACTGTCAACTCCATCCAGGATAAAGGCGCTGCTCCACTTGACAGTTTTCTCACAGAAGTTGGCTCACAATGGGCAATTCATCATTGTTTGTGTCCTGTCGGCTTACGCTGAGACCAATGACACAAACAACTGCTCGCAGTTGAGTTGCCCATTGAGAGCCAACTTCTGCGAAAAAACTGTCAGGTGGACAGCGCCTTAAGGGTACATGTATTTGTATCTGCATTTGTGACCCGCTCCAGCAAGAACAGGTGCTTGTGATCATCATTGGTCATCAGTTCACTCAACTATTATCACTGCTCTCCTCTACTATTGTCAACCTGCAGAGATGTACATTTCAGCTATTGTACAGTAAGACTGTTAACCCTTTCCATGGTTACAACAAGCGCCTGCTTTTGCTAGAACAGGTCACATTTACCGGTATATGACTTTTCATATAGTGCATGTATATACAACAAAAGTCAAAGTTGAAAGGTCATTTGATTCTTCAATAGGACTTACTTGTTTTCAAGAAATTGAAGGAATGGTCAGCCATCATTGATCATTTCAGGCTGGCTCTTCATGTCCGGTCGCATGGGACAGTAAGCCGTGGTACCTTGTACCTTGTACCTTTGCAAGGCCAAGTAAAAGACCCCATCCAAGTGAGGAACATGAGTAGCTTGAGATGGCCTCTTCCATACTTACCAGGGGCCTGTTTGATAAAATGACTTTAAGCTAATGGTACCAATAACTCAATGCATTTTCCAATTGGTAAAAGGTGCCATTAGCTTAAAGTCACTTTATGAAACAGGCCCCAGGGCGTTAATGCTTTGGCTTCGGCCATGATGGAAAAATCTAATAGTCATAGTATTCAAGATGTCGAACACATTCCTAGTCACAATTTATTCACACCTCCCACAAGACATCTATCAAACACTTGTACTCTCATTCTATTGTTACATGATTTATAAGGTTGTCATGGAAACCTGGACATGCTAGAGTGCCACTTTTGTTGGTAGTGAAAAACACTATTGTATTAAATAAAGTCAGACACATATTTGTACATAACAACTTTGTCACTTAGCTAGCCTCTAGGAACTGGAACATAGTTTCCAAGACTCTGTACATCATTAGAATAGATTTCAGTGGTAGTTGACTGATGCACACATCAAGACTAAAGGCCATCACACACTGGGTGATGATCGGTGAAGTCGGTCCACACTAATCTGTTCGTGTTTCACAAAACTGACCTCGCTTTTGAACTTTCACAGCACACAGATTCCATTCTACTGCACTTTAGGCCGTGTATCCATAGGTTGTTCCCTTGTTCCCTGTTCGCTTGAGACGTATCAGAGAGGGACTGAACCTTTGATTTGCTTACTGGCCGTTCCCTTAGGGCACAAGGCCAGGTCCACGGAACAAGGGACATGCCACAAGCGAACAGCCTATGGATACTTCTTGACCTTCAACTTCAGTTCATTGTTATATGAAGAGCTGATGATATTTTGATGATTCTGATCCTCTGATATCAACGTTACATTCGGAATACCCCAAACTTGGTTGGTTGAGGAGGTTGATTGAGTGAGGCACTTAGACTCAGTCCTAAGATATCCCTCGTGTCAGCTGGATCAATTACACCATCATCCCACAACCTGAAAACAAACAAAACATAGATAACAAACTTACTTCTCTGTACATGACTCGTGAATGTAACTTTTGGCTGTAAGCTCTATCTGATGAAGTAATGAATCGCAGCCCAAGTGCTGCTAAATACTGCATTTTGCCTCCACCTGTACAGGTACCAACTTGCCACAGATCTTACGAATGTGACACAGTCCAGGTAAAACAGAGAGGTGGTGATCATCATTGGTCATCATTTTACTTAACTATTATCACTGCTGTCCACTACTATTGTCAACCTGCAGAGACGTACATTTCAGCTATTGTGTTGTAAGGCTGTTAACCCTTTCCTCGATTGCGACAATCACCTGCTTTTGCTACATTGAGTCAAATGTATCAAGACGACTGTCTGACAGCTGTATCTCTGATTGTCTGACAGCTGTATCTCTGATTGTCTGACAGCTGTATCTGATTGTCTGACAACTGTATCTCTGATTGCCTGACAACTGTATCTCTGATTGCCTGACAGCTGTATCTCTGATTGCCCGACAGCTGTATCTCTGATTGTTTCGCTGCCTGTTTACCTTGCACTGGAGAAGTAAGGGCTTCCTTCCTGTTCATATTTTTTTATCACCGGGTCCTTCAGAGCTTTCTCCTCCTCCTCCGTCCACTGAAATGAAAAGGGAACATGTCAGGGGGGTCAGATGATTGTGGGGTGGGGGGGGGGGTCAGGTGATGAGGGGGGGTCAGGTGATTGTGGGGGATCAAGGGGTTGTAGGGGGAGTTGAATGTCAGGAAATGTAGAGCTTGCTATAAGACGATGTTCAGGTCATGTCACGTTTCCATGACGACATGATGCAACCCTGTCAAGCAACACGCTGATCTTGAGGCAAAATGTCATGCGGTGACAATTTTGTCGTCGACCATTTGACGGCCAACATGGCCGATACTTTGCAGTCATGTGACTGTTGTGAAATCAGTGAAGAATCTCTATAGAGTTGAACTGATGGTGTTGGCCATGGTTAAAGCATTTTGATGTGCCACCTGTGACATTTCCAACTCAGCCAATCTTCTATATATCCTCTCTCAATGACTTACTGTCTTTCCCTCTCTCTCCCTCTGTTCCCTAGCAACCTGAGCGAGGACCCCGGCAGCCTGCTCTCCACCCATCACAGAAATACGAGCATTCGGCCACATGTAGAGGAACCGTGGACTGGAAGGATGAAATACGTGTCGTATGATACTGCATGAGATTTAAGCGATGATTACGGATGGAAACTAAGGAACAGTGAGTACCACAGACTCGGGCAGTTTATGCCCAAGGTCCAAAATCACAGATCTTCATCACTTACCCATATGCCCGTCCACACATCCCATAGTTCCCAGCACCATATGATCCACCGATTATCACTGTAAACTTCGGTACTTTAGCCGTGGCGACTGCCGTCACTAATTTTGCGCCATGTTTTGCGATGCCTCCTGCCTCAGCATCGCGACCGACCATAAAACCAGTGATGTTTTGTAAGAAGAGGAGAGGAATACCTCGCTGACTGCACAGCTGGATGAAATGTGTGCCCTGGAAAAAAGATAATCACTTCCTTTGCAACACGAGTGAAATCTGTTCATTGTTGATCAGTCAGAAAATAATTCAACTACACGTTTAAAATATTGAGGTGGGAGCCGTTCTTACAGATGTTGAAGACGGTTAATATTAAGATGCACAAACCTTCAGCGCTGATTCGGAGAATAGGACTCCATTATTTCCCAGAATTCCAATGGGATACCCCCATAGACGAGCAAATCCAGTGACAAGGGTTTCTCCGTACATCGCCTTGAATTCGTCAAATTTGCTGCCATCTACAATCCTAGCTATAACCTTCAACAAGAGAAATACATGGACTTCTTATGCCCTGATTACATAGAAGTATACGGTATACGAAAACACAGCTTAACCCTTACGATCCTACGCTCGACTGCAGTCGAGCTGCAAAAAGCCGCCGATTCTGCCTAAGCTCGACTCCAGTCGAGCGCCCTAAACCCATTCAAATTTCGCGCTCTACTGGGAAATCCCCGTCGCTGAGCTATTTCATGTATCGTTAGGGTCAATGACGTCATTCTGGGGAATACTTTTTCTAATCATGGCGGCGCGTTTCGAGTTGAGGAACGTCCCGATTTTTGGTGATTTTATCGCGGATTTTTGCCTGATTACTGCATTGTTTTCAAGATGGCGAGGCACCGTTCTGTTGACGATGTTTTAGAGGAGATATTTGTGGATGTTGATTCTGCTGACGATGACTTTGGAGTGGAAAATGATGATGAATCTGATGATGATTATGATATTCGAGTATACACACTGTACATTCACATGTAGGTGTAGATGTAGATGTAGACGACAGGCCTGTCATGCCTGTAGTTCTGACGATGAACATCATCATGAACATGGGCCAGGGGTAGAGGAAGGGCACAGACACGGGGCAGGGGTTGTGGACAGGGGCAAGATAACCCCCCAAACCATACATTTTCTGGAAGTTCAGACAGTTTCCTAAAATTGGTTCAATGCATGTTAGGCCTTTACATCAATGCTTCTCATCCAAAATTGCATTTGAAAACTTCATGTCGCCTGAGGTCAGGTTCCTAAATTTTAATCTAGGTCAGCATGGTAACCCACGGAAATTTTAATTCAGTAACCTAAGGGTTAACAAAGGCTTCAAATGGATTCATGACTGTGAAGCCTTTGTTAAGTGGCGTTTTCGTATACCGTATACTTCTATGTAATCGGGGCCTTATAGTACAAGAATGGTCCACATGTGGAATGTTGATGATTTATGATACGATCAGGAACTAATCAAGGAGCCCATAGTCAAGAGGACGTTGGGTAAATACCTTGAGGAGCACACAGTTTAGATGTCTTGTAGTCAAACCTACCTCGCGTATATCAATCGTTTTCTTCAAATTATCACCAACGATTCCATAGAGTTCATCTGACGGAAAAAGAGGTTCCTCTGGTGTCTCTATCGTCACTCCGGGATCTTTTTTATAATTCAAATTTTTGATGCATCTCCGAGTGATATGTAGAGCATGTTGGTCGTCCATCGCGTAGTAATCTGTCACACCTGACTTTCTGAAACATCAACAAGTTATTGTGAGGATGGGATGGGTTAGGGTAGGATGGGATGGGATGGGTTAGGGTAGGATGGGATGGGATGGGTTAGGGTTAGGATGATTCTTTCAGATCAGTTGAGAAAGTGGTAACATGACCGGGAATCAAACCCGCAATCTATCGATACGAGTCGGATGCCCCGGCACTGCACGTCCAGGTAACAATTTTCACTTCAATCACTTTAACTACATACGAACAATGAAGATCAGCGCCCCCTAGCTCCTCCGCCGACACTTCTTCTCCTGTTGCTGCCTTCACCAGTGGAGGTCCACCTAGAAATATCGTCCCCTGTCGTCGGACGATGATACTTTCATCGGCCATGGCTGGTACGTACGCACCTCCGGCGGTACAGCTACCGAGGACCACAGCTATCTGTAACAGGAGGTAAAGCTATCAGGATACAGTGAAAAGGCCATGTTTTGGCACTAAACACGGCAGACTGCTCCTATTGGTGTTGGGAAGTTGGTAAACAGCTTGACAGACCTGTGGAATTCCCTTTGAAGACATTACTGCTTGATTGTAGAATATTCTACCAAAGTGATCACGATCGGGGAAGACATCGGCCTGGCGTGGGAGGTTGGCACCACCAGAGTCAACTAGAATGAATAAGAAAAGTAAATGCCATAAGTCATGGCTGGATATCCACGACTGATCCCCCACCCCCATCCCTGGAGGTTATCCTGTTCAGGGAATATCAAGCAGCTGCAGACAGGTGAGTCTCTGACAGGATGTGATTTCAAGTCCTCTAAAATGCCGTTCACATCCCAAATATCGATGTGCACTACCGCATCACATGGATAACTTAATGGGAAACTCTGTCACATCCCAGCAGGGGGAGCTGCACTCACCAAGATATATACAGGGCAAATTATTCTCATGTGCGATGTCCTGAGCTCGTAAATGTTTCTTCACTGTGATTGGATAATATGTGCCAGCTTTTACTGTCGGGTCATTGGCTAAGATCAGACACTCCTGACTGAAACAAATCAAAAGTCCTGTTTAGTATACCATGAGATATACATAGTTATTGAAGTTCCAAATGTGAGGTATGTGAGGAGCAGGTTTAGCTACTGGACATTGTCCTCTTGGCTTGAGATATGTGACTCACCCCAACACTCGTCCTATCCCTGATATAATACCACCAGCTGGCACCTCCTCCTCGCCGTATAACTTGTAACCAGCTAACTGTGAGAACTCAAGGAATGGGGATCCTGGATCAATCAACGTGTTGATGCGTTCCCGTGGCAACATCTTCCCACGTGAAGTGTGGCGATTTCTGGCCTTTTCTCCACCACCTGAAGAACAGAATGACGGCAAGTAAATTTGGAAATTGGGCATCTCTTGGAAACATCAATCCAGACTCGATCAGTGAATACAACTGATAGTATGACACAAGACAACCACACCAGTATAGTAATGTCAAAGTCCTCATGAAAAGAGTGTCGTGTTGGCCTACCTTTAGTAATGTGCGACACTCTCTCCTTCAACTCTTTCACGATCACCTCCATGCGGGAATAATTTTCCTGAAAAAAACACAATTCATGCTGGTCACACAGGCCTCATCATGACATAAAGGTTGGCCTAAAATTAGCTTTCTCAATGTCATTACCCCCCGCCCCCCCCCCCGAACACA
>NMRB01000329.1:410356-436809 GCA_002633025.1 Notospermus geniculatus | reverse complement strand
CGGATTGCTAGTTGGCATCGTTTATGGTCAGAACTAGGACGGTATCTGATCGTCTTCGAACCTCTGACTTTCGTTCTTGACTACACAAAAGACAGCTACGAATTGCCACTTCGAAATGCTATTTAAGAACTACGAATTCGTATTCGAACACCAAATTCTCAAAGTGTTTGGAAACGTGTGCAAAGTGCGCGGCGTCGCTCGTAATCGTCGCGCGAACTCCCCATTCGAATTTCGGCGCGATTCGAAGTCGGGAAGTGGTTGTACAATCGAAGTGCCACTGCAATGCTATTTAAGAAAACGGTAAGGTTTTTTTTGAAAATTTCAACGCCAAAAGATGCGTTTCGAGGAGTACAATAGGGTAGCCGGCGGGGTTTACACTTGAAAAAAGTGCTACGAAAGTTACAGCAAGTTCGGCAGAGGATGGGGTAGTTGGTATACGGTTCAACCCCAGGTAACTTTGGATCTGACATTCGGATGACCAATATTCAGATTTCATATTTCCCTTGAGATTTCTTCACTTTTCTCGCTGCCGATCTTTGGCGTACCCCGACACGAGTTACCAGCCCAAATTTCGTGTCAATCGGTCAAGGAATAATTAAGTTATGGTCAGATCTGACATTCGGATGACCAATATTGAGATTTCATATTTCCCTTGAGATTTCTTAACTTTTCTCGCTGCCGATCTTTGGCGTACCCAGACATGAGTTACCAGCGCAAATTGCGTGTCAATCGGTCAAGGAATAATTAAGTTATGGCCATTTTTGCTTCAAATCACCACCTACGAAAGTTCGAATTTTTTCGAAGTTGGTGATAAAACGGTTAAAACCGTTATTAAGGGCACAGGTGCGCTCCTTTTGGTGGCAATTGTACAGGAATGAAATGCTCGGGCTCCGAGCTATGAGCAGTTCGAACTTTTCGTAGGGGTCCCTAAATAGCAAAATTGCCACTTTTCGTATCGGGTTGGAATCGGCTGTCACGTCGCTCTAAACTGTCAAACGGGCCTGGAACCAAGACAGAAATCACAGGAGGGCATCTACCAAACGTTTTCACATGCTTTGGAGCCCGAATTAGCGCGTATTCAACCCGAAATTAGCTTAAATAGCAAATTGCCACTCATTGTACAAGATTCGAAGTTCGAAGCAAAAATTTCGAACGTTGACCACTTTGACAAAACGCGTTGTACCTAGCTGAAACCTGTGTCGGTCGATTCTTTGTGGCCCCACGAACACGGGGACAGCGTTGTACAATCGTTCCAGGTCTCCAATTTTGGTACACATCAGTTTGAGAATATACGAAAGTGGTTCGAAAATGCTTAACTACCAAATTACCACCCAAAATACCGGTTCGAATCGGGTTCGAATTGGGGTTCGAATCGGAGTTCGAATCCATGTCGAAAGTTTCAGAAGCGCCAAATTACATCAAAACAGCCACGAATCGACTGTTAACCCCGCCTGCTATCATTAAATCAGGATGTCAGCTTTGCATCTGGACAGTCATTCTGTGAATTTTCTTAAATAGCAAATTGCCACTCATTGTATGATGATTCGAATTTTCGAACTTTCACTTTACATGCTTATCCCTCGTTCGATTTTGATGAAATTTTGTAGGAATGGTATTTAACATCCAATAAAGTGAATGCACCTACTTTCAAGCGATTTCCTCTGCAGGAACATGGGGATATGATATTGCGCCTGAGTGCGAGGTGATAAAAGTGTGCAACCAAAAGAAAAATAATTGTTATTGGCGGTGCCAATAATTTTAAAGCGATTTCAGAATGAATGCCGACGCATTCCAAGTCTAAATCGAATAGTGTTTCTTAAATAGCATTAATTGCCAATTTCGTAGGTGATTCGATCATTCGTAGGCCTAGCTACGAATCGTCTTATATAGCATAATTGCCATTTCTTGTACACGATTGGAAAATTCGTAGGCCCAACTACGAATCTTCTTAAATAGCATAATTGCCATTTCTAGTACACGATTCGAAAATTCGTATGCCCTGCTACGAATCTTCTTAACTAGCATAATTGCCATTTCTAGTAAACGATTCGAAAATTCGTAGTCCCAGCTACGAATTTTCTTAAATACCATAATTGCCATTTCTAGTGCACGATTCGAAAATTCGTATGCCCTGCTACGAATCTTCTTAACTAGCATAATTGCCATTTCTTCTATAAGATTCGAAAATTCGTAGGGTCAGGTACGAATCTTCTTAACTAGCATAATTGCCATTTCTAGTACACGATTCGAAAATTCGTACACCAGTGACCCGATCGCTTTGGAATTTACGGTACACCGAAAGNTGCCCTCGGTGTACACGTTGTCAATTTCACACCGGTGACTCCAGGGCTTTGAAATTTACAGTTCACCGAGGGGAAGGGTAGCTCTCGGAGTCCTGCACATTTCAAATCATTATCCTTTCCCGTTGCGGAGATATTTGACTTCAAGGAAGGTTCATTTTCGCGCATTTTCGGTCGGAATTCTTACTGAAACGAAAAGTCGGAAAACATGACCTCGGTCCACACGCCGTCAATTTCTCCCCTCTCACCTGATCGCTTTGAAATTTGCAGTACACCGAGGGAAAGGGTAGCTTCCGGAGTCCTGTTAATTTCAAGTTATTATCTTCATTGGTTGCAGAGTAATTCGCCAATAAGCAAGGCCTTTTTTCGTCCCCCAGATGTCATGATTCTGACGGCGAGGTAAAAGTCGCAAAACATGCCCTCGGTGTACACGTTGTCAATTTCACACCGGTGACCCCAGGGCTTTGAAATTTGCAGTACACCGAGGAGAAGGGTAGCCCTCGCTATCCTGTGAATTTCAAATCATTATCTTTTCCCGTTGCGGAGATATTTGACTTCAAGCAAGGGTCATTTTCGCACATTCTCGGTCGGAATTCTGACTGACGCGAAAAGTCGGAAAACATGACCTCGGTCAACACACTGTCAATTTCACCCCTCTCACCCGATCGCTTTGAAATTTGCGGTACACCGAGGGAAAGGGTAGCTCTCGGAGTCCTGTTAATTTCAAGTTATTATCTTCATTGGTTGCAAAATAATTCGCCAANATCGCAGGGAACCTGGGGAGATTTTCAATGGAAAGAGACGGGTGGATTACAAGGGTGATGGCTACATGTACATGTTGACAATCGTTTTCTCTCACGTGGATAATGGATGGATATCACCGCCAGCCTGATGGCTACGGCTCCTTTTTTGACCACCTTCTTTTAAGACTGGCCCCTTTTTACCCAGTTTTTTCCAGAGCCAGCTTTTATTTTTATTTTTGCAACAATTCTGCGTCTAATCGAGGTCCACTGTTAAACCATCAACGATGAGATGGGATTTCGGAAGTAGGCAGGACACGAATGAACGGCGGCCACCCGTTCATTCCTGTCAGCCGTTTATTGAAATTCTTCCATTTAGGCCTAGACTACTGCGAGTGACACTGCATAAGACTCCCCATGGTGCATCATGTTGAAAGACAAAGCGTCCGGCAACACGTGGCGTCACCAACATGTGACCACTTGTCAATTTTTAGGACGGGGGTCAGCAATTGTGTTATGCAGCTGCACTCAGAAAAATAGGACCTCGAAATTAGACATAAGTTTTTTTCACAACAATCAACACTTTTTTTAATACACATACATAAACACATGATAAGTAGTTGAGGTCCCCTTAAACCATCTACGATGAGATGGGATTTCGGATGGGCAAGACACGAATGAACGGCGGCCAAGCGTTCATTCCTGTCAGCCGTTTATTGAAATTCTTCCATTTAGGCCTAGACTACTGCGAGTGTCACTGCAGAAGACTCCCCATGGTGCATCATGTTGAAAGACAAAGCGTCCGGCAACACGTGGCGTCAGCAACATGTGACCACTTGTCAATTTTTAGGACGGGAGTCAGCAATTTTGTTCTGCAGCTGCACTCAGAAACATGACCTCAAAAACTTGTGGGAATCGAACGTCTCCGGCCTCCCCGTGGCGATTCCTGGGTACCACAATGGTAGCGAACAGGGGACGCAGGCTTGAAAGAAATTTTTAAAAAACCTGTAAGAAATATGAAGCAAAGAACATGAAATATAACACTTAGGTCCACAGTAGACAATGGTTTACTAGTACCGGTAGGCCTACTGTCAACACCGCGGTCTGTGTTCCTCATTGGCCTATTTTTCCCAAACTTTGAAAATTTGGGAAAAATAGGCCCGTGGATGGAATTCAAACCAAATTGGCCCTGCGTCATCTTCAAAGGGTCCTCTATCCAATGGTCCAAGCCCCTTTTCGATATCTTAAAGGGTTCTTCTAAAGTTATCCTGTCAACACCGGGGTCTGTGTTCCTCATTGGCCTATTTTTCCCAAACTTTGAAAAGTTGGGAAAAATAGGCCCGTGGATGGAATTCAACCAAATTGGCCCTGCGTCATCTTCAAAGGGTCCTCTATCCAATGGTCCAAGCCCCTTTTCGATATCTTAAAGGGTTCTTCTAAAGTTATCCTGTCAACACCGGGGTCTGTGTTCCTCATTGGCCTATTTTTCCCAAACTTTGAAAATTTGGGAAAAATAGACCCGTGGATGGAATTCAACCAAATTGGCCCGGCGTCATCTTCAAAGGGTCCTCCATCCAATAATCCAAACCCCTTTTCGATATCTTAAAGGGTTCTAAAGTTATCCTGTCACACCGGGGACTGTTTTCCTCATTGGCCTATTTTTTCCCAAACTTTGAAAATTTGGGAAAAATAGACCCGTGGATGGAAGCCGAAGATATCAAGTCAATATCCTATATGGTTCCAGAGTAATCGGCCTACAAGCACCGTGATTTCGCATTAAAGGTAAATAAATAAACCTGGATTACGTAAAGGTGATTTAAAATACGATTTATTTGCAAAATATACACACAAAATATATACAAATACTACAGATATATACACAGTGATCCCAAAGGCTTTTAATTAGATTACAATATTTACACATGAAGACATAAACGATAGCTATGTTATAAATAATATATACACCTCCTATATACAAAATCGGTAGAATAATTTCCCAATCCCCAGTGAAATAAATTAATGAAATAAATTAATGAAATAATGATAATTAATACAGACAGGCTTTTAATTTGATTGAAGTATTTACATTAGAGTAATTAGATTACATTTGAGGTACATGAAATAAATTAATATATGTAGGTGATTTAAAATACAATTTATATACAGACAGTACAATTTATATACAATTATGATAATGATAAAATACAATTTATATACAGACAGGCTTTTAATTTGATTAAAATATTTACATTAGAGTAATTAGATTACATTTGAGGTACATGAAATAAATTAATTGTAATGAATATTTACACCTTCAGCTGCCCAACGGGAAATGAACTGTCCAGGCCCACAAGGTGTGAGTCTGGAATGCGATTTATAATTGATAATTTGGAATACGATTTATTTACAATTGCAATTACAATTAATGTTGTTATCAATAAATAAATATAAATAATGGATAATGAATATTTACACCTGTATTTACAAATATTTGCATTGAAATGTTTACATTTACATTTGATGTTGTTGGGCCATATTACAATTGATGTTAATTGATAAATAAATAATTGTTAATTGATAAATAATAAATAATGAATAATGAATATTTACACCTGTATTTACAAATATTTGCATTGAAATGTTGCATTGCATAGACACAGATGTTGTTATATGTAATAATAAATAATGAATAATGAATATGTACACCTGGGGCCATATTTATGAAGCCTTCGCAACTTTGCGTTCCTCATTGGCCTATTTTTACCAAACTTTGAAAATTTGGGAAAAATAGACCCGTGGATGGAATTCAACCAAATTGGCCCTGCGTCATCTTCAAAGGGTCCTCTATCCAATAATCCAAACCCCTTTTCAATATCTTAAAGGGTTCTCAAGTTATTGACCTTAAACTATGACCCTACGATGGCCAATGGCAATGCATTGATTAGAAAAGTGTCGATATTAAACGACCACAACCTTTTGAACCCCTACACCCATGAACTTGAAACTCGAGGACAACATAGACAAGGTGTCGTCAATGAGTCCCTGTAAATTTGGTCGTCTTGCGTTAAAGGGGGAAGCCACGAGGGGAAAAAACACGAATATGGGACGCCAAATGGGCCATATTCAACCCAAAGTGCCAACGATGCAACTCGGGAAAGAAGCTCAAATCCCTTTTAAAGAATTAGAATCTCACTTTATTATTACAACTCTGTGTACAGAATTGTATACTCAAGTCATTTCAATGCATCTGCGGTTAAAGGAGCACGGTATTGGATCTCAAATGCGTTATTTGACTGCCGACGTAGAGGGAGCCACCTAGCGGCAGTAATACGAACTACAGACATGCATTACAAAATGTACGGAGGAAATCGGGTCAACTCGCCAATACGTCGTTGGTCCCTGCGATGGAGAGTGGCACAGTGGCACCGGCTGTCGAGAAAAAGTGGCAATACCGTGCTCCTTTAAAGCCGCACACTATGCACCGCTACTCACTCTCCAGTTCGGCCGAATAGATAGTGCAACCTCATCTACAGGCGTGCGTAGTGTATAGAACCATAGAACCACATATTATAGCATTATCCTGCATCGAGGTTTTGGGAATCCCCTTGGGGAATCCCCAATGCTGTGTGTAGTCTTGCGCAGCCAGCCACACAGTACTGCTACGGTTCCCCAGATTCGAAACAGCGGCTGGGTGACCGAGACTATGCTCGTCGATTATAACCCAGCTGTCTATAGTGTCTGGCTTTAAAATTCTGCCTAAAATGACACGATGGCAGAAATCACACTTAAAGCCCGACAGTATAGACAGATGGGTCGTAATCGGCAGCATAGTCTCGGTCACCCAGCCGTTGTTTCGAATCGAGGGATCCGTGCAGCAGTACTGCGGACGAAATGGCTGGCTGCGCGAGACTACACGCAGCATTGGCGATTGTCACATACAGAATGCAGGTAATGGTACTGGACACAAGAGCAGGCTTCTCCAATGGCTTCTCCACACACAGGCCTGTGGCGATTTAAGAAGAATAATGCAATCAACTGAAATGGGGAAAAAATATCACATGAAATTCAACGTTTACCATAGGAACAGCATTGCAACTTGGTCACCCCACAAATTTAAAACTTGAAACGTGCTTACATGTATTTTGTAATGCCGTTTCTTTCACAAACATTGAATTTCATGTGTGATATTTCTTCCAGGTTTCAGCAGATAGCATTATTGTTCTTTTACATATGAACTCATGACAACTTCCATGACATTTACAACACCGGTGTGACACGAATCAACATCCTTCCCACCTAACTGCCTTCCGCGCCTACGTAAAATATAAACTGACTGAGGACGGTGACGACGACTTCTTGACTGAAGAGGAGAGACGGAACCTCGAACGCCTGCTCGCCCGTTTGGACAACTTCAACAAAACCATGAAGAGATGCCATTCTGAAGGACGCACCAGGCCGCTGTTGAAAGACAAGGGGTATGAACAGGGGCGTAGCTAGCTTTTTTGGCCTGGGGGGGCAAAAGGTGGGGGGCAAAAGGTCCTCTGGGGGGGGCAAAAGACCATATTTTGCTAATTTTCGGTCAAAATGTGCATGAAAAACACATTTTTCCGGACCACCTGGGGGTGCACTAGCCCCCCCTGCCCCCCCTCTAGCTACGCCTCTGATGAAGTGCCTGTTGAGAAAATAAAGGATTGGTCCACCGCCAGTATGGCCATCACGCCAAAGCCTCCATATATATACACGTTTTATCAATCGAGGCCCAATTTCAGCAGGGCTTGAAGAGGAACGAGACCAAAGCCCTGCTGTGGGAGGATGGCTGACACTGTGAATTCCGGAATTTGTGTGCAGGGTACATGTATAGAAAGTAAATCGACTCTCTTCTCTCATAGAACGTATCGGTATTTCCAATCGCTAATGTCCAATCAGATCATGATGCGTTCGTGATGATGATGACGACGGAGAAAGGAAATCGACTCTCTTCTCTCATAGAACGTATCGGTATTTCCAATCGCTAAGGTCCAATCAGATCATGATGCGTTCGTGATGATGACGCCGAAGAACATCTATCTCCACATAACATCACACTCGGTGAGAACATCGGTATAGAGTAGAGCAAGGTAGTCTAGAGGTGAAACTGAAAATACAACATACACTACATGTATTACGGTAATGCACATTAAGACAGTCACATATGAATGCATTATCCTGGATCGAAGTTGAGGGAATCCCTGTGGGGAATCAACAGTGCTATGTAGTCTCGCACAGCCAGCCGTTTCGCTCTGCAGTACTGCTGCACGGATCCCCCGATTCAAAACTGCTGCTGGGTGACCGAGACTGTGCTGCGTTCTGCAATGTCAACTGTTTATACTGTGCGGCTTTCAGAGCGACACAAAAAAATGATCGCTTCAGGCCCTGAAACGTGACATTCACATTGATTTCCTAATCTACGTAATCCTTTCTCTCTCGACCGGAAATGAACATTTTCTCTCAACCAATGCCCGATGGTTCGTGCCTGTCATGTGACTTCGTGTACTTTGTAAACTACAGCATCTGCATTGTCAACTCACATCACTTTGCTCCATTCCCGAAGTTGGTGTACCTTTGACATCGCTGTCGTCGGTATAAGATGTCTCACCTGGTCCTGTTCCGAGGGAGCTGTTGTAACAACAAAACCATGTCAAATAGACACGACACGATGCCGATGGCTTGGTTTGTGTCGGAATCTGAAATTTAAACAAGACGATTGAGATTGGATAACCATGATCCAGTCAAGCTGCAATGGAAGAAAATATTACAACAATAAGGCACTTTTACATGCACTTAACAACTGATACTGAGTGAGTCACAGTCAGGAGAGTGTCCCAAGAAGCCAAAGCACTGGGCGGGGGTGGGGTGGGGGGAGAGCAGGTCATTTTCTGAAACTGGAACACCAGAGAGCATGGCTCTGGTGCTGCAAGAATAGCGAATGCTTTTGATCATCAGCACTCTTTGGAAAAGAATTATAAAATGCAAACTCACCTTTGTCTTCTTCATCGACCAGTTGAACAGTGTTGCCAAACGATATCGATGTGTCAAGTGTTGTCCGTTTAAACCGTGCATGCTTGAATGCTACGTCACACGTGATACGGATCGACGATACGGAGCCTTTTGCCGGAAGTCCCTAGAACCAGCACTGCACACCACGATCTATAAATAAACAGAGTACACCTGTATGGCCTATATTTGCTGTCCGCAGCAGTGAAGTACGTTTGACTGCGGATGGGATTTTGCAGCAGCTCACACGTACTGTGTCCCTTATCATGATAACCAAGGGTGCCTAGACTACCTCACTACCTGCTGGCGGTACCGGTTAGGCACTGGGCCAATGGCAATAGCCAGGCCTAGCTGGACTGGACAATTACTAGGCCTACTGTAGCTAGGCCCCGGCCTATCATGTCAACAGGTCAACACCAATCATAAAGCCAAATGTAGGCCCTATCTAGGACTATCTCTGCCCCCATGTCTGGTTGGCCTGGGCCTAGGCCTAGTGCAGTGCAGTGCAGTGACACTGCATGACAGTGCAAGACATTAGACAAGAACAAGAACAGTTCCGAGTTCAACAAAACCCCAAAACAATTACCATTAAGATCACTACAAACGTGGTCTGGCTGCAACAATTCATTCCTGGCTAATTCTTCAACCTCATCAACCATTCATCAGTTGATAAATCGTAATCCATCACCGTCAATTTCGACAATAAACACGAGAAATTATTATACTGTTCAAATCAAAGTTTGACGACATTTCCATTGTTGTTGTCGTTGTAGACCTGTCGATCGGAACCGAACTGTCCTCGGCCATCGGCCCATCCATCCTCCGGTCGCGATGTACCGGTACCTGGTTTACGTTTTGATGTAAGTACCGGTACCGAAGTTCCAACTTCGGTACCAATCGACAAACTGGGTACTTGGGATCGGTGGTAACGACGATCGGTACCGGTACCACTGATCTATTTTCGGCACTGATCATCCGTACCGGTACAGATGTTCGGTACTGTAGATCAGGTTCTGGTTTATGTTCCGGTACCAGAGATCTTGGTTTAGGGTTGATCAAATTTTGGTACCAGTCGACAAAACTTGGTACTTGGGATCAGGGGTAGCGATCGCAGCGCCACCTGTAACTGTCGCTCGGTACCGGTACCACTGATCTATTTCGGTACTGATCATCCGTACCGGTACAGATGTTCGGTACGGTAGATCAGGTTCTGGTTTATGTTCCGGTACCAGAGATCATTTTGGTACCGGTCGACAAAACTTGGTACTTGGGATCAGGGGTAGCGATCGCAGCGCCATCTGTAACTGTCGCTCGGTACCGGTACCACTGATCGATTTTCGGTACTGACCATCGGTACCGGTACAGATGTTCGGTACGGTAGATCAGGTTCTGGTGTATGTTCCGGTACTACAGATCTTCGGTACTACCGATCGTAACCCTAGACCAGAAGTGGCGGTGCGGGGGGGCCCCTTAGGGAATCGGGGGGAGTCTTTGGCTGAAGGGGGGCGGTCACGTGGCCTTTCTTCTGATGCAAGTCGGCCTGGAGGCGGACCTCTTAAAGGGGAGTTAGGGCCCTTTTTACAGTGGTACCACCGATCCAATAAGAAGAATCCAACATTTTAAGGGCCCCTGACGCCCTTCTATGACCCTCTCTACGATCCTGGGGGTTAGGGTCCTTCCGCTGCCCCCCATCGGGGACATTCCAACCATTTTCAAAAAATTCTGGGTTCTTAAACCAAGAGATGGGGACCCTAGATGGGTGAGTAATAAGTCACCAGACATGATGTCCTAGGTTTACGTTATAATTGTAGGGTTGCGACAGTGGTCTGTTAAAAGCGTCGTACCTCCCAGACGGGTGTCCCAAATCGAGTTGCACTGGAAGCAGAGCGTGCGGGGTTTCCTTGGCCACCGATAGGTGGCAGTCCCACGAAAATCGAGCAGGGTTTCAGTGAACTGTGGCCCTTTTTCTGAAAGACAATCCCGCACTTCAATGCATTTTCCATTTGTTGGGACCGACGAAAATTTACAAACTTTGAAGGGGTGCTGACGAGCGCCCCCTGCGCGGAAGCAAACCGAAATGGCACCGAGTGATCCTCAATGTATCCTCTATGAGCGCCACTAAGCGTTTTGCCGACAGCTTAAGGGGTTCCGGAGTTATATGATCCTTTTTCGCAGGGGTCCATGTTTCCACTCTAACCCTAACCCGAGTTGCAAAACGAATCTTACTCGATCAACGCACGTCTATCATAATTACTATTAGAAAAGTGCCATTAATCGGTTATCCGACTTACTCGAACGAAAAAGGGTACCAAACTTTGAAGGAGTACTGACGAGTGCCCCTTTAACGAAAATAAACCAAACTGACTGGAAAGGGTCCTCAATGTGCCCTCTATAAGGGGTAGTGTCCACTTTGTCTAAATCTTTAGGGGTTTCGAAGTTATTAAGTTTTTTACAGACCGTGTTTTTTTCGTTTTGCAAGGGTTCTAAACTAATGGTTAATGCATTAGAAACGTGTCTGAAGTAAATGGGCATAACTTCGGAACCCTAACCCCTATTTATCTAAAATTCGTTGGCAACGTAGACAAGACATTGACAATGAATCCCTGTCAATTTGGTCGTCTTGCGTGGAGGGAGACAGTTGTGCCGCGGCCTCAAATTTGGGTAATTCGTGGGCTGGACTTTGAAAATTTTTCGTCCACAGACTACAGTCTATTGGATAATGCATTGAAAAAGAACCTGTATTGTTTTATTTCACTGTGGCCAAACGGAAGGTGTTAAAGACGTGATATTCTAGTCCGGGGTGGCTATGCTGTCCGGCTACGAATCCCCGAAGTCGAAATCACTCTAGCAAGTTTAAGTAGGTCAAAAACGCTAGGCCTAGTTTAATGGAAAATGCATTGAAAATGATTAAAAGGGTCCGTAACTTTCGAACCCTTCAAGATACGGGAAAACGGTCGAAGAGAGTTCGATAGAGCAATGTTCCAGGAATGTGCACAGCGAATTTGGTCAAGTTCTGACCAAGGGTCGTCTCTCTAGACTCCTTGGACAGTGTAAAATTAAGATGAATTGCCACTGCCACACCGATACTTTTTTAGTCGAAACTTTTAACTTGGCCCCCTTGCCCGTCGGCCGGACTACCCTGCCGAACCCTTTTGTCGGGGTCGGAACAACTCACAATGTGTTTTTTTACTTGTTTTCACCGCCACGGGCCTAAAGTGGCCTGCTGTTGGACTTAGAATATTTTCCACATTTGACCGCGAAAACAAGGGTCTCTATAAAAGGCTTATATCTCTGGAACCGCTGAAGATATCGACAAACTTTAAAAAGGCCGTAATAGAGGAAGCCTTGACGATCATTCGCTGTTAATTTGGTCCATTTCCTCCGTGGGGGCGCGCGTCTGCCGTCCTTCAAAGTTTGGACTTCCAAGGGGTGTACACTAATGGTAAATGACTTAAAAACATGTCGTGAAAAAAGGCTTATATCTCTGGAACCGCTAGAGATATCGACAAAATTGAAAAAGCCCGCGATAGAGGAAGCCTCGACGATCATTCGCTGTTAATTTGGTCCATTTCCTCCGTGGGGGCGTGCGTCTGCCGTCCTCCAAAATTTCGACTTCCAAGGGTATACTCTAATGGTAAATGACTTAAAAACATGTCGTGAAAAAAGGCTTATATCTCTGGAACCGCTAGAGATATCGACAAAATTGAAAGAGCCCGCGATAGAGGAAGCCTCGACGATCATTCGCTGTTAATTTGGTACATTTCCTCCGTGGGGGCGCGCGTCTGCCGTCCTTCAAAGTTTTGACAAATTTCGACAAATTTCGTTTGCAAGGGTCCACACTAATGGTAAATGCATTAGAGAGAGAGTCCGGAGTAAACGGCCATAACTTCGGAACCCCTGGACCTAGGAACTTGAAATTGACGGGCAGCGCAGCCAAGGTGTTGGCAATGAATCCCTGTCAATTTGGTGGTGTCACAATGAGGGAGAAAGCTGCGGCAGCGATTCGAAGTGTAAGGTGTGAAAACCTTGAATATGGCAAGCCAAGTCGGTCACAATTATCAATAAAAACGCTTACCCGACTTACTCGAACGGCAAAAACAAGCGAAATATCGGAAATCATAGTCTATGTACCAAACTTTGAAGGACCCCTGACCAGCGCCCCCTGGACGGAAAGAAACTAAACTGACATGCAATGACCCTCTATATGTCCTCTATAAGGGCTACCGTCCATATTGTCTAAATATATAAGGGTATCGAAGTTTAAGGGTTCCAAAGGGAACAAAGCCCTAACTTCAACTGTGACATACATAACCGCAACCTATTGATCGTTTTATTTTTTAATGAAAGGGGAATGTCTTGAGACCCTATCCCTTCAATTTCAGCAAAAAGGGACTCCAAGTTTTCGGTCTAAAAATAGATAAAGAAGACCCTGTCAGAAGTGGTCATCAGAACAAACCTAAACCAGATCTGAGGCACCGATTGCACTGCCACCTAGTGTAAAAACCGAACTTACGGTACCACTATTACAACTTTGGTACCACAGATCATGCATTGGTACCAGTGATCGGTACATCGGATCAAAATGTACCGAAGATCAGACATCGGTACCAATGGACATTTTTGGCGTAGGTCGGTCGGTACCGGTACATGTACCAGTACCAAGGATCAAAGTGGTCCTTAACCCTAACCCTAACCCTAACCCTAACCCTAACCCTAACCCTAACCCTAACCCTAACCCTAACCCTAACCCTAATTAGGGACCACTTCTCCAGATGGTACCAATGATCATAAACCAAAAAGTAACTCGGTCAGATCGTTAGAACCAAATCGAATTTCCGGTCCGTTTTTTGGGTCAAAAAGGGTCTAATTCTATATTTTTTGACCCTCGTTTTTCATTTTTTTCCAACCCATTTTGAGTGATCGGTGACCATGTTTACGCGGGTACCTGGGTTCTGGCCAATAATCGTTTGGTTTATGAGACCCTGGGGGTTTAGCCCTTATAACCCTTTTTTAAAACGCTCCTTAGGGCCCAACATAACGCTCCCTAGCGGCGATCAACGATCGTGGCACTTTTCAGAAGTGGTCCTAAACCACACAAAGTGGTCCTTCGAACTGCAGGAAAGGACCACTTGTGCCACCTAAACCAAAAAAAAACCCAAATTTTGAACGAGTGCAGCTCAGCGCCCCCTTGAGGCAGGTTAACCAAACTGACACAAAAGGAACCTCAAGGTGTCCTCAATAAGGCTTACTGTTCATTTTGTCTAAATCTTGAAGGGTTTCAAAGTTAGAATTTTTTTTCGAGACCCTGTTTCTAATGCATTTTCCATTTGTTTTTGAACCAAACTTACCCAAATTTGAACGAGTGCAGCTCAGCGCCCCTTTGAGGCAGGTTAACCAAACTGACACAGAAGGAACCTCAAGGTGTCCTCCATAAGGCTTACTGTTCATTTTGTCGAAATCTTGAAGAGTTTCAAAGTTACGATTTTTTTTCGAGACCCTGTTTCTAATGCATTTTCCATTGTTTTTGAACCAAACTTACCCAAATTTTGAACGAGTGCAGCGCAGCGCCCCCTGGAGGCAGGTTAACCAAACTTACACAAAAGGAACCTAAAGGTGTCCTCTATAAGGGGTATTGTCTATTTTGTCGATATCTTGAGGGGTTCTAAAGTTATGGTCCTTTTTCGGCAACCATGCTTCCAATGGATTTCGGTGTGTAACCCGGGTATTGCAAACCCCTTACCCGAGTAACTAGAACTGCAAACGGAACCGAAATTCTCAAACTTTGAAGGAGTGCTGACAAGCGCCCCCTTGACTAAAAATCACCAAACTGACTGGAAATGATCCTCAATGTGTCCTCTATAAGGGCCACTTTCAATCTTGTCGAAATCCTTAAGGGTTCCGAAGTTATTAATGTTTTTCGATGCTGTGTTTCTAAGGCTTATTCCATTACTTCAACCCTCAGTACCACTGATCGTAACCCTAGACCAGAATTGACGGTGCGGGGGGGCCCCTTAGGGAATCGGCGGCAGTCTGTGGCTGAGGGGGGGCGGTCACGTGGCCTTTCTTCTGACGCAAGTCGGGCTGGGTGCGGACCTCTTAAAGGGGAGTTAGGCCCCTGTTTTCAGTGGTACCACCGATCCAATAAGAAGAATCCAACATTTTAAGGGCCCCTGACGCCCTTCTATGACCCTCTCTACGATCCTGGGCGTTAGGGTCCTTCCGCTGCCCCCTATCGGGGACATTCCAACCATTTTCAAAAAATGCCGGGGTCCTAAACCAAGAGATGGGGACCCTAGAGGGGTGAGTAATATGTCACCAGGCACGATGTCCTAGGTTTACGTTATAATTGTAGGGTTGCTGTAGGATGCTCCTAGATGGGTGAACCGAATCGAGTCGCACTGGAAGCAGGGCGTGCGGGGGTTCCTTGGCCACCGATACGTGGCGATCCGACGAAAATCGAGCAGGGTTTCAGTGAACTGTGGCCCTTTTTCTGAAAGACAATCCCGCTCTAATGCATTATCCATTTGTTTGGAGCGACGAAAATTTATAAATTTCAAAAGAATGCAGCCACGCAGACTCTCGGAGGAAGTAGACCAAATTGACAGGAAATCATCCTCAAGGCTTCCTCTATCGCGGGCTTTGTCAACTTTGTCGATATCTCTAGCGGCTCCAGAGATATAAGCCTTTTTTCACGACATGTTTTTAAGTCATTTACCATTAGTGTATACCCTTGGAAGTCGAAATTTCGGAGGACTGCAGACGCGCGCCCCCACGGAGGAAATGGACCAAATTACCAGCGAATGATCGTCGAGGCTTCCTCTATCACGGGCTCTTTCAATTTTGTCGATATCTCTAGCGGTTCCAGAGATATAAGCCTTTTTTTACGACATGTTTTTAAGTCATTTACCATTAGTGTATACCCTTGGAAGTCGAAATTTCGGAGGACGGCAGACGCGCGCCCCCACGGAGGAAATGGACCAAATTAACAGTGAATGATCGTCGAGGCTTCCTCTATCACGGACTTTTTCAATTTTGTCGATATCTCTAGCGGTTCCAGAGATATAAGCCTTTTTTCACGACATTGTGTTTTCAAGTCATTTACCATTAGTTTAGAACCCTTGCAAACCAATTTTTTGCCAAATTTTCCCCAACTTCAAACGATGGCAGCCATGTAGCCCCTTAAGGAAACTAAACCAAATTCACTGAGAATCATTCTCAACTCTTCTTATATCACGGCGTTTCAACCGCTTGTCGATATCTTAAAGGGTTCCAAAGTTATGGCCGTTTATAGAGACCCTTGTTTTCGGTCGAAGGTGGAAAATTCAGCAGCATGTCGCTTTATCTTTCGAACGAGTCCAGTGAGGCGACCCGTGATCATAACTTGACCAAATGCGCTGTGCATATTCTTGGAAGGTTGCTCTGTCGATCTCTCTCACACCGTTTTCCTGTACCTTGAAGGGTTCAAATGTTACTGGCACTTTTTCCCATTTTCCAATGCATTTTTCATTAAACTAGGCCTATCGTTTGTGTAAGTTCGGCGTTCGTTAGGTCTGCGAGTTGCGTGTACACCACAGTCTGTACACAGGTCCGTCCAGGTCCACCGGTCAGTCACAAGGGCCAGAGCCAGGGGATGAGGCTGAGCGAGTGAGTCTCACAAAACAACGAGCAACTCTGCAGAGTAGTATTTTACCTTATATTAGAATCGCTGGACTCAAAGAATAATACAGCGTTCGTCACAGGACGTGAGCAGATGGAGCCCAGGAGGGAGACTGAGGATGTGGTCAGGTTGCTCCCTGCTCACAAGCAACCTCACCATACCCAAAGCCAGCCGTCCTGGAGCCCAGCTTACATACTGTATAATACTAAACACATACATTTACATGCGAAATGCACAAAAGTGGCTTTTGCCGTAAATACAAACTTTGAAAATTTGGGAAAAATAGGCCCGTGGATGGAATTCAACCAAATTGGCCCTGCGTCATCTTCAAAGGGTCCTCTATCCAATGGTCCAAACCCCTTTTCGATATCTTAAAGGGTTCTTCTAAAGTTATCCTGTCAACACCGGGGTCTGTGTTCCTCACTGGCCTATTTTTCCCAAACTTTGAAAATTTGGGAAAAATAGACCCGTGGATGGAATTCAAACCAAATTGGCCCTGCGTCATCTTCAAATGGTCCTCTATCCAATGGTCCAAACCCCTTTTCGATATCTTAAAGGGTTCTTCTAAAGTTATCCTGTCAACACCGGGGTCTGTGTTCCTCATTGGCCTATTTTTACCAAACTTTGAAAATTTACCATTGGTGTATACTCAAGTCTGTACACAGGTCCGTCCAGGTCCACCGGTCAGTCACAAGGGCCAGAGCCAGGGGCATTCTTGACACTAGAGGGCGTTCCAAATAACACCCTCTAGTATCGATCAGCCACCGCCATGTTGAAAAGAAGTGCAGCGCAATAATATGTGTAAGGATTCCTTACCATTGTGAAGCGGTCCCTAATGGTAACTCCATTAGGAGGAGTGATGCGGTCAAACATGGCGGTGACTGATCGATGACAGTGTCTATTTGTGTAACGTAGTGGAGAAAATGGGCACTGTTGTACAGTTTGAGCCAGGGGATGAGGCTGAGCGAGTGAGTCTCACAAAACAACGAGCAACTCTGCAGAGTAGTATTTTACCATATATTGGAATCGCTGGACTCAAAGAATAATACAGCGTTCGTCACAGGACGTGAGCAGATGGAGCCCAGGAGGGAGACTGAGGATGTGGTCAGGTTGCTCCCTGCTCACAAGCAACCTCACCATACCCAAAGCCAGCCGTCCTGGAGCCCAGCTTACAAACTGTATAATACTAAACACATACATTTACATGCGAAATGCACAAAAGTGGCTTTTGCCGTAAATAAAAACTTTGAAAATTTGGGAAAAATAGGCCCGTGGATGGAATTCAACCAAATTGGCCCTGCGTCATCTTCAAAGGGTCCTCTATCCAATGGTCCAAACCCCTTTTCGATATCTTAAAGGGTTCTTCTAAAGTTATCCTGTCAACACCGGGGTCTGTGTTCCTCATTGGCCTATTTTTCCCAAACTTTGAAAATTTGGGAAAAATAGGCCCGTGGATGGAATTCAAACCAAATTGGCCCTGCGTCATCTTCAAAGGGTCCTCTATCCAATAATCCAAACCCCTTTTCGATATCTTAAAGGGTTCCAAAGTTATGGCCGTTTATAGAGACCCTTGTTTTCGGTCGAACTGGCATTCAATATCTTTTGCCGACGTGGCACCCCATAGGACAGCACTCCTCGACAAATGTGTTCAGCTTCCATTTGTCACTGCAGCTTCGTTTGCCTCTCCTACTTTTCCACCTACATAGCCATCACGCAAAGCGTCCATATATATACACGTTTTATCAATAGAAAGGTTTAGATTCTCCTTCATTTAATCTATAATTCATTCTTTGGTTACCTCTTCTTCGTTGGTTTTATTTGACATTCGAGCCAATCAAGTAAATATATTCTTTATTCATTCTTCTTTTACATCGTACGTCACTCTTTCTTCATAAAATAATTTACGAGACCCCCCCCCCCNCCACCATCACCCAAGACAAATGCACCCAGACACCGACTGGACATACCGAGACTGCGACACCCCAACCTCGCACCAATCAGCGCACTGAAGCGACACAGACTATTGCACCGACTGTGAGACATGAACACACTCAATGCACCACCATCACCCAAGACAAATGCACCCAGACACCGACTGGACATACCGAGACTGCGACACCCCAACCTCGCACCAATCAGCGCACTGAAGCGACACAGACTATTGCACCGACTGTGAGACATGAACACACTCAATGCACCACCATCACCCAAGACAAATGCACCCAGACACCGACTGGACATACCGAGACTGCGACACCCCAACCTCGCACCAATCAGCGCACCCAAACCACACAAACTGATGCACCGACTGTGAGACATGCACACACTCAATGCACCACCATCACACATGACAAGTGCACCCAGATTACACAGACTGGACAGACGGAGACTGCGACAGCACAACCCAGTAATGAACGTACCGAGACTGTGACAGCCCAACCTCGATCGGAAACCTACTTTCCGCTCGAGGTTGGGCCTGTCCGACGTGAGGACCCATCTCAAGATTCGGCTGGGCCTGTCCGACGTGAGGACCCATCTCAAGATTCGGCTAACGACTCGTCTCAAGATTCGGCTAAGGACACATCTCAAGATTCGGCCAAACAATCGGGTGGCAAAAGATGCCCAGTGTGCGGCATACCACAAAAGCGCATGTTGAGGCACATGCGCCGCAAGCACAAAGATATAGATGAAAAAGATTTATTAAAGAAAACAAGTATTCTCCGATTCCACCCGATGGCGAAAACTGGAAAACAGTGCCCACTATGTGGTGCACTGACTACGCGAATAGACCTGCACCTTTTGCGCGTGCACAAATTCACGCGGGGCTCGGATAATTACAAGGAGAATATGAGGCTGGCAACGAGTGTCACGCCTAGTGAAAGCTCATCCTTTGCAGAAGATGAAGACGCATTATCCCCCGCATTACCCCCCCGACCCACGCGCAGCAAGCGTCACCTTTCGCCTGCAACAAAGGCAGCGGATCCCTACTGTATGCAAGAAAAGGTGCAGCGTACGGCTGTTGGATGCGAGCAACCCCAATCCCCCCTGCTCCACCCCCGCGAGCATCCCCTCTTGCCTACCCCAACCCAAACGCCCCAATCCCTCCGAACAAAACACGACCAAAGCAAAATGTGCCCGCTATGCGATGCCGTCACGGAAAGCATTACCCTTCACCTTTTGCACGACCATGAAGTAACACCTGATTCTGAAATCTATACATCGGTCATGAGTCACCTGTCTCCCAGCTCAACAAAATCAGACAAATCCACCCAAGCCAAGCTGCCACGCAAATCATCTACATCTATCTTCATACAGCCGACGCCCCCCATTCCACCTGCTCTTCCGGCCAAACCATTCCAATCCCCCCAAACCCCCACCCACCCCAGGGCAGATGCCCGCCCTGCTGCACGTTCAGATGACTATAGATGCGATTTCACACATTCATCTACATCCGTCTTCATACAGCCGACGCCCCCCATTCCACCTCATGCTCCTCCGGCCAAACCATTCCAATCCCCACAAACCCCCACCCACCCATCCAAAAAAGCCCACCCTGCTGCACCTTCACGTGATGATCATAGACCGGATTCAACCCATTCACCTCCATCTGTCTTACGGCCCATGCCCCGCATTTTACGTTCTCCTTCGTCTAAACAATCCCAATCCCCCCAAACCCCACCCCAAAGCCCCACGAAGCTTCATCCGCATCCCAGATCCCAAAAAACAGATGACCAACCTGCTGCACGTTCACAGGACGATTCACCTCCATCTATCTTACGGCCCACGCCCCCCATTCCACGTGCTCGTCCGTCCGTACCAACTGGAATTTTCAAATTCACCTCGACACCCACCCCCACCCCCTATCAGAAAACCCTAACCCCAACCAAATCATCAGAGCCACCTCTGTCCACCTGTCCCCCCGCTGAACCTGTACCAACCAATACTCGGCGAAAACTCAGTTTAGGATTGACGGGCCGATTCTTTGACTTAGAAGGCACACCTGCTCGCAGCCGATCTGAAAAACCAGCAGCAATCGGAAAATCGTCTTGCGCACCACAAACCTCAACCCCTAAAATATACAACAAAAAAGCACGGCTATCTAACCCCTCTCATCGAGCCACACCTCAAACGGACGACTCATGCAGCACACTCGGCAGCAGCTTCTTTCAATTCACGCCACCAAATAGGGAATCGCCCATGAAGAAGTTCCACACAGGCCGGCGGAGCCAACCCGTCAGTTCAACTTTTTCATTCAGGCCGATCACATCCATGCTGGAGACTGAGCTAAATTACCCCCCCAAACATCATCGAACTACCTCGAATCAATCGTCCGCCAGCGTTTTGCCAAGCCCCCTCCCTTTCATAGACCTCAGCCCAATACAGGCACCTACTCCCCCCACATATTTTTATAAGACGGATTCAGACGAGCAGACATCCCAACGATCATCCCCCGCAGAACAGTCACCACCCGAAGGGATCCGTCACGAGCAACTCTTCTTCTGCTACGACGACCACGGACATGACGACGATGACGACGTACCTTACATACCGACCACGGACAAACTGAAATTCGATACAGAGATACAAAAGTTCGCTGAGTTTGTCACCAGGGGCTCTGGCTTGGCCAGGAGTGCCTTGGTGGCATCTCAGTACTGCAGCAACATACGACAGATCGCGAAAAGCTTGACCGAGGACGGATTACGACCAAATGACATGTTCGACATAAATTCCTTCACGACACACTACTTTGACAAACGCTACAAAATGGTGAAGGATGGGGGCTGCGCACCAGGCACTGTGGCTTCCCACCTGACTGCCTTCCGCGCCTACGTCAAATACAAACTGACCGAGGACGGTGACGACGACTTCTTGACTGAAGAGGAGAGACGGAACCTCGAACGCCTGCTCGCCCGTTTGGACAATTTCAACAAGACCATGAAGAGATGCTATTCTGAAGGACGCACCACGCGCCTGTTAAAAGACAAGGGGTATGAAGTGCCTGTTGAGCAGATAAAGGAGTGGTTCACCGCAAGTACGCCAGAAGCCAGGGCGATACTGACGAGGGCGGCCGACGCTGAATACCGAGTGACGAGATCTGAGCACGCCGTCGTCAGAGACTATCTCATCACAAGGTTGATAATTGAAAATGCTCAGCGTCCGTCGTCCGTCGCCAATATCACCCTGGGCGACTTTCAACGGGCCAGCAGGCGTTCGAGACCCAAGGCAAGCGACGATGACGACGAACTACTGTACTTTCTAGACATTGGACAACACAAGACGGTGGCGACCCATGGGTCAGCCACCCTTGTAGTAGACGCCGACCTGATGGACTACCTGAATGCATATGTTGCTAACGTTAGGGTGGACGTGCCGGGGATTCCAGACCCAAATACGGACGAGGGCCGCCAGTCCGCCCTCTTCGCTGCGTGGAGCCAAGCGCCCACAAAGCCTACTGACCCGACAGACGACAGCGAGGTGAAGCCACACGGCATTGCCGCCAAAAGGCTTCACCGCTGCGTGCAGTCCTCATTCAAACAGGCCAAAATAAATTTAGAGGTTCCCCCTACGCCAACCCTTTTCCGAAAGTTAACTGTCACGCAGCTAGGCGATGTTTTGTCGGAACCCGAGATGAGGAAACTCGCGACCTTCATGCTACACAGTAGCAAAACTCAAGCTACATATTATCAGATACCTGAAAAACACAAATTGGCAAAGGCCATTTCAGGGAAGGTTAGGGAGACCTTCCGGCCAACAACCCCAACAAGCCCTCCACTATCATCACGTCGAGAGGAAGAACCACTTTCACCTACCCCCCCACCGACGCCAGCCCTGTTCCAAGAAGAGACCCCCACCCCCCCGCCATCACGGCAAGAAAAGGCACGAAAACAGGAAGCCACATCTTCAATTCCCCGCAAAAGCATCACCACGACACAAACACCTACCACCCTAACCCCAACACATTCCGTGCTCCACACCAGTACGACAGAGACGCAAACTACACCACAACTGCCGACAATCCGCCCCGTAATAACAACACCAGACAGCGACGAACGTCCAGACTCTACACGTGCCAGACCACTCCTGCCGGCGAAACACATGGCAAAGCTGTGCGCACGAAACTACACAGCTGCAACTATCACAGCCATCCTCAAAGCATTCCGCACAAACATCAATGCCCGTAAAGTGCCCAAACCATCGGAAATAAAAGACAAACTCAAAACTGATCCTTCCCTTCAAAGACAGTGCTCAATGTATAACCTCGATTCAGAGCAAGTTCGGCAAAAGCTCAGACATATTGTCGAATATGTCACAAAGGAAAAATTCACCATACATGTATAATGAATCCCAATTGACACTGGCAGTTTTTCACTGGCAGTTTGACACTGGCAGTCTTTTCTAGAGTTAAAAAAAAGACCCCAATCGTGAATTCCGGAGATTGACTTCTTGTTTATTTTCATTTAGTGTGTCAATTTTGTGCTTTTTGTACCTTGGCATTTTCTCACCTTATCTATAAGGTTAAGTCCGATTCCTCACATCCCATCTTCGATAATCGAAGGCCAATCTGCTCTCCACTGCGTTACATCGCACATTACCCTTCGAGAAATAGACCAGTCGGCGGCGGAGTATCTTGGCACCATGCCAACTTTACCGCTCGACCAATCATATGACACTTTATATCGGGTCTTCGGCTACAACTCTTTGTACCACGATTCAAATTTTACAACAACGATTCTGATTGGGCGCTTCTTCTCGAGGCGGCACATACGCCGTGGACCGGCCAATTTCTCGAAGGGTGATATGCGAGGTAACGCAGTGGGGAGCATATCGGCCTTCGATGATCGAAGATGTCACATCCTCACATCAATGCATCACAATGGTTTGGGCACTTTACGGGCACTACACGTAATTTGGCAAGCACACAAACACTCACACATACATGCACACAATTAAAATACTTTTTTCGGTCATGCACATTTTCCTCTTTTTTCTTGCTTCCTGTTCTCATCCTGAGAATATCAGGCGTTCTTACTGCTCGCTCCCTTCGTCACCGCAGACAAACCCCTGAGAGATTTCGCCTGAATCGGTGGAGTATCAAAGCCATTCCAGAAAATGTTCATCCCCACCATCTCATCCCAAGTTGGCCAATGATTGTTACACATGAACTACGCAGGTAACAAAGCTGACCCAGCAGGTCTCAACACGAAATAAACTCCAGTTTCGCGACGTGTGGCCTGAGAATGATATACATTCTGTGCGATGAATGTAGGATAGGCTGAACTCAACTAGTGTTGAATCCAGCGGTGTAAATAGGTTAATGACCGGCCTGGGTCAGCATAAACATGATAAACCAATGTCAGCTGCTTGGCTGTGAATATTACAAGGGCCGTTATACATGTATACGTGTAACTGATCTCTAGTTAGGCTGAGGTGGGGAAGCTGAGGTACTTCAGCACTGTGTTGTGCGTGACAATACGGTACAATCTACGTGTAATGCATGTCATCTTAAGGTGACTCAGAAATGGCGTTCGCTGATTGGGCGCATTTTCTCAGGCGCCAAGTACTCCAGCAAATCAAGTGAAATCTCTCAGGGGTTTGTCTGCGGTGACGAAGGGACCGAGCAGTAAGAACGCCTGATATCAATTGACATTGACATTGATGTCAATCTGTGTGAGGAAACTCAGCCCTTCCCAGCGTATACTCAAGGAAATACCGGATTGTTCCCCCAATACCGCGCAGTATACAAACGTCAAATTATCATACTGAGGCGGACAAGGGCCTATTTTCCACGCCTACCATGCCCATGCTCTTCACTTATGAATACTGATTTGATCAGTGTTGTACCCTCGTGAACTTGGCCAGGAATGCGGCCCTGGGAACATGGGGAATGCGGTAACAGGTGAACAGTAGTCAATCCATGCACATGCAATCTAACAATCCCTGTTGATCACTCAGCGACTTCCGACGGGTTTTCCAGGACCGCCACACAATTACACGATTACCCCGATTGAAACGAACATCATCACCAGAAAATGATTACGGTCAGTGGTACAAGTGATTGACACTATTGACTGATGATCGATTGTGGACACTCAGCAAACTTTCTTCCAATGAGGTCACTAGTCCAACCCCTCATCAATACTGCAATTTGCCGCAGACCCCTCGTGACATGAATCCACCAATTATGAACCATAGTCACCTTTTCCTGGTATCCGCCCCCATTCATGGCGATTTAATACACTGTGCGCGGTATTGGGGGAACAATCCAGTATTAGCTCTGTTACAACATACCCCTGTTACAACTAGCCCCGGTCTCCCCTACCATGTGGGCATCTACGAGAGTTATCGATAAATATTGACATTAATTAGCTGAACGATATTACAATGAAAGGATAAAAGTGGAAGGCTATGAATGCAGACGACTGGCGCCCAGGTTCCCTGCAGTTGGTTTTGGGGCCGATTTTATAAACGATGGCTAAGATAACCATCGGGTTTCATCACCCCATAGTTGACAAACTGTTTGCTAACCGAAATAAATTTTTCGATTTTATGAATCGTTGATAGCCAAACATTCTAAAAGTAAAAATGTTTACTTTGATTAATTAGCGGTTTTCAGAACAGCCGATGGTTAAACCGAGGTTTATCTTAGCTATCGTTTATAAAATCGGCCCCAGGTGGATTGAAGAACGATTGAAGAGTGTTCTTCAATCATGTTCTTCAATCGCAGGGCACCTGGGGAGATTTTCATGCGAAAGAGACGTATGGATACATGTTGACATTAATTAGCTGAACGATATTACAATGAAAGGATCAAAGTAGAAGGCTATGAATGCAGACGACTGGCGCCCAGGTTCCCTGCAGTTGGTTTTTAGTGCAGGTGGATTGAAGATAATGTTCTTCAATCGCAGGGAACCTGGGGAGATTTTCAATGGAAAGAGACGGGTGGATTACAAGGGTGATGGCTACATGTACATGTTGACAATCGTTTTCTCTGACGTGGAATGTCGCCTTTTTAGGGAGGCCAATTGCGTTGAGATTACAATGAGAGAATCAAGTGGAAGGCTATTTTATGAACGCAGACGACTGGCGCCCAGGTTCCCTGCAGTTGGTTTTTAGTGCAGGTGGATTGAAGATAATGTTCTTCAATCGCAGGGAACCTGGGGAGATTTTCAATGGAAAGAGACGGGTGGATTACAAGGGTGATGGCTACATGTACATGTTGACAATCGTTTTCTCTGACGTGGAATGTCGCCTTTTTAGGGAGGCCAATTGCGTTGAGATTACAATGAGAGAATCAAGTGGAAGGCTATTTTATGAACGCAGACGACTGGCGCCCAGGTTCCCTGCAGTTGGTTTTTAGTGCAGGTGGATTGAAGATAATGTTCTTCAATCGCAGGGAACCTGGGGAGATTTTCAATGGAAAGAGACGGGTGGATTACAAGGGTGATGGCTACATGTACATGTTGACAATCGTTTTCTCTGACGTGGAATGTCGCCTTTTTAGGGAGGCCAATTGCGTTGAGATTACAATGAGAGAATCAAGTGGAAGGCTATTTTATGAACGCAGACGACTGGCGCCCAGGTTCCCTGCAGTTGGTTTTTAGTGCAGGTGGATTGAAGATAATGTTCTTCAATCGCAGGGAACCTGGGGAGATTTTCAATGGAAAGAGACGGGTGGATTACAAGGGTGATGGCTACATGTACATGTTGACAATCGTTTTCTCT
>NMRB01000329.1:386541-410200 GCA_002633025.1 Notospermus geniculatus | reverse complement strand
AACCAACTTTTTGTGCTCTACACGATGCTGCAATCATTGTTCCGATTGGTTTGGGGTAAATAGCTTTAAATTGGACATTTTGGGTTCCGTAATGGTTAAGGCCAGTGATTTTGGCCCGTATTTTCTTCGGCCGCCTTCCATTCTAAGCCTCGAAATTGCTACCATTGGATAGGCCCCTTTGACTCTCTAAAATCTGCACGCAACAACTTCACAGTTGTTATCAGCGACGAGTTAATGGGCAATATGCACGCGCAACACTGGAGCGCCCCCTAGCGGTGTCTGTTACAGCTATCGCCACCGAAAAAGCGCCAGAATCACCGCAGTGATGGTCTCTTTAAATTTCTCTCAGGTCTTTATAGAGAAATATCACTGTCTCACCCTGAAATTAGCGTTTTTCCCAACTCTTTCGATGAGAAACTCCGTCTTGCCGAGACTTTCAGTTCTGTTAGCAAACGACAGATGGCGCGGCACCGTCACACGGCGGTTTTTCTACATTTTGAACCCTTTCCCTCCGTTGTATCAAAATTGTCAAAAGACATCTCTGAACCAACGTTTTGTGCTCTACACGATGCTGCAATCATTGTTCCGATTGGTTTGGGGTAAATAGCTTTAAATTGGACATTTTGGGTTCCGTAATGGTTAAGGCCAGTGATTTTGGCCCGTATTTTCTTCGGCCCCCTTCCATTCTAAGCCTCGAAATTGCTACCATTGGATAGGCCCCTTTGAATCTTTAAAATCTGCACGCAACAACTTCACAGCTGTTATCAGCGACGAGTTAATGGGCAATATGCACGCGCAACATTGGAGCGCCACCTAGCGGTGTCTGTTACAGATATCGCCACCGAAATAGCGCCATCCGATTGGTTTGGGGTAAATAGCTTTAAATTGGACATTTTGGGTTCCGTAATGGTTAAGGCCAGTGATTTTGGCCCGTATTTTCTTCGGCCCCCCTTCCATTCTAAGCCTCGAAATTGCTACCATTGGATAGGCCCCTTTGACTCTCTAAAATCTGCACGGAACAACTTCACCGCTGTTATCAGCGACGAGTTAATGGGCAATATGCACGCGCAACTTTGGAGCGCCACCTAGCGGTGTCTGTTACAGCTATCGCCACCGAAATAGCGCCAGAATCACCGCAGTGATGTTCTCTTTAAATTTCTTTCAGGTCTTTATAGGGAAATATCACTGTCTCACCCTGAAATTAGCGTTTTTCCCAACTCTTTCGATGAGAAACTCAGTCTTGCCGAGACTTTCAGTTCTGATAGCAAACGACAGATGGCGCGGCACAGTCACACGGCGGTTTTTCTACATTTTGAACCCTTTCCCTCCGTTGTATCAAAATTGTCAAAAGACATCTCTTAACCAACTTTTTGTGCTCTACACGATGCTGCAATCATTGTTCCGATTGGTTTTGGGTAAATAGCTTTAAATTGGACATTTTGGGATCTGTAATGGTTAAGGCCAGTGATTTTGGCCCGTATTTTCTTCGGCCCCCCCCCCTTCCATTCTAAGCCTCGAAATTGCTACCATTGGATAGGCCCCTTTGACTCTCTAAAATCTGCACGCAACAACTTCACAGCTGTTATCAGCGACGAGTTAATGGGCAATATGCACGCGCAACTTTGGAGCGCAACCTAGCGGTGTCTGTTACAGCTATCGCCACTGAAATAGCGCCAGAATCACCGCAGTGATGTTCTCTTTAGATTTTTTTCAGGTCTTTATAGAGAAATATCACTGTCTCACCCTGAAATTAGCGTTTTTCCCAACTCTTTCGATGAGAAACTCAGTCTTGCCGAGACTTTCAGTTCTGATAGCAAACGACAGATGGCGCGGCACTGTCACACGGCGGTTTTTCTACATTTTGAACCCTTTCCCTCCGTTGTATCAAAATTGTCAAAAGACATCTCCTAACCGACTTTTTGAGCTCTACACGACGCTGCAATCCTTTTTCCGATTGGTTTTGGGTAAATAGCTTGAAATTGGACTTTTTGGGTTCCGTAATGGTTAAGGCCAGTTATTTTGGCCCCTATTTTCTTCGGACCCTTTCGATTCTTCGGCTCGATATTTTGGTCAAAAATTAGCGTTTTTCCCAACTCTTTCGATGAGAAACTCAGTCTTGCCGAGACTTTCAGTTCTGATAGCAAACGACAGATGGCGCGGCACAGTCACACGGCGGTTTTTCTACATTTTCAACCCTTTCCCTCCGTTGTATCAAAATTGTCAAAAGACATATCTGAACCAACTTTTTGTGCTCTACACGATTCTGCAATCATTGTTCCGATTGGTTTTGGGTAAATAGCATTAAATGGGACATTTTGGGTTCCGTAATGGTTAAGGCCAGTGATTTTGCCCGTATTTTCTTCGGCCCCCTTCCATTCCAAGCCTCGAAATTGCTACCATTGGATAGGCCCCTTTGACTCTTTAAAATCTGCGCGCAACAACTTCACAGCTGTTATCAGCGACGAGTTAATGGGCAATATGCACGCGCAAGTTTGGAGCGCCACCTAGCGGTGTCTGTTACAGTTATCGCCATCGAAATAGCGCCAGAATCACCGCAGTGATGTTCTCTTTAAATTTCTTTCAGGTCTTTATAGAGAAATATCACTGTCTCACCCTACACCGAAATAGCGCCAGAATCACCGCAGTGATGTTCTCTTTAAATTTCTTTCAGGTCTTTATAGAGAAATATCACTGTCTCACCCTGAAATTGTTTTTCCAAACTCTTTCGATGAGAAAGTCCGTCTAGCCGAGACTTTCAGTTCTGATAGCAAACGACAGATGGCGCGGCACCGTCGCACGGCGGTTTTTCTACATTTTGAACCCTTTCCCTCCGTTGTATCAAAATTGTCAAAAGACATCTCTTAACCAACTTTTTGTGCTCTACACGATGCTGCAATCATTGTGCCGATTGGTTTTGGGTAAATAGCTTTAAATTGGACATTTTGGGTTCCGTAATGGTTAAGGCCAGTGATTTTGGCCCGTATTTTCTTCGGCCCCCTTCCATTCTAAGCCTCGAAATTGCTACTATTGGATAGGCCCCTTTGACTCTTTAAAATCTGCGCGCAACAACTTCACAGCTGTTATCAGCGACGAGTTAATGGGCAATATGCACGCGCAACTTTGGAGCTCCACCTAGCGGTGTCTGTTACAGGTATCGCCACTGAAATAGCGCCAGAATCACCGCAGTGATGTTCTCTTTATATTTGTTTCAGGTCTTTATAGAGAAATATCACTGTCTCACCCTGAAATTAGCGTTTTTCCCAACTCTTTCGATGAGAAACTCAGTCTTGCCGAGACTTTCAGTTCTGATAGCAAACGACAGATGGCGCGGCACCGTCACACGGCGGTTTTTCTACATTTTGAACCCTTTCTCTCCGTTGTATCAAAATTGTCAAAAGACATCTCTGAACCAACTTTTTGTGCTCTACACGATGCTGCAATCATTGTTCCGATTGGTTTGGGGTAAATAGTTTTAAATTGGACATTTTGGGTTCCGTAATGGTTAAGGCCAGTGATTTTGGCCCGTATTTTCTTCGGCCCCTTTCCATTCTAAGGCTCGAAATAGTGACGTTCTCTTTAAATTTCTTTCAGGTCTTTATAGAGAAATATCACTGTCTCACCCTGAAATTAGCGTTTTTCCCAACTCTTTCGATGAGGAAGTCCGTCTTGCCGAGACTTTCAGTTCTGATAGCAAACGACAGATGGCGCGGCACAGTCACACGGCGGTTTTTCTACATTTTGAACCCTTTCCCTCCGTTGTATCAAAATTGTCAAAAGACACCTCTTAACCAACTTTTTGTGCTCTACACGATGCTCCAATCCTTGGTCCGATTGGTTTGGGGTAAATAGCTTGAAATTGGACTTTTTGGGTTACGTAATGGTTAAGGCCAGTGATTTTGGCCCGTATTTTCTTCGGCCCCTTTCCATTCTAAGGCTCGAAATTTCTACCATTGGATAGGCCCTTTTGGCTCTTTAAAATCTGTGCGCAACAACTTCACAGCTGTTATCAGCGACGAGTTAGTGGGCAATATGCACGCGCAACTTTGGAGCGCCGCCTAGCGGTGTTTGTTACAGCTATCGCCACCGAAATAGCGCCAGAATCACTGCAGTGACGTTCTCTTTAAATTTCTTTCAGGTCTTTATAGAGAAATATCACTGTCTCACCCTGAAATTAGCGTTTTTCCCAACTCTTTCGATGAGAAAGTCCGTCTTGCCGAGACTTTCAGTTCTGATAGCAAACGACAGATGGCGCGGCACAGTCACACGGCGGTTTTTCTACATTTTGAACCCTTTCCCTCCGTTGTATCAAAATTGTCAAAAGACATCTCTTAACCAACTTTTTGTGCTCTACACGATGCTGCAATCATTGTTCCGATTGGTTTTGAGTAAATAGCTTGAAATTGGACTTTTCGGGTTCCGTAATGGTTAAGGCCAGTGATTTTGGCCCGTATTTTCTTCGGCCCCTTTCCATTCTAAGCTCGAAATTTCTACCATTGGATAGGCCCCTTTGACTCTTTAAAATCTGCACGCAACAACTTCACAGCTGTTATCAGCGACGAGTTAATGGGCAATATGCACGCGCAACTTTGGAGCGCCGCCTAGCGCTGTCTGTTACAGCTATCGCCACCAAAATAGCGCCGGAATCACCGCAGTGATGTTCTCTTTAAATTTCTTTCAGGTCTTTATAGAGAAATATCACTGTCTCACCCTGAAATTAGCGTTTTTCCCAACTCTTTCGATGAGAAAGTCCGTCTTGCCGAGACTTTCAGTTTTGATAGCAAACGACAGATGGCGCGGCACAGTCACACGGCGGTTTTTCTACATTTTGAACCCTTTCCCTCCGTTGTATCAAAATTGTCAAAAGACATCTATTAACCAACTTTTTGAGCTCTACACGATGCTGCAATCCTTTTTCCCATTGGTTTGGGGTAAATAGCTTTAAATTGGACTTTTTGGGTTCCGTAATGGTTAAGGCCACTGATTTTGGCCCGTATTTTCTTCGGCCCCTTTCCATTCTAAGGCTCGAAATTTCTACCATTGGATAGGCCCCTTTGACTCTTTAAAATCTGTATTAAATTTCTTTCAGGTCTTTATAGAGAAATATCACTGTCTCGCCCTGAAATTAGCGTTTTTCCCAACTCTTTCGATGAGAAAGTCCGTCTTGCCGAGACTTTCAGTTCTGATAGCAAACGACAGATGGCGCGGCACAGTCACACGGCGGTTTTTCTACATTTTGAACCCTTTCCCTCCGTTGTATCAAAATTGTCAAAAGACATCTCTCAACCAACTTTTTGAGCTCTACACGATGCTGCAATCCTTTTTCGCATTGGTTTGGGGTAAATAGCTTGAAATTGGACTTTTTGGGTTCCGTAATGGTTAAGGCCAGTTATTTTGGCCCGTATTTTCGTCGGTCCCTTTTGATTCTTGGGCTCGAAATTTCTATCATTGGATAGGTCCCTTTGGCACTTTAAAATCTGTAGGCGACTACTTCCCAGCTGTTATCAGCTTGGAGGAATTATACTGACAGTATAATTCCTCCAAGTTATCAGTGACGAGAGTTAATGGGCAATATGCACGCGCAACTTTGGTGCGCCGCCTAGCGGTGTCTGTTACAACTATCGCTACTAAAATAGNCTGAAATTAGCGTTTTTCCCAACTCTTTCGATGAGAAACTCCGTCTTGCCGAGACTTTCAGTTCTGATAGCAAACGACAGATGGCGCGGCACAATCACACGGCGGTTTTTCTACATTTTGAACCCTTTCCCTCCGTTGTATCAAAATTGTCAAAAGACATCTCTTAACCAACTTTTTGAGCTCTACACGATGCTGCAATCCTGGGTCAACTTGTAACCAGGTCGACTTTTTCACGCGTCGATTCTCTTTGTATTCTTTTTGCTGAAATTTCTAAGTCCATTTGCCCGTGCACATCCCTCCGACGATGTCTGGAAGATATACCCATTCGCGTGGCACTCGGGATTCTCAACCGAGCCGCAGAAAAATTTATATTTCTTTTAAACTGTTTGATATATATTTGTGTCATTTACTTGTCTGAATAAAGGAACAAAAGGTTATTCAAATAAAAGTAGTCTTTTTCGACTAATCAGCGGGTTGTATGTTCTGTAGGCCTTTTGTTTGGTGAACGTTCTCACCTCAGCGCGTTGTGTGTAGGCCTAGGCCTACCTACTACTTCCATGTAGCCTTGGCCTACATGATGTACATTGATGCACTGTACATCAGGCCCTATTTTTCTGGGACGGAATCGACGAATCGTGCTTGCTATCAGTACCAGTACCGGTAGCCTACCTTTCAACGTATGATTCAAGTGGGCCTAGGCCTTTATGGTAGCTATAGGCCTACTATTATTAGGCCTAGGCCTACTAAACTAGCGGGCCAAACCGTCGGAAGTGCACTGACGCAACTGTTACTGAGCTGAGCAGAGTGAGCTGAGCTGAGGCTCAGTCTCAGTGAGTGGATATCCAGTCAAAACATCCCCAACCTGGCGAGGCCAAAAGAACAGCCCCACTTTCATACTAGTATGTGATGACCAAAACGGCCTCGGGTCAGAACGGCCTCGCTTGGCTTTTGACTTCATGGACCAACACGTTGTATTGTAGCCTACTAGGCCACTAGGCCGAATAATTTCTTAGCTCTTTGATCAAAAAATGTATTAGATTACAATATTATGTCCAACAGGTGAGCACATGGTCCATGCACCATTTCATTTAGTATCTGCTGTTGCCACTGAGTTGATTTAGAAAAAGAGAGAGAGAGACCTCTAGGCCTGTTTATTTCTATTCACTATTGATTGTGTTATTGATTTTTGTTTGTTGCAGTCCAGCTGCTGTTGAACATTCAATGCTGCCAGTACAATACTCTAGTATTTCCTCTATTTGATGCATGCCTCCCAGAAGCTGGTCATGGTTTGTGAATGTGATCATACTGGTCAACTCAATTGTGGTGGTTGAATTTGGTCAACTCAGGTGTGAACTTTTTGAATTTGAATTTGAATTTGTCTTCTTAATGTAGCCTGGTAGACATGGCTTTGAGTAATGTGTGGCGGTCATTGTGGCATGTCGCTGGTGTTGTTTGAATTGTATAGTAAGTGAGGACAGTGAGATTTCATTCTCGGTCAATAGGCCTAGGCCTAGAGCCTTTGTTTCCAGATAGTGTTAGTGTAGGCCTAGCCTACTCAATGGAGTTCGTATCTGTACTTCTGTTCATAGATAAAGCATGGCCTTTCAAATACAACCTTGTTTTGAGTGGTTGCATGCAGGGATCTCACTGATACACCAATAGGCTAAACCAGTAATACAGTCCACTCTCTCGTTATACACCGCCACACAATTGATTTCCTCGGTCGAAGGCGTTTCAACATTGCCAACAACAACACCCTCGATATGGCGGTATAACGAGAGTGGACTGTGTACATGTATGCATTGTTCAATGAATGTGTGATACAGATTCGGCCATGGTGAGTTGACTGAGCACAGAAGAGGCTTTGAGAATGAGGTTATCGCCACTTCTCCACAGAAAGATACATGTACAGTGATGTAGATGTCACTGCAACCGTATCAGGCCTTTTCATTGTTTCAGAACATCATCACCGTGGCAATACGAGGTGCGAGCATGAAGCCACAACATCTTTGTAAATGAGATCATTGACATTCCGTACAACGTCACAGGTACAGAGACTTTTAGTAATTAGAGCTATTATTTGTTGTTGTACATGTTATGTGGAATGTTTTTCCCTACCGGTATGGTGATTGATTCTGAGCCCCCCCCCCCCCCCCCCCNCCCCCCCCCCCCCCCAACAAAACAATTTTATATTTACTGCATGCTGAGCTCAATTTTCTTAGGCATTGATTATTTCAAAAAAAACATTTGTACTGGTACTTGGTGGAATTTTTCGATGTATCAGAGGGCTGTCTTCTTTGTGGAAGATTCATTTGAAATCTGTCCAATACAGTTGTACAGTATGTGGTGTGTTTTATTGATTGATATGATGTCTGATTTTACATTATAAACAAGTTATGAAATTCTTCTCACACGTGGTTCCGTTTTGGAGCATCTGTTGCTGACTCTTATTTATTGACTTCTACATTGACAGATAGACTGGTTGACAATATTTCATGTGTTGGACATCTCAGGGTCTGATGAGATCTGTTTGTGTTGTGTTTATTCTGATTCCAGGGCAATGTACGGATGTTGTGCTGGATTCCACTGTATTGAGCTTTATATGACTGGCGTAGTGGGCTTGTTTTGTGGGGTTTCACTGTGTAAAATATTGCCCAGGCCACGAGGGCATCCCATACGATTCAGATAGGATTTCAGTCTTTACGCCTGGCATCATCAGCTGTTGGAGGCTGATTCAATCGATAGGTTCATTTTGAAAGTGTTATGATTTAAAGTGTCTTGCTGACGAGTGGATTCTTTCCTAGATCAGTGCACATCAAGATTGACATGCATCTTTGCCTTTAGGCCTGTTCACATGTTATGCCCAGGGTTCTCGAACCATGTGTGCTGCAGCCTGTATGCTTACTTTGTGTTTATCTTCTCCAGGTGGCGTCAGCAATGTATTCCCAATAGTAAATGAAGACTCCTCCGACCAGATCTGAGGAATTTTTCGCTGGTGAAGTGTCTTCTAGTTTAGAGCTGAGTATGTACCAGTAAAATATAATGACCCCCCTCATCATTACCAGTAAAATATAACGACCCCCCTCATCATTACCAGTAAAATATAACAACCCCCTCATCATTACCAGTAAAATATAATGACCCCCTCATCATTACCAGTAAAATATAACGCCCCCTCATCATTACCAGTAAAATATAACAACCCTCTCATCATTACTGGTAGTAAAATATAACGCCCCCTCATCATTACCAGTAAAATATAATGACCCCCTCATCATTATCAGTAAAATATAATGACCCCCTCATCATTCTCTCTATGAAATCAACAAAAGGAAGTGCTAACCATCAACCCGGTTAATTCACGAGTGCGCATGATGATTGAGCGTCATGAGACATTGCCCATCATTCTGACGATCCACGACATTGCTATTTGGCCTCTTGTTTATGCTGAAATGGGCAAAATTTCCAAATTCAACGTGCTCCCTTCGAAAATTGTGTTCAAAAGCATTAAGTTCACCAGTACATCATAACATGTGAAGAATGTGACACAGACACAGTCATCACTTTATTATTTATTTCCATTATAGGATGGATAAAATGGAGGGCGCTACCTCAGGTGCCACAGCGAAGCCACAACACCAGAAACAATCTTTTCTTGATGATGTGATTCGTCTCCTTCGACGGTTGCTGGGTTACTGTCTCTGTGTGATCACATGTGGTTGTGTTCCACCTCCCAATGGTCGCATGAACGGTCATGATTACGAGACCTCGTTATCAGATTCTGAGAGAGAGGCTGTTAATAATCTCTTGAAATATTTAGACTCAAGTAAGTGGCATAATGACGTGTCTGGTATCGAATTCTCTCAACTGGTCTGAAAGGATCAAGTAAATTGGTCAATGAGCAGCTCCTTCTAGACCCCGTAATGGTTTCTAAAACAAACTGGGTGGTAATGTGAAGTGCCTTTGACACTAGAATCAGTCAGAAAGAGGAGTGGATTATGTGTTGTACATGTACCGGTATGTGAGATCGATACAGTCATTGCCATTGAGAAAATGTGTTTCGCCTGCGATGTCATTGTGTCCCCCCTCCCCCGATTGATGAACACTGTTCGTTATTTGGTTACAACCATCTCTTACCTTTTATTTTCCGTTTCAGAAGCATCAGACAACCCGACAATCGATGAGGAACGCCTGCGAGCTCTCTGTATTCTAACCTATTCTGATAACATCGAACTCCAGCGCTCAGCAGCTTTATGTTTTGCTGAGATCAGTGAGAGAAGTAAGACCATAACTGCGGTCACTAGACGTTCGCTGCGTAGAGTAAAGTGGTTCTATCAGTTATATGATGCACCCTGGGTATGCCACACTAGGGGGTCTGAAGAGGAGGCGATCCCTGGTGGTCTTGATAGTAGCTCTGGTTCTGATAGTGTTTTTGATGACGGAGGTACAGTACATTGGATCATACTTGTGGTATCACATGTCTGGTTTGGGCTGGCTGCTAGTATGTTGAGTGGAGGAGGTTTGGGCTGGCTGCTAGTGTGGAGGAGGTTTGGGCTGGCTGCTAGTGTGTTGAGTGGAGGAGCTGGTTTCGGGCCCACTGATATATGGTGACAGTGGGTAGACACATTAGCAGTAGAAGTCTTTCCTCTCTTGAGTTCTGGTAGCTAAGGTAGCTAGCTACTTGTACAGATAGTTTGCCTCTGAAAGTGATGTATAGGCCTGAGTTATTCCTGCTATCGGGTTGGTTCTAACTTGGGACAGATCATCTCCAAGGTGGTTTGGTTAAACTTCGTTGTTCTCTCAAGAATTCTGACCACTATCATTTGTTCCCTGCTCAATGCTCCCCTGGTCACCTTGGAATGATAATTTGACACATTTCTGGTGCTGGATTCCATGTTTTCACAGGGTAGAGGGATTGATGCTGGTCTTCATGCATGTAATCCTTCAACATACCGCTACTCTAGTTTCGCCGATTAAAGACCGCTTCTAGGTATTCAAGCCCCACCCACTTAGGCCTAGATAGTTAAGCGACACCAAGTCCTCAATGAGAATGGGTTTATGTTCAGGGCCTGTGATGTGGCGATTTCATAACAAGGTTTACAAACATCCAAAAAGACTGCACTTCAATTAACTGAGATGTGCTTTTTTAAGGACAGTGTGAAATGTAGGTCTAGACATCCAAAAAAGGATATGGAAAGGTCACTGAGCAATTGATCACTTTGTAGGTTCGTCGACCACTGTCAAATCAACTTCCCACCACCTGTGGGGAGAGCCCATCAGCTAGAAAGGACAGAAGGCTGTTCAAATGCATATTGTACGAGATGGGGGTCCCCCCCCCCCCCAGGTTAATGAAGTGGAGTGTAAGTGTGAAGATGAGTAGAATAGGGTGAGAGTGTGGGCGGTTCACCTGTGTTAATGAAGCAGTCTGTCTTAAATAGATGAAACTAGAATATTTCACCAATTCACTTATCTTGAGTGAACCATGTATGTAGCCTTGGTCCTCTTTGCCGTTTCCTGGGCTCGTGTATTCTTAACCTTCGAGGTATCTGGTATCTGGTGTGGTCATGTGGTAAATGAGATGATCTCCTTTCATCAGCTTCTGATGACCTATTCCTCGTAGATCTCTGGTTTTCTGTGAACTCCACTTCTATTTTACATTTGATTTTGATAATATATTTATTGTACTGTTCCAAAAAGTAAGTTCTGGTGAGTAATAAACAGAAGTAATGACAGACGCTCAGAGCACTCATACCGATACAGGGGAGTAAATGTCCCAGCAAGTAATCAACCCCCCCCCCCCCTTCTTCATNTCATACCGATACAGGGGAGTAAAATGTCCCAGCAAGTAATCAACCCCCCCCCCTTCTTCATCGTGATGATTTCTTGATCTTGTTTCAGTGACCGTTCCCCTCACTCTCATGGTCATGGAACCTCTAAACGTCCTCCTCCAATGTCGTGATACTGAGGTTCTTCGAGCTGCATCTCTGGCGATTAGTAACTTTGCACTGGAGGGATCTGAGGAGAACCGAGGCGTGATCGTCGAGAGTGGTTCTATCTCTCTCCTTGTCAATCTACTCTCATCTAAGAATTATGAAGTGCAGTGTAATGTGTGTGGCTGTATCACAACACTGGCCACAGACGGTAAGGAGGAGCCTTGATAGACGAGTGGTTATCACACCTGCTTAAAGTGAATTGATAGCAGATTTTATTTACATTTGGCTGGTGTCTGTAAACATAAAATTTCAGCCAATCAGAATGCACGAACATTTCTTTGTTGACATTCTGGAGAAGTTTGTTTACCGTACATTTTTTCCCGAAAATTCATCCCCTTTCAAATTCTATTTCTAAATCAAATTTTTTCGATATCAATTCACTTTAACAAGCGGCAGGTCCCAGGTTCAAATCCTGTGCCATATGGGATTAATTATCCCAGCTCTTCAGTCTGTCACAAGGGACAGTAAGCCGTGATGCCTTGTACCTTTGTTCCTTTGCAAGGGCAAGAAAAAGACTCTATCCAAGTGAGGAACATGGGTAGCTTGAGATGGCCTCTTCCATACTTGCCGGGGCCAATATTATAAATATGATGTTTATGTGTGAGTTTGGGTCACAGTGCTGATCACAGATGGAAGTAGTGTTTATGAGACTGTAATCCTTTATTAGCTAAAACCTTGCGAGAATTGAAATGTTCTCTTAGCTTGTTTTGGTAACTCATGAATGAAGAAAGGTGGCAGGCTGTGCTGTATGTTGGACTCGACCTTGGTGATGGCATTTGTTTGAGTTGGTCAGTTTTCCAAATCCTCTCAGAGCTCAGGAAATTTTCTACTCTATTTCCAGATGAAAACAAACTCGACATCATTGAAGCAGGTGCAGCGAAACCTTTGCTGAACTTGTGTCGATCTCCAGACCTGCGAGTTCAAAGGAATGCTGTTGGTGCCATTCTTAATCTTACACACCTTTGTGAGTAGACAATCATTGTTGGCCTTTTAAATGTTGCTCCACTTAACCTACGTGAGTTAGAGACTTGGCTGGTATTCGTAAAAGTTAGGAAATGCAGTGTCCCATGTAAATGTACTACAAAATTGAAGTAAAAGCGTTTGCTAGCTTTTATTATAAATATCAGCCATTGAGTCGACACCTTGCTAGTTCTGAACTTGCTAATGTCTCTGACTAAAACCGTGTGAATGTTTCAGATGAGAATCGCGATGAACTTGTCAAATATGGTGCCATTCCCATTCTGATAGAGGAGCAAACCTCCAAGGATGTTGATGTTCAGTATTACAGCACAGCTGCCCTCAGCAACCTCGCTATCAATGAGCGTCATCGGACCATGATGGTTGCCGTCGGTCACTGTGATGTTGTTCGTCAGTTGATAACACTAGTGCAGTCACCTGTGGAGAAAGTACGGTGTCAGGCCTGCTTAGCCCTCAGGAACCTAGCCTGTGATAGTAAGTATGGGTAGGGCCTAGTCTGTTATAGTAAGTATGGGTAGAGAGGTAGGCCTAGCTTGTTATAATGGGTAGAGCAGTAGGCCTAGCTTGTTATAGTAGTATGGGTAGAGCAGTAGGCCTAGCTTGTTATAGTAGTATGGGTAGAACAGTAGGCATTACTTGTTAGAGTAGTATGGGTAGAGCGGTAGGCCTAGCTTGTTATAGTAGTATGGGTAGAGCAGTAGGCCTAGCCTGTGACAGTAAGTATGGGTAGAGCAGTAGGCCTAGCTTGTTACAGTAGTATGGGCAGAGCAGTAGGCCTAGCTTATGACAGTAAGTGTGGGTAGAGTAGGCCTAGCTTGTTATAGTAGTATGGGTAGAGCAGTAGGCCTAGCCTGTGACAGTAAGTATGGGGTAGAGGAGTAGGCCAAAGTGTTTATGTCTCAGTCCTCGTTTATGTCTCAGTCCTCGTTTTGGCTTGATCTGAGGTGGTTATGATCTCCTAGCTGGCTGTTTGGGTAAAGGCCTTGGACTTTATTCACAAAGTCCCCGTAACTTTAAGGGCACGCAAATCCTTTGAAAGGGTGATAGTAAAGAATAGGTTGCCTGCAAATGGTCATAGTGTATTCACTCCATAAAGTTACGAGAGCTTTGTGTATAAGGCCCTTTATAACTGAGTTTAATGATCAAAACACCATCCAGATGAGTGTGTCTCGTTCAGACACAAACATGATGTTGTTCATTACTGGTTTTCTTTCAAAGTTCATGTTAATCAATTGCTTGGTCTCATCTGTCAACATCTGTTACAACAACCATCTCCAGACACTCCATCTCCTGTCGCCTACCCTATTATACTGTTTGTAGGCCCCCACTCTTGCTGATGTGAGCAAGAACTGTTGTTCTTAAATGATGTGGGCTGTAGTCGGTGAGATTGTGTCCCTCAACCTGTTGGAGATTGACGGGGTTGTTGTTGAGCATGTGTTTTGAAATTTCCAGGACAACAGTCATTCTCCGTGCAGAGCAGAGCAGTGCACACAGCACTGGCAGTTTCTGTGTATGCACACAAGAGTTACTGTCCGTGCACACACCAGTCACGGTCTGTGCAGACAGCAATCACTCTCCGAGTGGCGAGCAATCACTCTCCATGCAGACAGCAATCACTCGCCATGCAGACAGCAATCACTCGCCATGCAGACAGCAATCACTCGCCATGCAGACAGCAATCACTCTCCATGCAGACAGCAATCACTCGCCATGCAGTCAGGAATCACTCTTCGTGCAGACAGCAAATCACTCTCCGTGCATTCAAGCTGTTGATCTCATTCTTTTGGACAATAGCCAACTGACACGTTTGGTCATATTTTTATTTGATCGACAATTAAATCCCTAAATCTTCTTTCCAGCTGATAACCAGTTGATTATTGTACGTTATGATGGTTTGCCAGCTCTGAAGAAGGTTCTAGTAGGAAGTTCTGGGGAGACACTTGCTGCAGTGGCAGCGTGTGTCCGTAATCTATCTGTTCATAAGGCTAATGAGGTTGGTATGATGTGGTGAATACATGTAGAAGGCTTGTAGAATCAGCACCGTCAAACCCGGCATGTACATGTATTATGTTTATATTCTGTATTGCAAATATCTGCTACCAAATTGGGATAAATTTCTGTATGCCATCGCATAAGGAGCCACTCAACTGTTTTCCTTCCCAGGTTGCAATTATCTGCGAGTCGTTTCTGCCCGAGTTGCAAATGATTTTGACATCGACGGGGAATCCCGAGGCTAAGAAACATGCAGCAGGGACCATAAGAAATCTGTCAGCTGGAGATCATGCAAGGGTGAGTCTACGAGCTGTGGATTTGTCATAACAGTCCGGGTTAATGGCTTGTACAATGTATTTGGCTTGATATCGTATAATGTAGGACGGGCTCAGTTGTAAAGAGGCAAGCCTTGGCTAGATATTGTGTGATGTAGGAAGGGCTCAGTTGTAAAGAGGCAAGCCTTGGCTTGATATCGTATAATGTAGGAAGGGCTCAGTTGTAAAGAGGCAAACCTTGGCTTGCGATCGTATAATGTAGGAAGGGCTCAGTTGTAAAGAGGCAAACCTTGGCTTGCGATCGTATAATGTAGGAAGGGCTCAGTTGTAAAGAGGCAAACCTTGGCTTGCGATCGTATAATGTAGGAAGGGCTCAGTTGTAAAGAGGCAAACCTTGGCTTGCGATCGTATAATGTAGGAAGGGCTCAGTTGTAAAGAGGCAAACCTTGGCTTGCGATCGTATAATGTAGGAAGGGCTCAGTTGTAAAGAGGCAAACCTTGGCTTGCGATCGTATAATGTAGGAAGGGCTCAGTTGTAAAGAGGCAAACCTTGGCTTGCGATCGTATAATGTAGGAAGGGCTCAGTTGTAAAGAGGCAAACCTTGGCTTGCGATCGTATAATGTAGGAAGGGCTCAGTTGTAAAGAGGCAAACCTTGGCTTGCGATCGTATAATGTAGGAAGGGCTCAGTTGTAAAGAGGCAAACCTTGGCTTGCGATCGTATAATGTAGGAAGGGCTCAGTTGTAAAGAGGCAAACCTTGGCTTGCGATCGTATAATGTAGGAAGGGCTCAGTTGTAAAGAGGCAAACCTTGGCTTGCGATCGTATAATGTAGGAAGGGCTCAGTTGTAAAGAGGCAAACCTTGGCTTGCGATCGTATAATGTAGGAAGGGCTCAGTTGTAAAGAGGCAAACCTTGGCTTGCGATCGTATAATGTAGGAAGGGCTCAGTTGTAAAGAGGCAAACCTTGGCTTGCGATCGTATAATGTAGGAAGGGCTCAGTTGTAAAGAGGCAAACCTTGGCTTGCTATCGTATAATGTAGGAAGGGCTCAGTTGTAAAGAGGCAAACCTTGGCTTGATATCGTATAATGTAGGAAGGGCTCAGTTGTAAAGAGGCAAGTCTTGGTGGAGAAAACCTTCCCCAGGTGACTTAAACCTGTCCCCAGGTGACTTAAACATGTTCTACAACATGACAACCTACTCATGATGAATGTTGAATCAGTTGCAAAGAAATATTTGTTTTCTTTTTCAGGTGATTGTGAATACTGGTAATATTGAGACATTATGTGGTCTAGTCCTGCATTCTCAGATGCGTCCAACTGGTGCCTTGCTCTCTGTCGTCATCGAAGCGACTGCTGCTCTTGCCATATTAGCCGATGAGGGTTTGTTTTTTCAGTCTTGCTATAATCTTACTTCATGGGACATTTCTTTCTGGCTACTCTGAGAATACTCTCCTCATTTGTTGGCAAGATTACGAAAGGCTTCCAAATGTTATCCTGTTTTCTCAAGAACGTTGTGTACCGGTAACTTGCTCTTTTACAGTCTCATGATGCTCTAACTCACTCCTATTTTAATTGATTCCAGAGGAAGTTAAACATTGTTTAACTTGCTCTTTTACAGTCTCATGATGCTCGAACTCACTCGTATTTTAATTGTTTCCAGAGGAAGTTAAACACCTGATGTTGGAGTTTGAAGACGGGCAGGTCATTTCAAAACTCATTGACCTCGCAAACAGGTCATCAAACTCAGAACTACGGTACAACTGCGCAGGGACTTTAGGGCAAATAGCCGTCATAGGTGGGTCTCTGATGTTAAAATCAACTTGATGCTGTCATTCTTGGCTTACAGTTATTCTTGGTTGGATATGATGGCTCAGTCCTGCGAGTCTGTCGTGGAAATGACCTCTTGTCAACATGAATAATCTTGATTCATCTACAAATGTTATTTCTCCTCATCCTGTTATTACAGCAATTCCATCAACCCTGATCCAAGCCAACTCAGTCAGCATCATCGCCTACATGACAGATTTTCTTCATAGTGATGATAGCAGTTTCGTTCATATTGCGCTGTGGACACTTGTTCATTTACTTGATGGTAAGAAAAGGTTTGCTGAATATGGAAAGAAAGGATGGTTCGGTCTTTGGTGACATGTGCCAATGGTGTGTTAGCTATCTATCATCCAGTTTATCTGCACAACATTCACGACTTCATGAGCAACTTGAGAACTTTGTTGTCATCTGAAGGTCAGACTGCATCTCATGTAAAGTACCGGGTAACTGGTTATCTCTGTGGCATGCTTTCTTCCAGATCGAGCATTCCTCAGGACAATTCAGAAGAGTAAACTACCAAAGCGATTCACAGAACTGAAAGAAACAGCACCCTCACCTGCTGTTCAGGAACTAGCGGAGACCGTCATTGATAAACTGATAGCTCCAGATGAAGAAGAGAGTGGTTGAACGAAGATAAGTCGTTGTAGGAATTAGATTCTCAACAAGTAGCTGCATTTATATCATTGGTCATTTGTGAAAAGGGTTTTAATAAAGACACTTTGTTCTTGTTGTCCGATGGTTTTTGCCATCAGCCTCATTCATTTTGTTCCATGTCTCATTATGAATCAATGATTTGGCTTATCTAAGATGATGTATCCTTTGCATTTTAGTTTCTCCACTTGATTTCCACTATATAAACTGATTGTAATGTATACCGGGTACATGTATTTAAGATTTGTAGACATTGTTTTTAATCTTTTTATGTTTTGTTTGAGGTCTGCTTTAATTAATGAAAGAGAGATTCATGAAGACATATATTACTAACAGCTCAGAATGGTAGTCAACCCGTTCACGGCCAGGGTCAATGTTTTAGAAACCCTGTCACATAGCACCATAAATATATCATGTGGCACTCATTGGGAGCTTTCCAATGAAGATGTACATGTATACGACAGGTTTTTAGGTATCTATATCTTTCACGCTATTTTTACATATTTTTCTTTTCAGTATAATTGTCATGGCAGTGAAAGTGTTAAGATTCCAGGACCATCAAATACTGCATGCAAATTTTTATGATTCATTTTAATAAAAGTTTTTGAGTAAGTTGAGGGACGTAAAGCATGGGATGCATCTCCAAAAGCCTTCCTTTCTATTTATCTAAACAATCACTCCATCATCTTATATCACATCTCATATTAATGAAATGTACGTCCATCAATGCTGATGATTGCTGTTGATATGTTAGACACACAAATCAACTGATTTATATTTTAGACCTGATTGAATTTCACTTTGACTACTTAACCTTTCATGATAATTCTCATCCTCATGTCCACATTGAATTCTAGCTGACAGGTTCACGACTCATTATTACCATCACTTAGATTGGCGTCTGTGATATTATAATAAGATTAAATTAGGGGAAATGTCTTGCCAAGAGACTCACCAGCGGTGCCTTATATCTTTATAGCAGGGTCATGTTTGAATGAGAACAAAGCATGGCCTCTGGTAATTAGGTACATGTATTTCCATGGTAATTGTATTCATTTGCAATGTGTATATAACAACATCTATAATACAGCTGAACCTCCTTGTGCGGACACCTCTGCCAGGAGGACACCTCTCTATTAAGGACACCTAAGTTCAGTCCCAAATTGGTCATATCTATTCATTTTGACCTCTGTAATCAGGACAATCCTCAATAAGGCCATCAACTACCAGTCCCAAAGATGTCATTAATAGAGAGGTTCCACTGTGCATAATATTCGAACTAAACTCCACGTCTGATCTCACAAACTCCCCTTCTCTGTGTAGTGAGTTGTGCATAGAGTAGGCCTACTTTTAGCGTGGTTTTTTCTTATACTTAAGTCAGATTTTATGATTTTTGTCTTTTTAGAGTAGTTTATACAACTCCAGCCCCCTAACACTCATACATGTAGAGGACTGAGAAATCTACAGTGGCTGACCTACCCACTTTGTAGGGAAATACAACAGCCAATCACTAGCCTACTGTCTTTGTCTACTTCTACATGAGTTCTCCGATGGCAAAATTAAATTAAAAACAGACTATAGATGGCAGCACTCGTGTTTCGCTGGCTGACCAGCTCTGTGGTGATGATGTCTGCTGATTGGCGAGTGAATGACCCGAGACCACCATTTGTGATTCGCTACTGCTCAGTTCTTTTGTAAGCTGTTTTCTGATTGGCTTGTGATTTGGGAGTTTGACCAGTTGCTCTGTGGATAGGCCTACTTTGTGTTCAGAATCAATCATAAGACTTCCGTTGTATTCTTAGTCAAACAGGTGGAACGAAGATGATGATGTATGAGTTTAAGGTGAAGGGATACCTAAGCACAAAATAATGCACGCACAACATTGAGAACCCGATATCTTTTCTGTGACCAAAAGTAATCTATTTAACAAAGTTTATTACTTAAGTATAAACCCTCCTCCGTACATTCTCAAAAAAATGTGAATTTGGGTTAGTAGTAATGGTATTAACTTTTAATTAAGACCGCCCCATCTCAATGGGGCGGTCTTCCTAGTGTTTTTACTGAATTTCTCTCTCTCTCTCTCTCTGGATCTCTCCATCCAATCTGCGGTTCTCCAACGATAACTAACGAAAAACGCCATGTATCGCGGTAAAACTTTCAGGAATTGTAGATGTGCATATTACACAGAACCCTACTGATTCTTGGGGTCATCCGTGTACAAATAGTGCGAAATTTGGGTGAAATTTCTCGTTTTATCTATATTTCATGACTGGTTCAAACTGAGTGACTGAAATGCCATCTTCAGGCAATTCTTAGTACTATTACTATCACTTCTAAAACATGCAGCTAGACATTACACATGTGCTTTTAGTTCGTTATGTATGCTGAAGATGGCGTTGTGATCACCCTGACCCTGGACTGGTTCCTCTCTTGATTGATGATTCAATGGATGTGGGGAAGAGTCAATCCCTTTCTGGTCTGCCAGATGTCTGTTATTGGACTCTGTTGGCAGTACATAGCACATAGTTCAGTTTATCACTGAATAGTAGGGACCTTTACAGCTTCTCCTTCTGAAGTTAGTAGGGAGAAATCAAGTCTCCCTCTTTGGAAAAAAGTCTCCCCGCTTTTTAGGAATGGGAGACTTTTATTCTCCCTATTTCAAAAACCTGGCGCCAACCGCTCGATAATAATTTTCGATCAGTCAACTCTGTCTTAGCTCCCAATTTCCAAGGGTGGTCTTTCAAATTGACTGGTAAATCAATTTCTAGTTAGACCCTAAAATTTCATCTTCGGGGCGAAATTCTGAATCGTGGCTACCGACTGCGCTGTTCAGTTACCCGTTACAAACTAATTAAGGTCTAAAAATGTCCTGATTCACATTTTCTGGAACACGTGAAAATTTCACTCAGATATCACCAAAATCTCTCTATAGGCACCTAGGGGACTAAGTTTACTATCAGGTAAAACCGATACTTCATACAAATCATCAAGCAATTAAGTGCAAAACAAAACCGAAAATCGCAGGAAAAGCGGGTGATTCCGTTTCAGTCTATCAATGCATGATTGTTATTCAAAGTCCTTTCCCACCTGGTTAGTAGAGTCCGTTTCAAAGTTTGCAAACCAAAACCACTCTGCGAACCGAGATCAGGTGACGGGCTGCTACAATGAGCTGCCGCACAATAGATTAGTTCTGAGACCGCCACGGTATCCCTTCACCTTATAGCCTATACACACACGATCAAATTTTTCATCCAACTTTTGGGAAATTCAGCAGATTCCGGCCCTATTGGGGTTTCGATGTATAAACCCGCATGTAGGCCTTTATTGAGCATATTCAGAAAATTGGATGAAAAATTGGATCGTGTGTATAGGCCATTAACTGAACGAAAAGGAATGTTTTAGATGTAGGCCTGATAAAATAAATTTATCAATTGAAATGAAACAGAAGACCTAGTCTTGTCTTTTTTAATAGCTGAGGGTCATATTTGATACTAACTCCCGCCGCCAGGGGCGTCTCTGACGCTTGGAGCCACTTGCTAATGTTACCCACAAAACGATAAAGCTGGAACGCCAGGAAAGCGAAACACCACAATATAGAAAACAAACCTATGTCATGTTGTGGATGTCCTCACCACAACTGGAAGAACTAACACGCAAAAATCATGTTGTACGAATATTCCATGGCACGGCGGGCAATGGGGCCGAAAGCTTTCGGGTTTCCCTGACGCCCCTACTGTGATGAGGCCAGTCCATTCGTGAATCTGGAGGCGGTGGCCCGACCTCTCGTCTGTTAGTGGATAAAAGACAAGCTATCCGCTTATTGACAGTCAACCGCTGAGTAATATGTCATCATATTATATTCATTGCTTGCAGGAAGCGTGTTTTTAATCGTATTTCCATTGATCTAAATAGGCATTCGATCAATGCGGGTCTGGCTCTCACCCCTACAGGACGACTCCACTCGTGGCGGGTTCTAGCAATCTATAATACGTTCACGATGGATTCATTCTGCAGAAATGTGGCAAGCTGACAACTGTAAACTGCTAAAATATGAATTTGATGGACGTTCAGAGACATATTGGACTAACTGCTCTCATTGGAATAGTTTGTTGGACCAGTTTAGCGGACTCGGATAAATATATGTACATCAGGCAACCAGGTAAGAGAGGCAACCATTTCCTTCACCTGCACTCGGGGAGTTGTCATTGTTGACTCTCTTTCGTAGGCCCACACCATTAGGGTCTTTGTCATTATTGAGAAACCCGTGTTCTACATGGGTCTGTAGGCCTACTTCCATTTCACCTCGTACCCGACGGCCACCTGTCTCTGTCCTCGTCGGGACGCACGCTGTCCCTGTCGTACCGCGAAGACAGCACGTGGAGATGACGTCTCCGCCATGACCGCACCACCACGTATCAGGTGATTAATTAAGCCTCATCAGATCACCTATCTTTGGAATGGTGGTTTATTTTGATGATTAACATCTTCGGTGCTGCTACCAACAACACTTTAACAGTAGACCTGTCTAGAGTTATATTTTGTGGATTTTGAAAATCACACTCTGGTTCACTGCTCCCCATTGCATCGTTCCGTTGAAGGAGCTTGTGATAATTGCCTATTGAGTGCACAAAATATGAATAATGGTAGCTAACAGCATGTGGGATGTGTTATTTCTCCACTGGTCTAAGTATATTTGATTCCTATTTCAAAACACTACTCCCAGCACGTTCATATCGTGTTTTTCACGATAACCATTCTCTGTATAAATATGGATTTAACCCAAATATTAATTCACAATGTTCTTCATTTCCATGTGAGGCGTGCTGTAATGTCATTTTGTTGAGCCTGATGCTGTTTTGAAGAACTTGTTGACACCGTTCTAACCGTCCTGCCAAGGCCATGATTTTGGAATCGCAATACTCCGTCCGGATTTTACCCCTACTGCGATCAATTTCAATGTGTGTGCACAGCCTTGGACTGCGTTCCACGTTGTATCGCCATGAACATTAGGGAGTTTTCGCAAAGCCCCCGAAACGTCAACGCGAACGCCAATCCCATTGTTCGATGCCACGAAGACTGAGAACAGCGAACAATGGGATAGACGTTCGCGTTGGCATTTCGGGGGCTTTGCGAAAACTCTCTAATAATACGTTTCCCTCCATGGAACGTTGCCACGTCCTTCAACTTGTTGGGAAGGTCGCTCCAGGGGAAGGCTGGTATTCATAAAAGTTAGCAAATGCTTTTACTTAAATGTGCACAGCAATGTCCAATGTAAATGTACTGCAAAACTTGAAGTAAAAGCATTTGCTACCTTTTATGAATATCAGCCAATGATTTGATTTGAGGATTGGTATCTTGGAAACGGGAAGTTTTTTGTTGTTTGGCTTTGGACGAAAAAAAACTCGATGTTGGCGACAGGTGCCTCATCGAGTGGTGTGTTTGCCCGTGGTGTAATGACTGAGAATGTCTCCCGTCTCCAGTGTCCGCTTTGTTGTTTGGCAAACACTCAAAAAGGGAAAGACATGTTTATCAGTGCTCTCATTCTGTGAATCGTTTGTTGGGGGCATTGGCAAACGGTGGCCTACCATTCTCCAACATGACGTCGCGACCATTCATGATATAACACTACCAACGCATCCTCTTTGAACTTTTGTGCCCATGGCCCGCTCCAGCTGCATGGAGAGAATATCAAACTCCTGATACCCAGGGGGCAAAACCCCATTTTTGGTGAAAATGGGGGACCGACTGCTGTAAAAAGCCACCCCCGGGTAATGTGTTCAGGGGACCCCCCTGAGTCACACTAGGGTGGGTGACCTTTGAGATTTTTTGCAAGACGCCGAAAAATTGACTTTGAAGTTGAGGACACTGACTTTAGCATTGGACCCAAGAACTGACCATGACTGGGCGTTGTACAGGAGAATGGGATGCGATGTACAGCTAACTTTTGAACGGTGGGATTTACACCCCATAAATGTATTACCAATAGATAGAAACATGGTGCCTCAGAAGCAGATAAGCATGTTCTTAATTGTTTTTAGTAATTATGTAATAAGGAAATGAATTTTTTATGCAAATTAACATAAAATGGGTCAAAATACATAAAAACGCTGTTTCCGATTACGTAACTAGTTAGAAACTATAAAAAACATGCTTATTTGATTAAGAGACACCATGTTTCTATCTGTTGGTAATACATTTATGGGGTGTAACTCCCAGCGTTCAAAAGTTACCTGTACATCGCATCCCATTCTCCTGTACAACGCCCAGTCATGGTCAGTTCTTGGGTCCAATGATAAAGTCAGTGTCC
>NMRB01000329.1:329206-381386 GCA_002633025.1 Notospermus geniculatus | reverse complement strand
AGTGTCTGGTTTGACTGTTAGCTCCTTCAGGGAGCATTACTCGGGAGACACTCTGACTCTTGGTAGAGATTCTCCAGAGTGTCTGGTTTGACTGTTAGCTCCTTCAGGGAGCATTACTCGGGAGACACTCTGACTCTTGGTAGAGATTCTCCAGAGTGTCTGGTTTGACTGTTAGCTCCTTCAGGGAGCATTACTCGGGAGACACTCTGACTCTTGGTAGAGATTCTCCAGAGTGTCTGGTTTGACTGTTAGCTCCTTCAGGGAGCATTACTCGGGAGACACTCTGACTCTTGGTAGAGATTCTCCAGAGTGTCTGGTTTGACTGTTAGCTCCTTCAGGGAGCATTACTCGGGAGACACTCTGACTCTTGGTAGAGATTCTCAAGAGTGTCTGGTTTGACTGTTAGCTCCTTCAGGGAGCATTACTCGGGAGACACTCTGACTCTTGGTAGAGATTCTCAAGAGTGTCTGGTTTGACTGTTAGCTCCTTCAGGGAGCATTATTACTGGAGACACTCTGACTCTTGGTAGAGATTCGGTGTTTTATTGCTTCACGCGTCCATTCTGATTTCTTCGACATTAAGTGAATCCATAACTAATGGTATTCACCTGAAAGATCTGTCAAATCAATACTCGACTGGTTTCAATCTTTGCCGCTACATGCCGCGGCGCTCATTCCACAATGGAGTGAGCGCCGCAGGAGTGGAGCGGCGAAGACGGAAACCAATCCAGGGCTTCACGAAGAGTTTTCCATTTCCACACACTAGAGGCGCTGCTCTACGTGAGAGTTTTCTTGTTTGAGATGGGTCTCAATGTGCAGCAGTTCAGTTGGTTTCCTTGCCACAAACGACCTGCCGTAGTTTTCTATGTTGTCAATAGAGAGTCAAATAACGCGAGAAAACTCTCACGTGATCAGTCACGTGCCTTTGGCCGTGGTGGAGTGATATGATGTTGAGTGGCCATAGCGGACTGGTGACCATTTCTCATTCTTTCTCACCTTATGCCGACAACACCTCTTTACCATCGCTAGTGAAGAGTCATCAACATCAAGCTTTGTTTGCCGTCGGTCCAGTATATGGTAGGAATGATGAGAAATTGGTTGTTACATGGTCAGAAATGTGATTGGACTGGTAATGAGCGGAAGGTGCCATGTTGGTGCCTGAAGGGTGATGTCTGATCTGATGTCGGGCTGGTTATTGGTAGGCATCGAACAACAATCATAGGTTTGAATTATAATGACATAGTGTATGTTTGGGAACTAATGTTGGCGAGACACTGGTTTATGACCAGCTTGCACGTGATTCTGGGGGGGTTTTGGCACTTACATGTACTTTTTTCACAAGAAAACAAGACCTGTTGGTCCGGCATTATGTGTTGATGATGAGGCGCTTGAGAATCGTGTTTTTGCACGGACTGATTGATATTCATTGGTGTTAACCTGAGGCTAGTTATCATTCCACGCTTGTAACTCTGCCAAACATATAGCCTCCTGGCGTTTGTAATTATGATTCCACGAGCAGCATACCCCCAGTGGACCCAATCCAATCTTACAAGGTCGCAGCTTGTTCTGTCAAGGTCACAACTTGGTCTGACGAGTCTGATTGCTTTGAAAAATGACGAGACCAAGGGGAGGTAGTCGGTTCCATGGCAGCACGGAGTGGGTATCTTTGATTTTCTGTTTCTTCCGAGAAGGACAGCACCACATCGCGTGTGAAATACGAGTAACCTGTGTAACACGAACTGATTCTGAAAATCAAATCGCTAGTCATGTCAGTTTCCACAAATATGATGTGCTACAAGGCTAGCTACACTCGAACGATCAATTTTGATGGCTATTCGCCTTCCATTATTGTAACAGGCAATCGATGATACATGTACTATAGGGACCACACAAAATCACTTATTGGTCCCGGGAGTCAGGATGCGATCGTTGGCCGTGAAGGAAGCCCTACGTTCACGTGTCCATGGGGAGGTGATGGCGTGGTTTTCATATAGAAATCTCCTTTTGTTTGCCTTCGACTGGTCTCTTCCCGTTCAACATCCCTGCATGGTTTCAGGAACAATAATGTAGTGTGAAACCCATAGCGCTTTCCGCTGCTGGTCTCAAAGCGCTTCACATCATCATCCCAGTCTCTCCAGAACCCTTTCTGGGGAACTCAAGGAGCCGCTCATTCAGCGCATCATTTGATTCCGTCAGGAAAGATGATGATCAGACATCTACACCGAGTTATGCTGTTGTTTGTTTTCCTGGGGTAATTCTATCTTTGTCTTCGTATCCAGGCATCTTACACGCTGCAGCAGCAGCCTGGGATACCAGGAACTATTGATGGAAGCTGCCAGCATCTTCTAATATCATTGTAGAATGATGGCACAGAACACTCTCCTCATCATTCATGATTCTCACCAGCTGTATACCATCACCGTCGGTAGATTAGCTTCGTTCTCGTTGCTTGTCATCAAATAAGTGGCATATTTCCACCGCTCTATAGTAAGCACGTAATCAAAAAAGGTGCAATTTCAGTAATGCGTTTGGTAAGAGGAGAATTGATGTCTTTTTAGACGTTAGCTTCGCGTCTTATTCGCTTGTGACGTTCAAATTCATCCCCTTTTGATTACTGATAAACCTACTACTCACCCGAAGCGTTCTTTCCTACATTACCTCTACCAGCTAGATTAAGAGTATCACTTTAAGTCTATCGGCTTCCCAACATCTTGTCAGAATAAAGATGTGGTTTCTCACTTTAGTGATATTGTTTGGAGCGCTGCTGAATGAATGTGCTGTATCCAGTGCAGTGAGACAGGGTTTGGCGAAACTGTTGGTTTAACATATGTAGTTTGTATCATCTCTGTGGCATGCTTTGACCTACACCATCAGTAGTTACAACAACTTGAAGAAGGAAGCTGGGTTACTCTTGGCATTCTCTGCGTCATTATGTGGTGGAAACTGTTCTTATGGATGGTAACGGTTGGTTGTGTCTCGTCTGGATTGGAAGGTAAGATACAATGGTCGGTTTTTTTATTCCCATTCTCTTCATTTCTTCTCATCTTGGCCCGTCAGTTTTTTCCTTCAAAACTCACCATGGCAGCCAACTGGTGGGAGTAGACTGGTATGCAAGATTCTTGTGGTGGATATAATGTTCTGTGCCAAGATATCTTCGTTCGGAAGATCCTTCACCGTTCGAGAGACAGTGAAATAATATTTGTTATGAAAAGAAAGCGGGTTTCTAAACCAATGCGCCCAAGAACCCTCTTCGACAAAACACAGTAAACACGTGACCTGCGTAGCCCATACCAGTGTAGGCCTGTTGAGGTAGGCCACTTGGTGTAGGCCCTTTGAGGTAGACCTATTGGTGTAGGCCTAGATAAAAAAATACAATAAGCACCTGCCTTGTTTACATTGTTCAATCAAGGTTAAGAGAATGAGAACTCGTGCTGTCGTTACAAGATTTTCTTGGCATTTCTCACCCGTAATGATGTTAAGATATATGGGATACCTGCTCTGTTTCTACTTTCCTCAGGAAAGGAATCCAGTATGTTAGTTCTACAGGTGTTTGATGAGCAGAGTTCAGCACTATAGTCGTATTTCAACAACCGGCTGGTTCGGAAGACCAGTTGTGGCTTCTGCTACCTGCTTGTGTCGGCAAAGGTGTGCAAAAACCGTTAATGGTGCGTCCTTGATATCACATCTCCTGTTCTGACACTCGTCATATAAACCTGTCGGTATGATAATTTCTTTGGTATACATGATTTAGGCACTACAAACAGCTTCCACCTTTTGATACTTGTTGATTCATATACTGAAAGCCGATTGCTCTGTTAATGTTGGTGAATGAAAAAAAACACCTCTGTCAGATGACTGGCTTCCAAGCAGTCCAACCATGCTCTTCTCGCCTCGTGTGTGTTGGTGAACACCACCACTTACCATCCACAATCAGGCAAGGCATATTTGTACAGTGTTCAGCGGCTGTCAGTATTTGCTGCAGGTTTTGTGTTTGTGGTCTGGTCGAATTGCTATGATTTGATGAATCGATTTTGATTTGATTACCCTGGTTCTTCTATCACATGGGGGATCTCGTCAAACCTATAGTCTTCACGTGTTGTTTTGACCACCAATCAGCAACCTCGGCAGGCTTCGTCTTCGGCGTTATCGAATCGTTTATCTCCATTTGTAAGTTGCAAACACAAACCACGCACGAGGAGTCTGGATAAACAGTCACACAATTCATTGTTTCCCAAAAGATTTTTACCGATCTCTGTGGATGAAGGCCTTTTTGATGTTTTCTCACTTAAAATTCAATCTGTAGCCATTGGGGATACACCCAGCATCATTGGCAAATTTTATTGGGAAAATGCTAATGCCTCGTTAAGTTTAATCACCTAGGGTTTATCATTTTAATGTCAAAATCAGTAAACAAATTGGGAACTTCTTTCCAAATTACAATCATCAGCGCCACACCGTGCTAGAACTAAGAACGACAAAATACAGGGCGATACACAAAAGAAGTCAAAGAGTACAATTATTGAAATCTCGTGTGGGTGGATGTCAGGTGACATGGCCGCGAGGCGAGAGCTCTTCAGGGATTGGTGATTAAAATTGCTGAGACACAAGTGTTCTTTATCATCAGGAGAGTAGCCTAGAGCTGTTCGTGGCGGGGTTCGTGGTTCCTCGGTGAAACTAATGGGTCAAGTGTGGCGGTTGATGGGTATAAAGTGCGATCCTCGTCTGAAACATCGAAATATAACAATGAGTTCGGTGGTAAAGTGATGGTGTTCTCTTGTTTAACCAAGGACTAAAGGACTTTTGTGTAAATAAAACCATAGTGTGTAAACAGCAAAAGCACTTCATCAAACTCCAAACAGTGAGCGAACCCATGCATGGAGGCTTCTCCTGTACATACCGTCCCGTTTTTTTTCAATCTGTGGTAATAAATTCGCTGTTCATATCGCCAACAGAAACCTCCTCTTTCAATCCATCAATATCTGAGTCCCCAGTACTTGTATGACAAACCTCTTCCTCGGGGATTGAGACCCGAATTTGAGAGTGCCGGAGTGCTTCTGCTAAAAGCCACCACTTCTGACTGTTTACGAGTATCTTGGTTCCGTCAGCCAGAGATGGCTATTATGAAGAATTAATGGACTGATCTTTTTCTCGTCCAACTGCCGCGTTTTTAAGACATTGAACTGACGGCATGTTTAATCTAGCTCACGTATAATTCATGGCGCAGACTCAATAACAGGTAAACAATGCACCACTTGATGGTCGATTTCCAAATAAGATAAGACAGAGGTTGTTCTGTTGATACCAAGACATACATGACTTACATGTCCAAAAAGAACTACCCTACCTGATTTCCTAATTCTCGATGTTAGAGAAAAATGGGGCCTGTTCATAAGATATTGAGATAACGACAGACGTCCGGCAGCGGGAGACTTTCCTGCCGTTAGAGGCCACCACCAGTTAGTGGTCCCAGACGTCATGGAATTTGACGTCACAGAGAAGAAATGCCTGTCATGATGTGATGACGTGGAGGCCATGGCTTACGTCTGTGACGTCAGATTTTGTGATGTTCTAGGACCGGTAGTTAGATGTCTCTGATCATCTTTGGGTGTTCCCATGTCTGGGCATGATTGCAGACCAGCCGTTGTTGACTGCTCTCTTCCTTTTATCCAGACTCAATCCTTGATTTGTCATCTTTTCCCTCATTTTCCTTCCCCGATGCCTTCATCAACCAAGCCGTATTTAGAATCTCAGCTCTTCAGGTTTAAAAACTCGTTTCCATGTGGAACCCACCGACAGGAAGTGCGGTGAATTGATATGAACGAGTGGTTTACATAGAACTTACTCAGTTAATGACGACTTGACGTAGATTAGCCTCGTGACAACCATTTCATGATTACCACAGCCGTCAGTAATAAAATTCTCGCTGATTCCTATCGGAGGTAATTTGATCAATCCGGCTGTAGGATGGCGGAAATGAATGAGTTTGAAATTGGTTCAAACAGTGGCTAGGACGGATTCACTCAGCTCTGTTATTACTTCACCACTTTGTGAAACTTGAAGATCACCAGCAACCTTTGATTGGTGTTCTTACGGGCGAACATATCTCGAGGGAACTCAACATAGATCTCTTTACAAAGTTTCAAATAGATTTGAATGTCGGTAACGTAGATGATTGTGTGCATCGCGAGCACTCCCTGTGCACGTGATACGTCATCAACAAGCTTCGTTCTTCTCCCTGGAGAAAGGAGAAAGGATGGTGAGCAGAGATCTCAATAGTTTCCAGACCAAGTAATTACAGCCTGAGGCTCCATCATCCAATACATTTTCTTGATGTTGTCATTATCCGCCCACAACAAAAGCATTCTTCTACATACAACACCTTTCTTTTGTGGCCAATTCACGCTTTGTCTCCAGAGATGAGGCTGGCAAATGGACATAAAGAGAAACACCAGTTCCGTGCAGGATCTGGTCTCTCTCTGTTGCTGTGATGGTGACCTAATGTGTCTCTCTGTAAACGATGAAAACCTCATTCCACTTGTCGAATCATATACAATGTATGTTCATAATGTCCCACAAACAGGTGGTTGATGGCAGAACTACATTGGAGATGAATACAATAATCCAACAGGTGCATTCGGCAATCATACATATCATTTTTCTTGGTTGGAAAAGCAAATCATTCAAGTTATTGTCTGCTATCTGCCCGGTCGGTAAGGTCTGTTTGATAAGCGGGGGGGGGGGTCACCAGATACGGCCTGTGGCCACACCCCGAGTTCACCGCTCTTTAATCTCATGTGCTCCCCATCATTTATACGTCTTCCACTTTCTTGGTATCCAGCCACAGATAATGTTTGGTTTGATTTGAACGAATTGTGACCGTTACTAACGCAACGGGCCCTTCGGCCATTTTGGACCATACCACTGCTTTTTACGGTGTGCTCAACCTCTCCTGGCCACCCCAAGGTTACTTAGAACACACAGACGGAATGACATGAGTGATGGTAGAGAATGGTGATTGTTGGGGAACTAGACTGCAGCGGAGAGGTTCGAGGACAGGCGACCAGTCTATGGGGAACATTCTCCCCAAATCGCCGCTAGGTGACGCCACTCGTCCGTGGGCTCCACCTATCGTGGAGCAATCTAAAACAGGGAACCTGATTGGTTGGGGAATTCATCGCTTGAGACAGGAGAAGATGGGGAAGCTGGACGGGAATTTGCTCAGTTACCAAAGCTCTTCCCTGAAATGTATCTTGAGGAGCCTTGATCACAATTGGTGAAAGCTAGCGCTGATTAATTGTATTACCGCGGATCAGGGGTGGAAGTCACTGACATCCCCATAGGGACCAACAAGGGCTCTTCACGAAGACCATTGTGAATAATATATCTCTCTTCTAGGCCCTGGATTTGATTTTACTCGTCCGAAACTGATCGACTTTAATTCTGGGTGGTCTCCGATATCACACCATCTGTATTAAACGGATTCCAAGAAGCTACTTTCAGTGAAGTAAGCGTTGAGCAAGTGTTGATGAATAAAGCTATGGTTTATAAATGATACAAAAAAGATGTTAGATGTCTATGATGATAAATTATTATCGATGATATATGGCCTGATAGCTTGTTTGATAATTGATTACTTCGAGTCCACATCCAATGCTTTATCACCGCCAGTACACTGGGCCAATTCTTCAACCATGATGCGTTCGATATTTGTAAAACTGCCATTGACGAGCTCACAATGTCACCATTACCTCGGTCTACATAAGCAGTGATATTTCCCTAACTTGTATTGTTAACCCAGTCAGCCAGGATGTCGTTTTACCCCAGTTATCTTGTTTCCTTTGACGTCCATCAACTTGTCTCCGAATGAGTAAAACCTAAGGCAGCTTTCGTCACCTTTATGATATCAAACCATTACCATCTCATATTATCTGGCTTCTTCCCGGAAAAACAGAAAACTACTCCACATACTGATAAAACGATGAAAATATACTGAATCTGATGCCATGGTTACCGTTGGTTGAATTAAAAAGTAATATTTCGTGTTGGTAATTATATTTTATCTCAGTAATTTCCCAAGAGCTGGTAGTTTTTTACATGTTATCGAACTGATATCACACTTTTCCTAATGTTTTCTGGTGGTTCTGATATTGTGTGAGGATTTTGAACGCCAACAGAGATCAGACCAATCCAGGGCCAAAAAGCTGCTTTTTTCAAAATGTGACTACGACAGCGCTGTGGTAGATGCCCCCAGAGGATGGTGAATATTGTAATCAACTATCATCTTCAACGTCCATTATCTGTGGATTCTCAATTGTACCTGTAAGTGCATCATGCATTAACGTATCTCCGCTCTTTCCTACAAATACCCGGATGGGAGTTGCCGTGTTTGTTCTTCCATCTATCTTCTTCAACAGCTCTCGGTCGACGCCCCGATCATCATCCTACCACACGAACAGCCTTTCTCTGAGTAAACATTTGATCCCAGCGGTTTACACGGCACGAGCTTTTCAAAGAAACGGCGATTTTTTTAACGCTTATGGACTGAGGTACATGCAACATTAGAAAGAAGGAAAATATCATGCACTATTAACTACAAAGCCGTTTGTAACTGTCTCCTGACAGCAGACCGTGCCAGGTTCGTGTGATCGTGGCGGATTCGCATTTCAATAACTTTCTTAAAAAAGTTAGAATCATGTTCAAAATGTGACGATACGTAGCCTTGCCAAAAGCCCCTTCTAGAAACGTCAAGTCGTAGAAACTGTCATTAAAGTGGTAGCTTATTCCGTCAGACAATAGGAGGGGAACACTCACAGATGGGGAACACTGAAAAACATTACATCGCATATAAACTGGGAGCCGCTACGAAAAGAAATAATGAGTGAGCAAACGGGTTGCTTGGCATCCGACAACTTTAATTATATCAAAGACGATAATCCTAAAGGAAAATTGAGCGTTCTTCATCGACATCGGTGTCCAACCTCATTTATCTTCATCGCCCAGGGTTTGTTTACCTCGGCAGAACAAAGTAGAATTTTAAAACAACGAGCGGTCGTGTCTCACTGGCACAACTCGGAAAACAAGATGATTCAGTCTTGTCTTCCGACCATCTAAAGGAAGAGAGATCACTCGTGATGGCTCTTACCGTCTATATTTTCTTTACTGAATGTTGATTTGTGTCTGGCGTGTGTGGGAACGTGCCATTTGGATTTGACTGGTTGGTTACCACTTGTCGGTATTGATCACCGCTGATGCTGGCTGGGCCATTCTATATCGAGCCTACAGGGATCTGGTGGTGGAAACACCACGAACTGCATCTTGAATCGATCAAATGGGAAAAGAGTTTCAAAATGCGATGTTGATCTACCAGTGTTCCTAAACAGGACGATGGTTCCCCCATGGCTCTGGTTCATCACAGAGTACAACATCATTGGCGTCTTCATCCGTCTTGATTGTGACTGATCTGTTCATGTACCAACTCTGCGGTCCTTGATAGATGGGCTTTGTTTGGTTCCCCTCGTTTTTTTATAAATCCGACCAAGAAAGAGTGATTTATTGGAGTTTGAATAGTCTTTCCATTGATGGATTTAAGGCAGTCTTCACAACCATTGATCGGATCGGCACCGATCATGGCAGATTTCATCTGCTGACTTTTACACAACTGAAAGCTCACAAACGATGACGATCTCCGTGATCTATGACAGGTGTTCCAGGTGACATATCTCATCCGTAAATTGATCAATCATGTCGAATGAAGCTTATGGTATAAAAAGAGGCCCCAGACCTCATGGCATGGTTTCTATTCACTCCATCAGTAAACCAATATCCTGAGTCGGTTCAATCGCCGACACGTCACAGCTGGGGGACCGTCATATCACGAGGGTCGGTGACGAGTAGACCGTTGACGATATCGTCTGCTCTGCTGCTGGCTTTAGTTCAGGAGAACTTCCCTCTTCTCCGATAAAGCTTTCAGACCCGTGAGAGGTTGGCACTTCGAGATCCCTGCAGTTATGAAGGAGGAAGAACCGATCCTTGTGTTCCTGGTCTATTTCCGTGAAAAACGAGAGGAGTTCCGTTTGGCTCCAGTTGCAGCCTTGGCTTTAATGAGGTCAGCTTGTGAGTGGGTGAGGTCAGCTTGTGAGTGGGTAAGGTCAAGTTGGGCACCGTGGCGAGGTCTAGACTGGTTCCCATCTTTGCCGCTGCATTCCATGGCGCTACGGGAATGAGCGCTACGGGAGTGTAGCGGCAATTACAGGAACCAGTCCAGGTGAGGTCTGGTTGTGAATATCTGTGAACTGGGAATTCGGGGAAAATGGATAGATATCATGCTGGCCATGTTGGAGATTCTATTCATGACGTTTTTTGGCTTTTTTCTTTCACAACCATTTTGCTCCAGTCGGCATCCTGCATGCCTGGGGTGGGCGGGGGTTTGAGGTGTCTGCTTCATCTGTAACATGTCACTCTCGGTCGCTGGGGTGGACGTGGGTTCACATGTCTGCTCCTCTTCCTGCTATTATTGATTATACCCTCGAGGCGGGAAGGGTAACCATTTATTTTCTCCATATCCGCCCAGCAGTAACACCTGACATTTGTATATCGACAAATGTCCCAATCAATGTTCTATGGTTCCCCCCCCCCCCGTCTTGTTGACAAGGTCTGTCCTTGACGGCCTGGCCAGAGATAGTTATTTTATCATAATTATGATGGATATGGCTGAATCAACATTGCTGACCAAACACTCAGTGTCCCTGAACAATTTCATCTCTCAATATAGAAACAAACGTGAATAGGTGGGATGACACAGAGTCAGAATTCTAACCACATCAGGGTTGTCTCTCTGCTCCTTCACTCGGCAGAATCTCCGCATTACAATTTCTTGTGTCGGATGTGTCAGAAGCATCACTGACAACTTCAACTCTCGCTTGTCAATATAATTCCTCCAAGCTTTCATCAAGAAAGATCGAGACATTTCCACAAATTCCCTCCTTCAACTGATGTTTTCGTCACCTCAAATCAAAAGTCTGGGAAGAGACGATAGAAAACGAAATAAAAAAGTGACAAGAAAAAAATTAAAAAAATTAATTGAAGAAAAATTTTGAAAAAAATACTCTTACGGGACTCGAACCCTCGACCTTTATCTCCACCGGTTGATGTCAAACCACCTCAGCCACTGAGGCCCAACCACGGTATTTCTTGACAAAGTTCGCCGTGGACCCGTCACTTCTCCTTTCGTCTCCAACGCCGTCAAAGACAGAAACCAGCCGATTAAAAGATGACATCGAAAGAAGAATGCATCTGATGTAACAATCCTTGTCAACATGTCAACCACATTGATCAGGAATGATCTATCTCAATCATGACAGTGATTAGTGGTTTAATATCTGATAGATACATGACGTGCCTGAGTAATCAACCAAAACTCTCATCAGAAAAGATGTCGGTTGTCCAGGTTACGATTTACTTTACATTAACGGACAACTGTTATTGACTCGGAGCTGAAAGACAAGAGTTTTTAACCTGCAGACATGGTGGGTTGGTCGAGTTGCTCGGATGAACCAATTGCTAATAGAGAGGATGCGCAGCTTTCCGACTCCGGCTCCGACTTCAACTACGAGAATGAATTGTAGTCCGCTATGGACATCCTTGATAAAAACGATGTGATAGAAGTTTTCAATTCGTCAAACACCATAAATTGAAGGCAGAAAAAATTGGCCGTATAAATCGGAAGTGCGGATAAATAATGAATACTGAAGTCGTAATCCTAGTCGTTACGACTTTGAAGCCCTTTTTACACGGTGCCGGTGCGTTCCGGATCGAGACTAGTTCGAGGAGGGTTCGGTTATTTTTCCCCGTGTAAAAGCGAAACAACTGACCTCCACCTTCCTCGGGCCAGTTCAGTTCGCCGCGTGACTCTCGGGACGGTGGAGGTAGGTGGAGGTAGGTGCAGGTCAGTTATTTTCCCGTGTAAAAGCGAACTGACCTCCACCGGCCTCGTGCGGGTTTGAGCACGCTACATATGAATGGCATCACTGGCGCATTGCTGTAAGTTACCTGTGAAGAAATCACGCACGANTAGGTGGGATGACATGCAGAGAGAGAATTCTAACCACATCAGGGTTGTCTCTGCTCCTTCACTCGGCAGAGTCTCCGCATTACAATTTCTTGTGTCGGGCGTGTTAGAAGCTTCACTGACAACTTCAACTCCCGCTCGTCTATATAATTCCTCCAAGCTTTCAGCACAAATTTCCCTCCTTCAACTGATGTTTTCGTCACCTCAAATCAAAAGTCTCGGAAGAGACGATAGGAAACGAAATAAAAAGGTGATAAGAAAAACAATTTAAAAATTAAATGAAGAAAACTTTTGAAAAAAATACTCTACAGGACTCGAACCCTCGACCTTTATCTCCACCGGTTGATGTCAAACCACCTCAGCCACTGGATGCCTAACCACAGTATTTCTTGACGAAGTTCGCCGTGAACACGTCACTTCTCCTTCCGTCTCCAACGCCGTCAAAGACAGAAACCAGCCGATTAAAAGATGACATCGAAAGAAGAATGCATCTGATGTAACAATCTTTGTCAACATGTCGACCACATTGATCAGGAATGATCTATCTCAATCATGACAGTGATTAGTGGTTTAATATCTGATCGATACATGACGTGCCTGAGTAATCAACCAAAACTCTCATCAGAAAAGATGTCGGTTGTCCAGGTTACGGTTTACTTTACATTAACGAACAACTGTTATTGACTCGGAGCTGAAAGACAGAGTTTTTAACCTGCAGACATGGTGGTGGGTTGGTCGAGTTGCTCGGGTGAACCAACTGCTAATGTGTTGAAGTGTTGGTCGAGTTGCCCGAGTGAACCAACTGCTAATGTGTTGATGTTGGACCAGATCGGCATCAGACACGAATGTAGGGTAAAAGATGTAAATGTCGTCCAATCCTATGGAACAGGGACCCAGTATCTAGGGTAACGGCTGGCTGTAAGGGTCAGGGGTTAAAAGGAGTAGGAGTAGGAGTAGGCTTAAGGGGTCAGGGGTAGGAGACCAGTATCAAGGGTTGTGGGATACGCGGCCAGGGGTTAGGATTCAAAGTAGATGACATTCACCCCTTCCCCAGCGAATGTGAGGCTTATTAGTTGGAAAACGTAAAACCACCAAAGGAATTACATGTAATTCCTTTTTAAGACGCAATAGGTTGCGTGCCACAAAACCTAACTTGACAGACTGTCTGTGACTCCATACTTTATCAAACAATAAAGCAACTTTACCTCGGGGCATTAAAGGCATAAGTCGATCACGTGAACATCTTCTCTCAAAGCTAATTTAAGCTTCCCTTTTGTAAACTGAGACTCATGGTGCAACACAGAGTGAAGGGGATTGTCAACATAAACTATTTAGGAACGATATTAAGAAATATCTTTTTGGTGTGGGCTTTAAATCGATGCAACATTGGTGAGGAAATCTGAATCCTTTTCATGGCAGATAAAGTAGAACTCTTTGAACTGTCATTTTTTCAGAGTACGAGGTTGTATCGATGTTTTACTACCCCTTTTCCTTGTTCCAGTGAACGGTACTGCTTAATAACGTCAACTGACAGTAGGCTGTGAACCTCTTGGTCTCATCAATACAGTCCTACCATGGTCCACCTCTCATGGCACTGTCGGTGATACTTTGTTTTCCACTAATGAGTCGGTCATGATCGGCTTTGCATCCCTTCCGCTATCACGATTATGAATTCAACCTAAAGATCATTAGAGAAAATCGATTTGCTGACTCACCTTACAACCACTAGGCGGAGATTTATGAGATCCAAAGGAAAACTTCTAAAAGATGATCGTTAAAAGTTTGAATCGCTGAGGAGTAATTGCTTTTATCACTTTTTACTTTTAATGGAGACGCTGCATGCAGCAAAAACCTGTTTGTGTTCGGTTATTTTGGAAGTGATTGCAAAGGGATGAGGAAAGGATGAAACGTTTCATTTATTTTGCATCATAAGTAAAAGTGAAATTAACTGACGATGATTCATCTTTAAACGAAGCAACAGTTTGTTTCTTATCAAAGCATCTTTCTTCTCAAAGGATGGAAAGAGGAGGTGAAAACTAATTTCTTTGTAAGCTAAAGGTGACGTGAATTGGCCGATGATCTTCACCATCATCAGTTGATAGAGGTGAGTCTGGAATGAAGGAAGCCAGTCCGCCATGAAAGACATGAAACTGGCAATCATACCGTATAATATTTGCATCAATATAGCTTGTTTTTCCACCAACTGCCAGAGGCTGATCCATCTGATATTCAACCGCCTGCTTCCTGATTCTGATATGTCAGATGTGGCTGACATTTTAATCTCTGTCGAAGATAACCCTGGCCTGGGATACGTCGTTCATTCCCTCGGATTTGTAGAGAATTTAAAAAAAAATTAAATGGAAGTTGAATGTGAAACTTCAATGATATGTTTAGCCTACGGTAGGAAGCTTTGATGCGAACTCCAACTCTTCCCTTTAACTTCTGGTTTATCTTTTTGGATGTATTAAACTCCGAGTGATTCTCTCATGCAATCACATTATTTTTTATACTTTTGCCAAGTACCGCTAGTTTGTGGACCAAATGTTCTGCTGTTGATTATGATATCATGTCTCTTGTCTTGATCAGACGGTTAACGCTTCCTCCTTCTCCTCTCACTTCACTGGCTGCCGGTCCTGATTCTCCTCTTACTTCACTGGCTGCCGGTCCTCATTCTCCTCTCACTTCACTGGCTGCCGGTCCTCATTCTCCTCTTACTTCACTGGCTGCCGGTCCTGATTCTCCTCTCACTTCACTGGCTGCCGGTCCTGATTCTCCTCTCACTTCACTGGCTGCCGGTCCTCATGCATTCTCCTCTTACTTCACTGGCTGCCGGTCCTCATTCACCTCTTACTTCACTGGCTGCCAGTCCTCATTCTCCTCTTACTTCACTGGATGCCAGTTCCTCTCACAAAGCGATCATCGACGCCTTCCTGTCTTATGTTTACAATCATAATCCGTCTGATATCATTCTACCTGAGTCATCACAAGAAGATGTTGATTCTTTGGAATCTCTAGAACATCAATTCCTTTTTTCATCATTGGGTGTTTTTTCTACCAATGCTAGATCGGTGAATATGAGGAGAATATCGTCCGCCTTCATCATTGAACGTGGCTCCTTGCATGGCGTAGGCTCTCAGGGGAATGATATCAATTCAAACCCAATCGTTACTCACTCACAACATTTTTTCAATCCCTTTCTCGTTGATTATCGAAACGTGGAATAAATCTCGATGACTGTCAGCTCTCGTTTCTGTTTTTATCAGCGGCAGATGGCTGGCGACACTTGGTTTGAGAGAGGTTGAAGTGTTAACTGGAGAAACCCTTCATGTTGTCATAAGTATCCTGGTCAGGAAATGATGACATGTTTGATGTGAATCCTCGTCTCATCTTACTCATTCTGATTACAGTTGACGATCAGATGAAGGTTTATCTGATGGTTCTTGTCCTAATAGCTGGTTAGAGACAGATACAGGCAGATCAGATGTAACTCCGATCAGGAGGCAGTCGTTCACTCCACGAACCATCGCAGGACTGGAACAGCCTGAATGCATCGGCCAGGGATAGACTGGTTACCATCTTTGCCGCTCTACTCTTGCGGCGCTACTGTCCGCAGAGTGAGTCATTTTTATGAAGATTCTTAGCGGTAGAGATGTTGGCTGAATCGTTCATTTCCTCTCAGCCGTCAGTGAAATAGATTCCAGGCAGAAGTGGGAACACCACAGAGTCACTGCATGATCGTCCCTTGAACTACGTTCGAAAACCCCTTCCATCAGTTATGTTGTATGACAGTGAATCTTTTATCTGTGCAGCTGGTTTGGTGTTGAGAGCTCTTCAACTTTGCTCTGAGCACATTAGATTTACGTGTTGCTTCTGAAAACATCTGCTGATCAATGAAGGAATTGATTAGGCCCTGTTGTGTGCAGTAAAATATTCATACTCCGATCTCAACGTGGTTATAAAACCTGTGTTGTGTATGAGAGACCAAAGAGTTTTCAGTTGTTTAGCAGAGGAGGTGGTCAGGAACAATTATCATCCCAGCCAATAAAATCCCGTGTTGTCCTGGTGTGCGATACGCTTTAAATGTCACATAAAATCTATAGATTTCCAATATTTCTCTTTCCTACATCATGTCGCCATGTTCCGCTTACAATCTGCAGGTGTATTGGAAAATATGTCAGGCCGGGATTCTCTGGATCATTTTTTTAAGAGAAGGATTGGCCAGTTCCTTATTTTCTTGTATTTTTCGAGCGCTGATGCTGTTTGTATGCGGCGAAGACAATAACGATAAAACGTAGATGATACGAGAATGGCGTCACATGGCAGTCACAGTCCAACCTCACGACGGATTATTGAATGGAGTGTGACAGTCACAGTCCAACCTCACGACGGATTATTGAATGGAGTGTGACGTCATTATCGTTTACGTTTATCGTTCATTTTCTAAACCTCTCTATGGAGTTAAAGCGAATAGCTCGCGGGGTTTGTTTACATTTTTGGTGGTACCTTCCATAGAGAGTGAATCTAGCCTCCAGGCAAAGCCGTGCTCCAGCCATATGCAACACCTGTGCAAATATGCGAATGTAAACACTGGGGACGAGGTTCCATTAAAAATTTGTTAAAATGGGTTAATGACGTTTTCGAATTCAGTAGGTCAAGATGTACATTTTGTACTATTCCCATTGATTTTGAAGCGGCAGATTTTGCAGAATGCGCCTCCGAAGTTTGGCTGTTTAATGCATTTCCCATTAAACTAAAGTCCTTCTTTTGCCTTTTTCTCAAAATGGTGCTTGATATCGAGGACCAACATGTCATGGCGCCAAAACAAACCCCGCGAGCCATTCGCTTTAATGAATACGTTTACTTTGATCTCTTTCTTCATTCATCTCTTTACATCCAGCAGCGGTGTCGCCACTTTCTGTTCGATGAAAACCTGTGAACCATTTAGGACCAGCTCCGATGATTCAGAAGCTTTAGAGTTCCATATCGTCAGCAACATCTCATAAAGTGGAAAGCTTTAGAGTGCCATATCGTCAGCAACATCTCATAAAGTGGAAAGCTTTAGAGTTCCATATCGTCAGCAACATCTCATAAAGTGGAAAGCTTTAGAGTGCCATATCGTCAGCAACATCTCATAAAGTGGAAAGCTTTCAGGAGACGAACCAATGCAAGAACCGGAAGTTCTGTTGCTTCCATCCTTTGTTGTCATGATTTCCACGATGGCCTTCTTTATTGATCTCCTTTTCTTCTTCTCATTCCATTCCATCTTCAAAGCAATAAATCACCTCCCGTCACGTCTGCCCAACTCTACAATGGTTGTCTAGGATACTGATGGTGTCATTGGCACAAAGAGAGAAACAATTGCTGCAGTGAATGCTTCCTTCATTCAACGAGTAGGCATTGCTAAAGATCAACGTCACGTTGCCCTTGTTCCGTTCTGTTCCCCGAAGGGACTGATCGGGGACATGGCATGATAGACTGGTTCTTTTCTTTGCCGCTCCACTCCCGCGGCACTCCGTGTTGTGGAATGAGCGCCAAAGAGTGTAGCGGCAATGACTGGAACCAGTCTAATGGGGCAGCTGACCAAGACACGACGGTAGGCGGGGTGAGCAGTTTAGAAGTTGGTCCTGTGGGCAGCTCGACTATTGTTTCATCGTAAAGTCGGGTTGTTGGTTGACTCGTCACCTACAAATTAAAACAAGTGATGTTGATTTGGTGACATTTAGCCACTAGTTCTGAACATGTTTGGAATCAGTCTTTCTATTAGTGTAGCAGTGATGAGCAGGAGGACAATCATTTCAATAACATCGGAAACGGGGAAGGAAGTGCGAGACTGAGAGATCAATTGCTGACCAAGATCAAATGTTCTATGAATGACAGACAGACAGACATTTCAGCCCAGACATAATTAGCGTAAAGAAATCTCGTCTGTCACATTGAATTATCGTTGTAACAAAGTGGTCGTGATTTGATTGTACATGTATGTTATCATATGTCATTGATACCTGTTTATACATAGCGCGAATACCAGACCAATTCAGACAAGGCTAACATGGCAAAAGAATTCTTCTTCCCTGGCTCCGCTCGTTCTGTTCAAAGCTTTTCCGCTTCGTGTTCGTGATCGCTCCTTGTTTTAACAGACATTCATGGTGTAGTGTACACTCAACTTAGAGCTCGAAACTGCAAGATTTCCCGAAGAAAATGACTGAAAACCCGAGGTGTTACAAACGTAACATCTCCGATGGTGCGGCCAGACAATGGAACATACACTGACATTTTTGTTTCGTTTAGCTGTTGTAGGCTATCTGATTTTTTTCATAATATCTGGACTTGTGGTGCCTGGTCTTCCTCGGTGGGTTGGCCGGTGGTTCCTCGGGGCTTTTCTTTTTTCTTTGATTCAAAAATATCTGTAAACACGTCACAAGTTTATCTTCCTTTGATGGAGTTGTTGTGAACATCCGTGCCTGCGGGGAAACTGTATCTCTTGTGCTTCTGTTTTTCTGAACTCTCAAACATCCTACTGCTCTGCTCAGTGTTGTTGATACCGAGACAGGTGGTTGGTGTATGGTTACTTATAAAACCCGAAATGAAATGGCCGAAATGATCGAAATGGCCGAAATGATCGAAATGGCCGAAATGATCGAAACGGTCGAAATGATCGAAATAGATAAAATGACTTTACACTTATGTGGCCTATTACGATTTTTCAAGTAAACTGAATGCTTTAAATCTGTAGTAGATCTACCGGTAGCAACAATAGCCATGATAGCAACATGCATAAAATCAGGAGTCAAGATAAAAATTACCGTTAGGAAAATTGTTAATGGCATTTGGCCGTTTCATTTTAACTCAGCCAGTTGCCACGCATGGCGCTGCAGTATCTTACCACGCGGTACACTGGCTCCAGCCTTCGCATACGTGTGGCCACCTTTAATTTTGGCGGGAGTTTTTTTAAAAATGTACATCATGACTATACCTCAGTGATGAGGCTGACTTTATGGCTTAATAGCCATAAATTACCTTTCTTCCACTAGAATGCTCCGATCATGTCAACATGGTCCTGTGGAACAACCAAGCATGCAATACAATTCCACATTCCCTTTCGTAACATGCGGGGAATCCAATTTCAGTGCACATTTACTTTTGGGGCTGCAGGGTAGATTGTATTAATTTCGGTTTTTTGAAATGTAAAATATGAAAATAAGTGAATTTTTATATTGTTAATTTGCTTTTTCCCCCCNTGCTTTCCCCCCTATTCGTCAATCCTATTTCAACCATTTCGATCATTTCGGCCATTTCATTCCGGGTTTTATAAGTAACTGGTGGTTACTTATAAAACCCGGAATGAAATGGCCGAAATGAAATGGGACTTCCCAGCAAGTTACGTGCTGGAAACAACCGCCCCCTTCCTCACGTGTTCAGCTTCAGACAGGTCGATCCCTCACTGTGGTGGAAACAACCATGCCCATCCTCATGTGTTCATAAATTTCTATAACATTGCCAATTGAGTTTTTTTTCCTGTTTGAGTATGAGCCACCGGTATACCCCCGTATAAAAATAGTCATGATGTAGGCCTACATTTAAACAACTCCTGCCAAAATTAAAGGTGACTGGCTGAGTTAAAATGAAACGGCCCAACGCCATTAACAGTTCTCCTAACGGTTCTTTTGCCGTGCCCTGATTTTATTATGCATGATCGTATCATGGCTATTGTTGCATGTCATGATGTAGGCCCATGCCAAACCTGCGCTACCTGTATATCTACTACAGACAAAAAGCACTCAGTTTACACTAAGGTGGCCTATGATTTTTTAAGTAAAGTCATTTCATCCATTTCGATGATTTCGGCCGTTTCGATCATTTCGGCCATTTCGATCATTTCATTCCGGGTTTTATAAGTAACCGTTGGTGTATTTGCTTTAGGCTGGCTGTGTGTGCCTCATGTTAAAAAATCAGCATACACTTTTTCCAGTGTTGGCGTCTGGTTTTGCATTGGTTCGAGTAGGCCCACTGAGAATATCACAGTAGCTCTTGGATAAGAATAATAAAAATGTGGCATTGTGAGCGTCCACTTCATCCGTCACTCTGCCACTCAGAGTTTATCAATCATAAAGACAGAACCTGTTTTTTGTCGGCAAAAGCTTCGCTATCTGCTGAAGGGAATAGCGAGTGATACCCAGGTATTATTCCACTCTCTCTCTAAGCTGTCGGTGGTGAATGTTGCTGGTCCACTCTACCGTTAATCTCTTTCGGAAGCGTCCTCATCTTTCGGCTCTGATAGCAACGTTAAAAAGTCTTGTCTATTCAGAAGCCATTTATTATTCATTGCTTGTTTTTGCTCTCGCGATTATTTAGCTACAGTGTGCTCCAATATAACTGACCAGGTTTCGGAGACCTTAAGGCTGCGGCCACAAATCTTAGTAAAAGGTGTGATACAGCTTTGTGTTGTTTAAGCCTGAATAACACCGATAACGAATATCTTCTTCTCCATCAATTATTCTTGGTGTCCACAGGAACGCCCAGCATCCCCGTGGTTGAATCTGAAGCCCAGCTGATTGCATCAATTGTTAGACACAGTAAGAAAGACGCAATTGCATACTGCGGGAATCGGGAGTTCTTTTGTGTCATAGTTCCTGCCCTCTAAAAAAACTACCCAAGACATGGACATTTTGTGTGTACACGGGTTTCCCGATAAAGATGAATTTGACTTTGACATTTCGCCTTCTTTTTCGTCTTTCATCTCCCATCCGCATCAGAGAAAGAAGACATATTCTGTAAATACCCTGAAAATTCGTACCTCGATAATCTGGTGACATCAGCAATCTCCCGGCTCGAGGAAGATGCCACAGGAAATCATTATAATCATCTAACAACGGATCTCTCTTTGACATTGCTCGATAACCATATTTAATGGTCAGCATCGTGCTGGCTTTCTCACCTTGACTCTTTATCATAAACGAATTCCTTCCTAAATTGCTCTCTTTGTGTCATTTGACCAGCATGGTGACTGTCATCTCATGTGGCTTCATAAACGTTTGGAATGACTGCTGCCTCCCACACAGTAAAAAATATAGTGTTAAGGTAACACTGAAAATGGGTGTTAACTTTAACACCGATTTTGAGTGTCCAATAGCTCCCAACACCAACACTTAACACTCTTTTTAACACTGATTTCTAGTGTTATCAGACAGTTAACACTACTTTTGGGTGTATGGTTAACACTACTTTTTTTACTGTGCAGCAACAAACTATCGGGTTTTTTTCCCAAGGTGAACTGGAATGATGTTGTTATGGCTGTCCGTACTTCGTGACAAGAAGTCAAAAGTTTTGGTATTCAGCTTAGATTGGTGCCACGATCTGCACTAGGTGGATCTAGGAGTTTTGGTACCGTGATCCTCCGCTAGGTGGGTAAAGGTGGTTTCACCTAGCGGAGATTGCGGTACTAATCTACTTTCACCTGAACACGCGGTGTTTGAGAGGGTGCGGGAGAGGGTGGGGCTATGAGATCGGTCGAAGGAAAACACTCCCTTCCTGAACACATGATGTTGATTTGGTTTCCCTCGTTATGTCTTCAGTTCATCCAATCATGTTGTCACGAATGCTGAACAAGCTGTAGCTAAATGACGACGTCTTTCTTTTCTGACGACTTGTAATACCCAGCTTTGAACAAGCCTCCGACTCTTATCTTTGACTCTGGCTCACTCACTCCAATCCTAGCTCTGACTCGAGTAGCATTTCCCTAAGCCTCAATTAAGGTAATCTGTATGAGAACATGTTTGCATGATCTCTGAGTAGAATAATGGAAGGAAGCTCAGCGAGTATTAGAGACGGTTGGCCTTGGGACCATTTGCTTCAAAATGCACACTTGTCCTACCGGATATTTCCTCTCAGGATTTCCTGAAATAAACACCTCGAAGTGAGCGACCGAAGCAATTCAAAATCATCATGCTGATGGTCAAGGCTAAAGGTCGAGGATGAGTTCCTACTTCAGAGTCGAAACCGGCCAGTCAGGCCAACGACGGGTTTATCTGTTGTTAGGGGTATAACCATAAAGGAATCAACCAGGCTTCTTTTATCATTACTTCCACAAAGCCGTTCAATAAAGCCAGGTTCAGTTGACTTTCCTTCAGAATGTAGATCTTCAGGAAATCTTCATTTTTCCCGGCACGGCAGGTAATACCTATATGTTGCCTGTTTTGTTTTCCCGGCACGGCAGGTAATACCTATCTGTTGCCTGTTTTGTTTTCGTGAGAAGTGAATACAGCTCGTTAACAAATGTCACAAACGTATGAAATGTGATCTGGCTTCTTGTTGTCCAAAGGTTAGGAATTCCGGAATATCTTTGTCATTCTAAACAACACTTTTCTTAGCATTTCTTCTGACTGAAAGTCTTTGTATACAGAAGGATATGTTGACAAAAAGGGAAGCGAGAATGTGATAGTCGTACTAAATAAACTGGTAAAGAAATATGCCGCCTCTTCTTTAATCCTAAAGGAAACATCCATTGAGCCCACTGCAAACACGAAATTTCCCTTCTCACATTTCCCACAGCGTAGAAAACGATATGTTTCCTCAGTAATTGCGCCATTATCATGTTATTTTCTCACATTTTGAAGGGAAGCTGAGGGCTGTGATAATTTGGGGCGAAAAACTGACAAGAAATTGGTTGTATCAAATTGTTCAACTTGGAGCCTTGTGATCTTGTTCAGGGAGCAAATGGCGTGACCTTTAGGGGTCAACTGTTGAACATCTACCATTTAGCGTTTACACTGGTTCGTTGGTGTCGCACGATAGTGACATTAACCATGGTTCATGTCACACGATATTTGTCGGTCTGGTAATCTGAACTGGTCCTCTGCCCTCGAAACCCTCCGCTAGCCTACTCGTATTTGTAGACTGCTCTTCTGTCCTCGAGGACAGGGTACCAGTCTATCGTACTTTACAGAGCGTACCAGGGCGGGTGGCGGGCGGGTGATCAGTCTAACTGGTAATCGAGTGATTAAACTATTCTCTTACTCGAGTGTATCGATCAGAGTCCCAGTATGTTTCCTTTAGTGAGCAATGCCAATATTATCCATCCATTTTCTACACAATGGGAAGCTAATCTCTCCACCCACAAGGAAAGCCACTATGAAATTTATTTTGGTATTATTCACTGGAGTGTCCTTCTGCATGATTACGTTTTCGCTTGGACTGCTCTAGTAAGTTTTTGCCAGCATCTTACACGAACCGTTCTGGCGATTTTGAAAATCTTTATGTAATGTCACGTTCAGGTATCTGCAGAAAAAGAATGCGTCTCCTGCGTCCAATAAACGTGCTACTGAGGTAATGGCGGGATAAATAGAGATAAAACCTATCAGAGGAATGTCGCTGTTTACTTGAATTACGACCATGTTTTACTCTGCACGGTCATCTGATAATTCATAATGCATCAGGTTCTTCTTCTGTTCATATTTCTGGTATTCGGCTGAAAATGTCATCAGAAATTTATCAGTTACAAAAACTAATGCTGAAAAAGATGAGGTAACAAAATGGTGGATTCAGAAACGATATTGATGGTTTGGGAATGAGCTGGCCCGATTTCGTTGGCAGTCGATCCGAGTGGAGCTTTTTGTTTTTGTAAGATTAATGGAATACATTCTACCCTCGCCAATCTTCCTTATTTTCCATCGAACAGCTAATAATTAATTCAGTAAATGAGTTGTGATAGATTCTAAAACAGCCATTCAACGTCGGAAGCAGCTCTGTTGATAATAGCCATCATTGTTAATGATTGATCGGAGATTCTAGGAGGAGTTTTTAAGTGGCCATTTCACTGTCAGGTTTTTGGTTCGTTCAGAGTGGCATCGACAAGTGATTTCTTCATGATCCTGTCCTGTCAGACTCCTTAAATAAAAACTCGTCCCAAGCCAAGACTGGGCCTTTCATTGTTTCCACCACAACATCGTTCTGTTGGGTTGCGCGTTTTGCCCCCGGCTTTGCGTCATAGGACGACGACGTCAACAATGCATATTGCCCCGGCTTGCGTCATGACGGCGACGTCAGCATTGGCGGACATTGTTGAAGTTACGTCGTGGAAGCCGCTGAATGAGGACCGGCTAATGTTTCGCTGATCACATCACTTTCTCTAAAAGACGTCAGAACCCAAGAGATTTCTGATGCACAACTTGATCTCCCTGTCACGTGATCTGTTCTTTCTATTTTCAGATAAATCATTTCCAAGTTCGACAAAACTCTTTGGCCGCAGGATCACATGTGGCAAGCATAAACCTGGTCTATTTCCATCCAAAACATGGTCCTGCACTAATATCAAGTAAGAGACATCCAAAACGTTCCTACGTAGAACTGAAAGGGAATCCCCGACATTTTCTTGACGTCACGTGATCTACACACAATATGTCCGACAATTCTATTTTATTCACTCATTTCAGAGTTGACGGCTACCGCCTGACCTTCACCTACATGCCTGGTCTCGGCGCTTCTAAACGAGAATGTGGCGAAACAAAGGGACGCAATGATATAGCAGCATTATGTAATCATATGTTACGGGCTCAGGGGATTCATGAGACACTGTGGAGTGCATTTGTAAGCGTTGGTCCTTGTTCCTTGCTTTAGATGGAAGTCAATGTCACGCTAAGGTCTAAAGTCTGATCCACCAATCAATGTTTTCAACCAGTCCTTCTAAAGTCTGGCAACATCTATCTTTGACCTAATGGAATGCGGAAGCTAGGAAATTGATCGTTGGATTTTCCACGGACCTTTAATCACACGCGGCTATTGAATGACCGGTGGACAACGCGAACAATCGGGGAATGACCACAAGTGATCGACAGGCATGATTATAAACCGCAAAGCTCTGTCACATTACATGACTTCCGCATTCCATTAGGTCGAAGATAGATGTTGCCAGACTTTACAATAATCGACGTCAATCACAGCGCCTCCTAGTGGCGGTTTTCTCAGTACACGATCTTTCTTCTTACAGGTCAGCGAAGCTAGCTGTCGGTTTAGTCACAGAGAACGAATCCTGCTGAGGAACACAAGCATAGTCCATGAATGGAATCTTGCACCAGAGGGAAAAGGTTACATCAAGTCCATACAGTGTATGGTGATGAGCTGACACATGAAAAATGGCACTGACACAACAACATTCCCAGATCCACTCGACTTAGCTGATATCACCTCTAACGAAACTCACCCTCTCGAGCCTGATTTAGACGTGATCAGCCCCAACATCACTGCCCAGAAATTTGTGAATGAGTCCATGAGTCTGTACCCTGGTATTTCAGGACTCTTCGTCTGTTTGATTTTCACGTTCATTATGCGGCAGTCATCTCTTCAGATACAAACATTTTATTAAACACCTTCAAGGTATCAACCTCTCCTCACACGGTCCATACTGTATTTCATACCCTTTGGGAAGCGGCTGATAATATTTTTGTACTCGGGGTCGTTAAGAAAATGTCACAAAATGTTCCTAATTGGTTTGTAAATAGCAAGAAAACGTTTCATAAAGAAAAACTTTGAAATTCAATATACCGGTACTTTGGATTTGTGAGTGCCGTTCTAGCTGTAACCAGGGAGCGGCTATATGGGGTGAAGGGCGATGGGAGAGGGGGTGAGGAGGGGGAGTGTGTGTATCAGTGCCTTCATATAATCCTCATTTAATGTAGGCCTACTTTCTCCGTGATTTGGTCAATTTTTTTTGATGAGGGTGGACGTCACGTGTGCTCAGTCCTAGATCTCCTTATGTCCACAGTTCTTTCTGATAAATTATCTCCGTTCATCATGTGTGTATGTTATGTCAATGGCTTTGGGACTCTGTGTTTTGTCACTTCTACATTTTGTATTAACCTGTAATGCTGTAAAACTACACAACGTCGTATGATTGAAGGCCGACACCAAAATGCCACCGTAAACAACATCTTCAGTGCCAGTATGTTCCCACCCTTTACTCACCACGTGGGAAGTTCGCCAGAGAGTAGAATCTCTGGTATGATGGGAATCGTTGTAACTCCCCCTGGGTTGTAAGTCTGTTTGTCGTGTTCGTTGGGTCAGGTTGTAAGGCCATAGAAATGATGACCATTCAAACCAACCGGACTTGCATTCCTTTAACGACCATTCCTTTCAACCGACTGTCGGTGGCATGTGGAAAATCTTTTATATAAAGTCAAAACGTTACAAGCGCCTGATATCATTGTGCAGTATTAACTCGGCCCTTGCCAACCCAGTAGTCATCCCGGTGTAATAGAATGTGATGTACCCCGATATGAGGTGTCCCCCAACAAAACATTCTGACGGAATAAGGGTCAGCTACAAATAGGCCGGACACTAACAGACAAGATGTCCCCTGTACAAAAGAAGCGGACATCTGGTATCGGGAACATTAGATTCTATCACACCGGCAAATGGCGTGGTCAGTCCGTGAATATAAATTTTATTGCAGGATCGAGGCAAGGGGTCATCACGTTGAGGGCAAATGATAGGCCTTAATGTCATATCGGGGGGGGGGGGAGGTTGACTGGGGGGGGGGGGGGTNACAAAATCAAATGGGGAGGCGTGTGCCCTGTTGTTCAGGGCGCGGCACAGACGAGAACCAGTCTCTCGTGGAGTCGAGGCAAAGACGGGAACAAGTCGAGGGCTGATCATGGGCGTTCCGGTAGGATTTGGAATCAGTGCTTTTTTATTTTGAATGTTCATGCTGTGTAGATATTGCTTTATGCAGCTTATTGTAAATATATAGCTTTGGTAGCGAGGTACATGTACATTTATAGAACCAAAGAAACGAGCAAATCCAAAATGTGATATTCATATCTATATATTACACTCTATACACGGTACAAACGTTTTCGGCAGCATCCTGCTAGCCCTCATCATTCAATTTGTAATATTGCTCATTTTACCTGATGAGGGCTAGCAGGATGCTATAGGATGCTGCCGAAAACGTTTGTACCGTGTATATAGTGATATAGATATGAATATCACATTTTGGATTTGCTCGTTTCTTTGGTTCTATTATTTGTAAATATACTATTTTTTTCTTGATGAAGATGTTGAATGATCAGAAATATCTACATATCAATTTAAGAAACCACTGTCCTGGGATCTTAAGCCCCCGTAATTTAGGGGTACGCAACTCCTTTGTCAGGCTGATAGTGAACAACAGGTTGTCTGCTAAAGGACAATAGTTTGCGCACTCCCGTAAAAAAGTTACGGGTGCTTCGTGAATAAGGTCCCTGGTGTCTATAAAGTGCCAGTATGTACACTGTATGTACATGTAGTTGGGGTGATGATCATTGGGAAATTCTATTCACCTCAACAGACACTTTGACGTGTATCGTGTACTGATTGGTTGTGCTTCAGGTATAATTAGACGGCATACAGTCGTTCACCATGTGAGAGACGCGGGGGAAGTTGATATTCTTCATTTTTCAAAACCTGCCTCGTTTTCTTAATCTGTCCATATTTTAAAACTGTTTGCTTATTTATATAAACTGAATCATTATGAATAAATTATCATTTATAAGACACGGGAGGTTCTCATTCATTCGTTTTCCATTGTTCTAACGCCAGTTTGCTGTTGTGGAGGAGGAATGTGCCGCCATCTGCCGAGTCAAACTGGAACTGCTATGGTCCATATGAGTAGAAGAATTGGGACAAGGAGTAGGTGATGTTATGTGGGCAGATTAAAGCTGTTATAGCCATGTTGAAAGCACCATTTGGTAGCTAGGCCTACTGTAAGATGATTACGGCCCCAAAGAGAGGCTGAACTTCGGTGTCAGTCACACGAAACTTGTGACACGCTGTGACAATGGCGGAATCCACTGCGACAACCCTGCTCACTTGGATGTGCGCACACTTGGCGGCGACAAGTCTCTGCCGCCGAACGAGTGTCGCTTATTAAACCCTTATAATGTATTCCAATCTTTCATGTCCTAGAGCTCTGGGCCCATATTCATAAAACCTTGCTAGGCTTAGTTGCCTGCTAAAGTGCCTAATTTGTACAGGCCAATACACGACTAGCAACCAAGTAAGCTAGCAAGTTTTATGAATATGGGCCCTGGTCCAGTACGCCGACTCTCCTGAATTCTTTCATTACAAACTCAGGCGCGGATCCAGAGTGGCGGGGCGCACCGCCGGCCGCGCGCCTTCCCGCCTTTTGGCCAACAAATCTTTAAAATTGACCGTGAAATTCTGGAAATGGGCGCAAATTTCAATGTTCCTAACTCACGGCGCCCCCTCTTTTCCCAAATCCTGGATCCGCCACTGAAACTGTAAAGAAAAATTGTAATACGCAACCGGCAAAACACTGGCGGCGTCCACCATCTTATTCTGCGTAGGCTACTGGGCCTTTTTAGCCATTTACCCGCGCGGATGCCGGCCTTCAGACAGCCGGAGAAAGTGAGTAAAATCATGGATTGTTTGGATGAGAACAAGGGGACTTGAATTTCTGAACACTGTTCAACGTCACGTGAATCAATATTAACAATAGCAAACGAAGAGGGCGCACGACCTGGTTTTTATCGGCATATTTGCCTTCACTCCCTCGGCAACAAGACCTCTTATATGTAGGATACGAACAAACCGTGGCCTTGGAACCACACATTCTGCCCTTGAGATCAGCGTATACGGTCAATATTAACAGGAATTTCTCACCAAATGGAAGCAGTATAGGGCAGCCATCTTGCTTTTCAAACCAGATGACGTAGACCATCAATGAAAATGAAATGGAGGAATCGCACCCGATCGACAAACAAGATATTCTGGAAGTGGAGGTAGGTGATCGGATCAAACCCCTAAAGTCGAATGATTAGTGAAATTATCGGCATTAGATCCGGTCTCATCCATCAGTACAAGGGTCAAACTGGAAATGTAACTTTAGGCGCCTCAGAGAGGGGTGTTCTGACATGTCTGATATGAGACCAGTCCTACTAGTAGTGATCGGTATTGAATAGTGCTGCATGTTGCCGTGGCGGGCCAGGCATGACGAAGATTCATCGCCTGTGAGGCTGCGTTCGTACCCACCATACCCAAGGCCAGAGCGGGTTCACTGACAAGGGACTGTCTTTGGAAAAGCGGCCTAGAGGCCCTTTATGATGGGTTCTAAAACTCAAGCCGAATCGCTCTGAAGCTGTTCGTGAACGTATATGTCAAGTTCAAACTGTAGGCCCTCACAGTTTGCAGGATAGTCAACATATTTCCCTCTATTTTCAGGCTTATGTGCCTTATCATCGGGTCGTCTCTCTTCGTCAGCATAATCATGATGGTTGCATACCAGAACCAGACATTACCTAAGCTTCATGGGATCATGAAAAGTGATGGCCCTATCAAATGTCCACGTGACATACGACTCAGATCAAAGGAAATGTGTGAATACGTGGAAACTCAACAAATAGACAGGGAACGAAAGAAGATATTTATAGAAATATTACATTACATTCTACAGTTAGCGCGGCACAAAAATTGGACTCATTTCATGAGTTATGGCACGTTACTCGGCAGCTGGCGTCATCATGGCATGATACCGTTTGACGGTGACATGGATGTTTATATCCATCTGAAACACAGATCAGACGTCATGAGAACGATAAACAACCATTCAGAATTCACGGTTTCGATCACAAAACTCCCTGGACTGGAACTCAAGCTTTTCTCCAAGACGAAATCTCGCATTGATTACAATGTTATGTACTTGGGTCACTGGAAAGGTCCTTACATTGACCTGTACTTCTACACGACCAACTCAACCCACGTGACCTGTACGTCATTCTCTCAATCAGTCTGGCTGATAGACGATGTCTTCCCCCTCCACGATCGCCCTTATGAAAACTTCAGCATTCCGTCTCCCAGAAATCCCTTGAAAATGCTCCAAGGTTTCTATGGTGAAACCGACGATTGTTACCTAAAAGCTGGTCTAAAGTATAAATGCAAGGACCTGGATGGTGTAATACCATTTGTTCATAGGAAATATTCGAATGGAAAAATCATTGAGACTTTGAAATTATCAAAGACATCGATTCATGTAAAAAATGTGACGGAAAATGAGGAGAATATGCCGAAAAATCCGTTTACTTTGGAAAGTTTAAATGTGAATATCGGCCTAGAGGTATTAATACCTCCATGATATCCGGCGGTATTAGATTTTTGTCCGTTTTTGAAATCTCAATTACGTACGCCCATTCGTCTTCCATATTATATTCACACTCCATGTGCACTGTTCTTGTAAAACTGTTTTATCGGCCTAGGGTACAAAATAAAAATTCAAAAAAATAACATTTTCACAAAAAAAATCAAAATAAATATTTTCACACTTTCAAAATTCTGAATCTCAGTGCGTTGAGTCACTTTATATTCGTACTTTATATACAAAGAAAGAAATAGCACTAAAATTGACACACAACGTGATAATATACAGGAAGTCAACTTCCAGATTTTGCAAATTTTCGACCCCAACCGGGGTCTTCTTCAGGCTGGCACTTAACAGTACAAGACTCTAGAATAGACTGAGCTGAGTCCCTGAAGTAGATCTAAATATCCCTGCAAACAAGATGAGTGAGCAATTAAGAAAAGAATAAGGTCCAAGCCCCACAAGGTTGCTGGACCNTTTAGGCCTATCTTTAGTTACGCTATCTGTAAATATTCTGAAAATTATATCTAACATATCTGCACAAAGAGAAGAAAAGCACAAAAATTGACACTCACACAATATAATTATGATAAATAAAAAGGCAATTCCCGGCAGAGTGTTTGCGAATTTTCGACCCCAACCGGGGTCTTCTTCAGGCTGGAACTTTACAATCCGAAACTCTAGAACAGTCTGTTCTAGAGTTTTCTTTACCCAGGTCAATGCTGGGTAAAGATATAAAGGATCCTTAACTTTACCCAGGTTGGAGTTCCCGCCGAATCGCGCTGATCGTACACCTGTGTCCGAGGATTGGTACTGCGCCCACGAATTAGGCCTAATTGTTTTATACAGCATTTATGACATTGGTCGTTATGGAGCCTATAGCTGAACACCAGGCATGGTTTTTGAAAAAAATTTCCCCCAGTCAGTCCGGGACCACCGACAGCACAGTGCAGCAGCAGTCTGTCCACGTTGATCATCATCCGCAGCGTCTTCATTGGAAGACGCATACTCGGTCATTATCGATAGATTTTTTCGACCATTTCGATCATTTCAGCCGTTTCGATCATTTCGGCCATTTCATTTCGGCCGTTTCGATTATTTCGGCCGTATCGATCATTTCGGCCATTTCAATCATTTCGGCCATTTCAATCATCGGCCACTTCTTTTCGGCCATTTCAATCATTTCGGCCACTTCATTTCGGCTACTTCATTTCGGCCGTTTCGATTATTTCGGCCGTTTTGATCATTTCGGCCATTTCAATCATTTCGGTCACTTCTTTTCGGCCATTTCAATCATTTCGGCCACTTCATTTCGGCCATTTCAATCATTTCGGCCATTTTATTTCGGCCGTTTCGATCATTTCGGCCATTTTATTCGCGAACTTGCATCGTGACATGCGTACCAAATTCCATCCTCGGATGCAGTTGAACGCCGGATCAGAGCGATTCGGCGGGAACTCCAAGCTGGGTAAAGTTAAGGGGTCCTCATGTTTACCCAGGATGATCCTGATCAGGAAAAAGTACATAATAGGCCTAACACCATTTTTTGTAGATCAACTTGAGTATTTTGGGACGAGCTTTCGACACTACCGTGCCTCATTCATCAGGTCTGACAACAAAGATTAACAAACATCATTATTGCAAGCACAGTGGACAATACAAGTGATTAAATAATGGTAGAAAAAACTAGAATATGAGAAAATTCTTTGGTTACTCTATCTACATTTATTTTAGAAACACAACGTTTCAACCAGTGTACCCTGGCCGTAGTCCTGTGCCAAGTGAATAGCACATGAGGAGAGGGAGAGGAAACAGTGTGGTATTTATGCTTCCTCTCCTCATGTGCTATTGCACAGTGAATAGCACATGAGGAGAGGAAGCATAAATACCAGAAACAGTGTGGTATTTATGCTTCCTCTCCTCATGTGCTATTCACTTGATCCTGGGTAAAGAAAAGGATTACCCAGGATGATCCTCATGGGTAAACATAAGGTACCGGTATACGCAGGGTAGCTCACACATTCTACTACTAGATGGCGGCAGCTCACGGCTTACCAGTCTCCACACACAGGTCTACAAACTCTCCACGCTCACCGGCATATGCGTACAAGATGCACAGGGCAGTTCACTCTCTACAAATAGATGGCAGCAAGTTGTAGGCCTGTACTGTGACGAGCGAGCGCTCGCCCAGGGGAGACCCGGGTGAGTAAACGAACGGGCTGAGGATCAAGCACACACTGGTATCCGGTCCCAACATAGATCACGGAGAAAGGCTTATCCGTTTATTAAACGGATAAGCCTTTCTCCGTGATCTATGTTGGCACCCAACATCGCTATTAGCGATGTTGGACTAGCAACCAGTCTAATCGAGCATCCAGAGTACCGACAATGACCGAGGAAACTATTAGTTTGGTTCCAGAACTCACCGCTAGGCGCTGAGTTCGGGAACCAAACTAGGAAACTATATACCAACTGCGCATGTCCCGTACAATTAACAGGACGTGCTGAGCAGCTGCGGCGATTTTCGCGAACAAAAGTGCTTCTAACGTCTTGTGGATTGATGAAAATGAAACTGTTAAAGTATTTGTTAGTAGCATTTGATCTGCTTGCAATGTCAAGCCGATTTTCAGGGCTTAGAGATGCTTCAAAAAAAAGTCAATCTGAGGAGATATAAGATTTGAGAACTGCTGCTTTTTGCTGCCTGCATCATGTGCATGCCTGTGTGTGTGCAGGTGTGTGTGGCTCTGGCTGTGCTGTGCATGATGCTGTGTTGCATGATGATGATGCATGATGCTGTGTTGGCCTAGCCTAGGCCTAGACCTTCATGTGTATCTGAGTGTGTAGGCCTATCAGACATTCATCATGTTCATGCATTGTGTAGGCCAAGTTAATGTTTGCTTGAGATCTGGGCTTGGTTGCACAAAACTAGCGCTAACTTGGTCCATTGGTGGTGTTACCTAGGCCTAAAGCCCCACAGTATTGAATTTTACGGTATTTTCAAAATGTTAGGAGAGTGGAGGTTGAGGTCTCAGGGCCTCGTGAAGGTCTCCAAAATGCTTGCCTGATACTTACTTTTAATAACCAAGGCCTAGTTTTCAACAGAGAGTGAAAAAACTGCGTAGGGGAGCTCTAATGCATTGAGATAGAGCGCAGTACATTTTTACACTACGCTGACGTCGTGACGTCGTCAAGAATCGCGGCGACGATTTGCGTTTTTCAGATTCAATACAGTGGGGCTTTAACTGTTGTTAGCGCTAACTTTCATCTTTATGTTTANATTTTCAGGGCTTAGAGATGCTTCAAAAAAAAGTCAATCTGAGGAGATATAGGCCTAAGATTTGAGAACTGCTGCTTTTTGCTGCCTGTGTGCAGGTGTGTGTGGCTCTGGCTGTGCTGTGCATGATGCTGTGTTGCATGATGATGATGCATGATGCTGTGCATGATGCTGTGTTGGCCTAGCCTAGGCCTAGACCTTCATGTGTATCTGAGTGTGTAGGCCTATCAGACATTCATCATGTTCATGCATTGTGTAGGCCAAGTTAATGTTTGCTTGAGATCTGGGCTTGGTTGCACAAAACTAGCGCTAACTTGGTCCATTGGTGTTCTGTTGTTAGCGCTAACTTTCATCTTTATGTTTAATGACGTAAAAGACAATAACAAATTACAATGGATTTTTAGGCCTACATCATTTAACATAAAGGTTAGCATGGTTAGTGCTAACGCCAAAGTTTGCACTATCTATCATGAGTTGGTGCAACCGGGCCCTGATGGGGATGGCTGCTGCTAATGAAACCGTACAAAATATTTAAGACATAATAAGTACCCTTTTTCAGATGATGTATTGAAAGCTGTCATCATGTCCCATGGAAGAGGCAATGTCATCCCTCCCAGATGGCTTGAGTGTCCAAGGAAGGGAGTACTTATAGTCGGTAAGGATACCTTGTCAGTGGGGTCGTTACCTGCTCTCAGACCATCAGCAATATCTATTGGAGCCATGATGTTCCTCTTGAGAATGTGAATGTCAATCCTGTTTGTAAACAATGAACCACTTTCTAAAGACTATGGAACCATTTCATAATGAAATGAAATGAGTAACATCTTAAAGACTCCTTGTCTCTTCTCACAGGAAAGTTCCTACCATTCAAGACATTTCTGGATAGTCGTTACGATGACCAGATTCCTGAGGCAAACAGATTTGATGTCGATATGTTCTTTCTGTCCATGACTTCTGCGAAGGTGAGTACTTCCCCACATTGTGACAAGATCAGAAGCTGTCTTGAGCAGCAAATCAGAAAGCTTGGCTCACATTACTCTGACATTGTGGTTCAGGATCCTGTTGGACCCAGCAAGTTTCATTTGCTCTCTATTTACCTGTTGCATTCCCTAAGAATCATCCAATATTATTATACTTGTATTTTATTTTCCTTTTATTACCGGGTAGTTGACTATCGGTCTAATCATCGACTTGACCAACACGACAAGATTCTATGACAAGAAAACTATAGAAGCTAAAGAGTGCCGTCATCTGAAATTAAAGTGTCGTGGGTGAGTAAGGGGCTGTCTCAAAATTGCATTGATGCCAACAAAGACGAAGTGACTTCATCTCTTCCCTGACCCCCCCCTTCTTGAAAAGATGAAGTGGGCACTTCACAACAGCACTGAGTACCATACTTAAGAGATGTGATAACCATATGTGATAGAAATTCTCTGCATGTCCGACTATAACTTCTTCATATCACATACACACCTCGAGAGTAACAAGTTGTTTATTATTTTTGCAGACATGGTGAATGCCCATCAGAAGACCAGACCAAAGCATTTATAGACGTTTGTGATAATTTTATAAGACAGAAACCACTTGAGCAAATAGGTACGTTCTACTGCTTAGTAAGCAGCAGGTTCCAGGTATGAATCCAGCCTGGGCCATATGGGATTTATCATCCCTGGCTCTTCACGTCCATCACATGGGACAGTTAGCCGTGGTTCCTTGTACATGTACCTTGTTTCTTTGCAAGGGCAAGTAAAAGACCCCATTCAAGTGAGGAACATGAGCAGCTTGAGGTGGCCTCTTCCGTACTTACCAGGGCCAATGATGGTATGGCGTCATCCCTGATGTAAAACTCTGATACGAATACTTGACCTCACTTTGCATTTTAAAGATAATGTATCACGGATATTTTCGCGGGCAACGAAATTCATTGTTCATTTACATTTTGTTTGTTTATGTCCAGGCTTTCTTTATCTTAGGAGTAATTTGTTGGTAATTTGTTCGGTTGATTCCAAAAGTTTTCATTTTGGTGGGTCGGCATGTCCCAAAAGTCCAAAATAACATAATGTAAACATCCATGTTTACAAACATTGAATCGTGATACATTATCTTTAAATCTGACATCTCTGTCTTGTTGATGTCTGATGTACCAGGGATGGTTGAGCAGCCTCTTGATCAGTTCTATCATGTTACAGTTATTAATATCTGTCTGTTAAACTCTTGTTTCAGGGATACACTGCACCCATGGCTTCAACAGATCAGGTTTTCTCATCATAGCCTACTTAGTCGAAAAACAATCATGGAGCGTTGACGCTGCTGTCGATCTCTTTGCCAAGTGTCGCCCTCCTGGTATCTATAAACAAGATTATCTGGACGAGTTATTTAGGAGATACGGCGACCCTGACGACACACCAAGTGCTCCTTCTTTACCTGATTGGTGCTTAGGTGAGCTGAAAGGTCAGAGTTCACCAGGTTTTTGCATGTTTGAGTTGTGAGAGTTCGTACTGCTGACTGTTAATTGTGTTTTTCCAGAATCTGATGATCGAGGCCAAGTGGATGATGATGGTAATCTCATCATTGGTCAAAAACGGCCGTCTGATGGTGATGGAGATCCCGGTGGGAAAAGGCAGCGAAGGGAATATCAAAAACAGGATGCCAAGTTCATGGATGGATCAGTGATGGGCGTTCATCGGATCACAGAACAACCCATACTGGGTCAGGTACAACGCAAGTGTCAGAAGATGTGCTCATGGGAAGGGTACGTTGGCACAATTGTACTTTGTTCAGCTCAGGAGTACGACAGGCTCTCAAAACCTTTTATGATGTATTCTACCTTGTCACTTTTCATGTTTTTTTCCTACCCTTAGGACAGGGTTCCCTGGATCACAGCCGGTGTCAATGGATCTGGAAAAAATGAAACTTTTAATGCAAAAACCTTACAAAGTGAGCTGGAAAGCTGACGGAATGAGGTGGGTGTCTAAACATTTGTTTTGATTGTGGGATAAGCTCCTTTACTTCATGATCATTGTTACCATCGATAGGCCTGTATACTGTCATCACACTAGTGCCTCGTGAAGGGCCAGCATGACGGTCCTTGCTGTCTGTTATGAGATAAACTTCTGGTTCTCACCTGGTCACCTAGAATGAACCCAGCGACCTTATCTTTCAGGTACATGATGTTGATTGATGGCACGAGACGTACCTTTATGATCGATAGGGACAACTGTGTATTCCAAGTGCCAAGCTTAACGTTCCCACGCCGGAAGGATCTTCACTCCAACCTGGAGAACACGTTAGTTGATGGGGTAAGCTTCTCATATTTAGTTCAGAAGTACCGGTAATGTGATTGATGTGTGCCTCTGCCTGTGGGTCTAGATCAGCTGATTAATGTCTCATTACATTCCAAGATGTCTCCAGATTGGTTCCCCTTTTCACCACACGGGGGACAATCACAGGTCTTTACCCGTCCCCTGTACAATAGTCGTATTTTTAGCTCACCGTGGTGAGCTTATACAATGGTTGTGCGTCCGTCGTCGTCGTCGTCGTTGTCCGTTAGCAGGGCACGTTTCGTAACCGCTGAAGCTATTGATCTGAAACTTGGTACATATATACCCCTAGGTCAGATGACCCACGACACCAAGTTTCGGTCCGATTCGACTCTCAGTTTGGCCACCAGGTGGCGGAAACCAAAAACACAAAAAGTGCAATAACTCCTGAACTAATGACTAGATCATCTCCAAATTTTTATCGTAGGTGTAGCTAATAAGGATACATAACATATATAACGGGTTTTTGATTTGACCTACTTTTCAAGGTCACAGAGGTCAAAGTTCGACAAAANTTCAGAAGTAATGTGATTGATGTGTGCCTCTGCCTGTGGGTCTAGATCAGCTGATTAAAGTCTCATTACATTCCAAGATGTCTCTAGATTGGCTCCCCTTTTCACCACACGGGGGACAATCACAGGTCTTACCCGTCCCCTGTACAATAGTCGTATTTTTTTCCTTCCTCCAGGAGATGATTATGGATAAAGTGGATGGGAAGGACGTGCCACGGTATCTCATCTATGACATCATCAGGTTTGAGGTAGGTCATCTATGACATCATCAGGTTTGAGGTAGGTCATCTATGACATCATCAGGTTTGAGGTAGGTCATGTTGCCAGGCCCACCATCATTTATTGTGTGGATATGTCTCATATTTGCAGGTGGGAAGTTACAGTTTTCAAATCATCTAGGGAGGAGTGCTGTCTATGTTTGGGTCTTGCTGACTTCTTTATCGATTGTCAAACTCCTTGTAATTGATGTGAGTTTGTTTTCTCTTGATCAAAACCGTGACACATCTGATTTGTCAGTAGTCAGTCTGTGGTTGTCTTGTGTTGTGTATCACCATTCACGCTGACTGCAGTGTGACCGACCGTTCACGCTGACTGCAGTGTGACCGACCGTTCACGCTGACTGCAGTGTGACCAACCATTCACACTGACTGCAGTGTGACCGACCGTTCATGCTGACTGCAGTGTGACCGACCATTCACGCTGACTGCAGTGTGACCGACCATTCACACTGACTGCAGTGTGACCAACCATTCACACTGACTGCAGTGTGACCGACCGTTCACGCTGACTGCAGTGTGACCGACCGTTCACACTGACTGCAGTGTGACCGACCGTTCACGCTGACTGCAGTGTGACCGACCGTTCACTTCTGCTGGCAGTGAGTCCTCATCACTGTTAAGTCCACCACCAAAACACCTTTATGTCTTCACTCCAGGGTATAGTCCTGGTTCATCACTGTTAAGCAAGTCCACCACCAAAACACCTTTATGTCTTCACTCCAGGGTATAGACGTTGGTGGGACAGACTTCGATCGACGTCTTCTCTGTATAAATAAAGAAATCATCGGGGCCCGGTATACGTTGATTGAACAGGGGAGGCTCGACAAGACACGGGAGGCATTCAGCATTCGAGCAAAACCATTCTGGGACCTCACACAGGCAAAGGCTGTAAGTTGTTTTATGCTCTGGCTTGGAAGTTTGAAATTCTCATTCATTTTGATATGACTACACTTGCTTGGTTCTGTCCTTTGGTTTACTCTACAGCTGAGACTGTTAGTACTTCGTCTGGTAACCTTGTACCATCATTTCCTCGACCACAACCATCTACACACAACGAGCAGCTTATTCAAACAGAGAATGGTTTTTCGTGACGATAATGGTCTTCTTCATGTTTCTGTTCTTGTTTCAGTTATTAGATGGAAAGTTTTCAAAACAAGTCAGCCACGAGACGGATGGATTGATCTTCCAACCCGTGTCTGATGTAAGTGTACAATTTGATGTAGAATGTTGTCATGTTGAAGCTGATGGGATATGGGGCATCTTTAGGTGAACAGTTGGGCTGTGGTGGAGGTTGAGCAGTCATTCTCTGTCACAGGAAATGAAGTGGGATGAGAATTTATGTGGGTCACCATGCCCCAGTTTCAGTGCATGCGGTAGTTCAGTGAGCCATTAACATGATACAGTACATGACTTCGTGGTCTCTAATATTTCTGTTTTCGGGGTTTTTTCCAGAAATACTGCTCTGGCCGATGTGACAGCGTCCTTAAGTGGAAACCTCCCACTTTGAATTCTGTGGACTTTAAGTTACAAATATCAAGAGAACAAAGACCAGGGTAGGTGCTTCATTGTCCTGTGGTCATCAGTTGTGGTGAGGGCATGACACCAGCTCCTCATATGATGCGAGATCATGGGCTTTCTTTACCAACAGAAAATACTCCAGCCAACGTCAAATGAATTAGACCTCATTAATCATGACGGCATGCGATTTCTTTCAGAATGTTACCAGAGACGAAGGGTTACCTGTTCGTGGGAAGTCTCGACCGTCCGTTTTCACAGATCAAGGTCACAAAAGATTTGAAACAGTACGATAAGAAAATCATTGAGTGTACTTGGGAGAATAACGCCTGGAAATTCCTTAGGGAACGAACGGATAAATCATTTCCTAATGGATACAAAACAGCTGTTGGTAAGGACTCCTCCACGTCAGAGTTTTTGAAGCAAGTCAGATTTCAATGGGTTATTCTTCATTGTTGATTGACTTATGATTAAGATTAATGACACAAACAACTGTCTGTAGTTTGAGTTGCCCATAGATTGGGTTACCAGGGAGCCAGCTCACTCAAGAAAACTCATGTCAAAGAGCACCTTTATTCTTGTCTTTTCCACTTGTGGGGAATTTCTACTGACAAAGGTTTTATCTGAGAACCGCCGCAGACTTGGTGATTTTTTGAAGTAACTCACTCTTTCTAGCTCGAAGGTAGAGTACGATCGTGTTCATTGAGAAGTGAATGGTTTCTTTGCTGAAGTTGACTCAACTTTTTCTTGCAGCTGTCTGTGACAGTATACAGCATCCAGTCACGAAGGAGAAACTTTTTGACCTGATTGAGGCTGATCGATGGAGGCCCTCCGGGTCGGTCCATCCAGGACGATCGGACAGAGATCTCATGCCTCCACCACCATTTCCATGAAAGACTATCAGGTCAGGGTGGAACGTTGAATGTGTCCTGGGAAAACCCATCAGTACTTGGAGTGGGGCTGCTCGCAGTTGATGGATGAGCAAGTTGGACATAGAGTGCAGGAATCTGGTGATTTTTATCCATGGAGATCATATTCAATGCTTGTATGGTGAACGGATTGACCGTACAGATTGGACGCAGTTGCAAAGAACAATTACTCCATGTTCCTGGTGTCACTGAAATAAAAATTAACCCTTTCTGTGAAAGGAATTCAGAAACGGGCTTGTTCATCTGCAACGTGTATGGCTGGAATACAGTGTTTGTCTGGCTTGGGGGTTTTTGCCCTCAAAGGAGAGATTTCTGTGAATAGGCTGTTGTGGACTGGTCAGTTGTGTCAGACGCTGATGTCAGGGTTGGACTGCTGTCTTGGCATTCCTTGCTCAAGTCCTGTTTCACTGCTTTCTTAATCTTTGATTCAGTCATGGTCATGAAATATCAATCTCATCTATGCTATGCTACCAATAAGAATATTCTTCTTGGGATATGAACCATTTTAATACGTACATTCTTCATGATGGTTTTTCTCCTCGCTAAAAGCAGAGTTTACCAGTATATAGTTGTCGTGACTGATGTGTTAACTCTGTGCTGGTAATACCGCTTGAGTGTCATTATAGCATAGCTTAAAAATGAGATGATTATTTTTTGTGTGCTGAGATTCAAATCATGGAGACATTGGCCCATATTCTGGAAGCCTCCTTAACTCTTTGTATTCTGCCATGCAAACAATAGCTAACAGTGAACCATAGAGTTAAGGAAGCTTCTAGAATATGGCCCATAATGTTTGGCTACTGTACATTCTGCATTTTTGTCTGATTTTATCCTAGTCCAGAGTGAGCTGTTCTGTACATTAAAACATAGCTTGGGAGCTTTCCACTGGACAATCCTGTTATTTCTTTTAGGGATCTTGGAAGAGAGGATATCTGTATATTATGGAAATTAATCTGTTTTGTATCAGGACAGCAATTAGCAGATGATGTCAGTTCTGTTGTATCATGTATCAACTTGTGTGTGCTGAACTGAGACCTTACGGCCGCCTCGCAGCCCAATTTACGTTTGATTTTACTGTCGTATCTGCCAGAGATATGATGGACAATAAAACCAGTCAGGTATGTTTCATCAGTCCTCCACCAGCTTTCTTCATGAGATTCTAAACCATTTCATATATCAAACAAATCACAGAATTTTTATGCTTATTATTTATGATGTAAACATATGAGAATTCTGTAAATATGGCCGAGAAATATATTGAAAAAAAGGAAGTGTATTGATGTACATGTGTGTTCAGTGTTCTTTTGCCCTGTTGGTGTGGAGAGAGGGCATGGTAGATCCAACTTCTCAGAAAGGCATGGGCGTCAGCCAGGTAAGACCTCAGTCTCTGAGAGAAAATCATCAAATGTGAAAAAATCAGTGTTTTTTGGAAAATAGAGGGACGTGCACCACCGCCTCAATGCCGCCAGTGCCTCATACCCTTGCAGGATCAGGGGATGGAGGGAAGGAGGGAATAGGACACGACCAGGGCAGGGGATTTGGGAAAAGAGGGGCACCCTATGCTAGGAACAGTGAAATTTGCGCCCAATTCCGGAATTTCGTGGTCGAGTTTTCAGGTTTGTTGGTCAAAAGGGGAGGTGTGCGCCCCCTGGATCCGCGCCTGGACAGGGCCTGGTGATCCCGTCGTTGTCGGAGGATGGACGAAAACGGGTGCAGCAGAGACCGTGCCTTGCTACCTATTTCGTTTAACTTTTCGTCGCTAGATGTCAGTGAAGTGCTTCCGGGAATGTTGGACAGTCGTCGCCAGTTTTGGGGCATTCAAAGTCTACTTTTTCTTGAATATGGAGCTGGCCTCCCAAAACAACGGAGCATTGAGCGGTGGTAGTGAGGTTTTGGAACATCCACCAACTGGTAATTGCTGAAAGAAGAATGTCGAGATTGTTGAAAAAAATTGTCATTTTTTTGTGTTTGACAGGCCTGTTTTGTTCGTCAGCATGGTCAGTGTTGTCAGTGAAGTGTGTTAGGACCTGTGGTCCCCTAGTATAGTATCGAACCACAATAACCTGTGAACAGCCCAGCCTTGAGTTGAGATGAGTCACGTGGTTTTCCTTGGTCACGTGGTTGGTTTATTTTTCTTGCAACGGCAACGGATTGATTTGTCTTGTAACGCGGGTGAGCCATGTGCTTTGCCTCGGTCACGTCGTGGTTCGTTTATTTTTCTTGTTAGGCCTACGGTATTGATTTGCCTTGTAACGGGGGAGCCATGTGCTTTGCCTTGGTCATGATGGCATCGGCCCTGACGGAAAAATGAAATACAAACATGTATAAGGTGTCACTTCTGGGCATTAATGACTGACCTCTTAGAGGCGAGGATTAAGTATTTTTGATTTCTTGCTGCAGGAGACAAGTTTAACCTGATTGACAATGAGTTGGGTACTGCAGCTCACGATAACGCTAGTGATGCCTCTCTGAGTCCATCAGGAGCCAAGGAGACTTTGCCGCTGCAGAGAGACCAGAGAAATCAGGACAAAGGATCCATGCAGTAAGATATTCACAACTTGTCACATCTCAAGAAGAAGAAATGTTTGAAGAATACTGAAAGCAGACTCTTCCCTGTTGACCAAAGATCATTCTATTTGCTACGCCAAGGACCAATCATTAGAAATGGTTGAAAACCCCTCTACATCAAAATAGACCTCTGTGGGAGATTTGCTGTCCTGATCATATTCTACATCGTACATCTCATTTCCTGTTTCAGATGTGTGCAGAAGGGAGGAGGCCTCAAAGTTATTATTGGATCAAGTGCTGCATTCGCAGTGGTCATTACAGCAGCTCTGATCATGCAGATATATCTCGGTCCTCCACAGGTGAGACCCTTGTTTAATGGTGATGGTGTCCTGGTGACTGCTGTAATGTTGATTGCCCCATCGAGCCCACCCTCACCTCGCCAAATAACGTTCTCATCACTTTGAGTCATGAAGACATTTAGAATGGATTTTCATCTTTCATCAGTCCTGGTAGTGGTAGTTCCACCAGCATAACCACCTCGAACGCCTCTCAGACCTCTGGGCATTGTCTTGGTGATTCCCAGTAACCATCGTTTTGTCTCATGCCCAGGTCGAACCACATGGGGCTGTATCATCAGATTCCCAGTACTAACCATTGTTTTGTCTCATGCCCAGATTGAACCACATGGGGCTGTATCATCAGAATCTAAGCTCTGTTCTGTGATTGGCACCGATACCCTGAAAGCCGGAGGTTCAGCCGTTGATGCCGCCATTGCCACCATGTTCTGTCTTGGAGTTGTGAGCCCACATCATTCTGGTATTGGTGGTGGCCATTTTATGATCGTTCATGACCATAAAACATCAGCGACCAAAGTGATTGATGCGCGGGAGGCTGCACCGCTACATGCAACCAAAAACATGTTCAGCAAGGACCTGGAATCAGCTTATAAGGTACCAGTTACTAGGGTAGTTGGCCATTTAAGGCACTTTCAAGCCCACTGATGGAAGGGGCATTTTATAATAATCGGACTCAGAAGTCGCAATTATGTTGATTCTACCTGAGGAATCTTACATAAGTCTGCGTAGGACTCAAAACGTTCAAATCTTATGCCATGGTCTTCGGTGACGATATGTCATGAACGTACCTGTAGACTTGCTCCTTCGGAGGCCTGACCACGAGGAACCAAGGGAAACTACGGCATTCATCCGAGAGCTCCGTGAAGGTCTGGAGAATTCTCATCAACGCGTAAGGGAAAAACTAAAACGTTCAAGCCATATCCTGAAGTTTTCACCTACTGTAAAATTTTTGGGAGCCTGCACTTTATGGGAAGGGGCGGCGGCCTGAGCTGGTTGGGCCTGGGCAAGTGAGCCTTCGGTGTGGTGAGCTGCAACGAATCAGCTGCGGAGATGGCCCCTGGCGTCGTTAGGGACGCATCGTGATGTCGGGGTGCTGCGTGATCGGGGGTGTTGCCGCGTTGGCCTACAGCAAGCCGATTTCCAGTGCAAAACTGCGAATAAAGCATAGAATAAACAGAATTGCGACTTCGGAGTCGGATTATTACAATTTCAGTGAGTGACCTCCATTCAGTGTATTCTGAGAACATTTCATTGCATGACACAACCTGATTAATCTTGTACATCTGAACATCCTGTGGTTTCTAACCGCCTCGTTGCAGCAGCATCCATATCTTGACTAATAGTGTGTACAAGTTGCTGCCATATTTCATGGAGATCGGGGTTATTTTGACTTGTCATTGTCATTCTAACTGAGACAACGACATTGTCTTGACTTTAGGGAGGTAAAGCTGTCGCTGTCCCAGGGGAACTCCGAGGGATGAAGATGGCACATGACAAATATGGGAAGTAAGTGTTTTTATTTTCAAAAAAAAAGGATTCTGTCAGTGTTTGAGGTTGTTTTGTTCTGCAAATTGGATGTNTGTCGAGATTGTTGAAAAAATTGTCATTTTTTTGGTGTTTGACAGGCCTGTTACTTGTGTTAGTCATAGTGTTGTCAGTGAAGTGTGTTAGGACCTGTGGTCCCCTAGTATAGTATCGAACCACAATAACCTGTGAACAGCCCAGCCTTGAGTTGAGATGAGTCACGTGGTTTTCCTCGGTCACGTGGTTGGTTTATTTTTCTTGCAACGGCAACGGATTGATTTGTCTTGTAACGCGGGTGAGCCATGTGCTTTGCCTCGGTCACCGTCGTGGTTCGTTTATTTTTCTTTTTATGGTATTGATTTGCCTTGTAACGGGGAGCCATGTGCTTTGCCTTGGTCATGATGGCATCGGCCCTGACGGAAAAATGAAATACAAACATGTATATAAGGTGTCACTTCTGGACATTAATGACTGACCTCTTAGAGGCGAGGATTAAGTATTTTTGATTTCTTGCTGCAGGAGACAAGTTTAACCTGATTGACAATGAGTTGGGTACTGCAGCTCACGATAACGCTAGTGATGCTTCACTGAGTCCATCAGGAGCCAAGGAGACTTTGCCGCTGCAGAGAGACCAGAGAAAGCAGGAGAAAGGATCCATGCAGTAAGATATTTACAACTTGTCACATCTCAAGAAGAAGAAATGTTTGAAGAATACTGAAAGCAGACTCTTCCCTGTTGGCCAAAGATCATTCTTTTTGCCACACCAAGGCCCAATACTGAAAGCAGACTCTTCCCTGTTGACCAAAGATCATTCTTTTTGCCACACCAAGGCCCAATACTGAAAGCAGACTCTTCCCTGTTGGCCAAAGATCATTCTTTTTGCCACACCAAGGCCCAATACTGAAAGCAGACTCTTCCCTGTTGGCCAAAGATCATTCTTTTTGCCACACCAAGGCCCAATACTGAAAGCAGACTCTTCCCTGTTGGCCAAAGATCATTCTTTTTGCCACACCAAGGCCCAATACTGAAAGCAGACTCTTCCCTGTTGGCCAAAGATCATTCTTTTTGCCACACCAAGGCCCAATACTGAAAGCAGACTCTTCCCTGTTGGCCAAAGATCATTCTTTTTGCCACACCAAGGCCCAATACTGAAAGCAGACTCTTCCCTGTTGACCAAAGATCATTCTTTTTGCCACACCAAGGCCCAATACTGAAAGCAGACTCTTCCCTGTTGGCCAAAGATCATTCTTTTTGCCACACCAAGGCCCAATACTGAAAGCAGACTCTTCCCTGTTGACCAAAGATCATTCTTTTTGCTACGCCAAGGCCCAATCATTAGAAATGGCTGAAAACCCCTCTACATCAAAATAGACCTCTGTGGGAGATTTGCTGTCCTGATCATATTCTACATTGTACATCTCATTTCCTGTTTCAGATGTGTGCAGAAGGGAGGAGGCCTCAAAGTTATTATTGGATCAAGTGCTGCGTTCGCAGTGGTCATTACAGCAGCTCTGATCATGCAGATATATCTCGGTCCTCCACAGGTGAGACCCTTGTTTAATGGTGATGGTGTCCTGGTGACTGCTGTAATGTTGATTGCCCCAACGAGCCCACCCTCACCTAGCCAAATAACGTTCTCATCACTTTGAGTCATGAAGACATTTAGAATGGATTTTCATCTTTCATCAGTCCTGGTAGTGGTAGTTCCACCAGCATAACCACCTCCAACGCCTCTCAGACCTCTGGGCATTGTCTTGGTGATTCCCAGTAACCATCGTTTTGTCTCATGCCCAGATTGAACTACATGGGGCTGTATCATCAGATTCCCAGTACTAACCATCGTTTTGTCTCATGCCCAGATTGAACCACATGGGGCTGTATCATCAGATTCCCAGTACTAACCATTGTTTTGTCTCATGCCCAGATTGAACCACATGGGGCTGTATCATCAGAATCTAAGCTATGTTCTGTGATTGGCACCGATACCCTGAAAGCCGGAGGTTCAGCCGTTGATGCCGCCATTGCCACCATGTTCTGTCTTGGAGTTGTGAGCCCACATCATTCTGGTATCGGTGGTGGCCATTTTATGATCGTTCACGACCATAAAACATCAGCGACCAAAGTGATTGATGCGCGGGAGGCTGCACCGCTACATGCAACCAAGAACATGTTCAGCAAGGACCTGGAATCAGCTTATAAGGTACCAGTTACTAGGGCAGTTGGCCATTTAAGGCACTTTCAAGCCCACTGATGGAAGGGGCATTTTATAATAATCGGACTCAGAAGTCGCAATTCTGTTGATTCTACCTGAGGAATCTTACATAAGTCTGCGTAGGACTCAAAACATTCAAATCTTAATGCCATGGTCTTCGGTGACGAGATGTCATGAACGTACCTGTAGACTTGCTCCTTCGGAGGCCTGACCATGAGTAACCAAGGGAAACTACGGCATTCGTCCAAGAGCTCCGTGAAGATCTGGAGAATTCTCATCAACGCGCAAGGGAAAAACTAAAACGTTCAAGCCATATCCTGAAGTTTTGACCTACAGTAAAATTTTTGGGAGTCTGCACTTTATGGGCAGGGGTGGCGGCCTGAGCTGGTTGGGCCTGGGAAAGTGAGCCTTCGGGGTGGTGAGCTGCAACGAATCAGCTGCGGAGATGGCCCCTGGTGTCGTTAGGGACGCATCATGATGTCGGGGTGCTGCGTGATCGGGGGTGTTGCCGCGTTGGCCTACAGCAAGCCGATTTCCAGTGCAAAACTGCGAATAAAGCATAGAATAAACAGAATTGCGACTTCGGAGTCTGATTATTACAATTTCAGTGACCTCCATTCAATGTATTCTGAGAACATTTCATTGCATGACACAACCTGATTAATCTTGTACATCTGAACATCCTGTGGTTTCTAACCGCCTCGTTACAGCATCATCCATATCTTGACTAAGATCAGGTATTACAGTGTGTACAAGTTGCTGCCATATTTCATGGAGATCGGTGTTATTTTGACTTGTCACTGTCATTCTAACTGAGACAACGACTTTATCTTGACTTTAGGGAGGTAAAGCTGTCGCTGTCCCTGGGGAACTCCGAGGGATGAAGATGGCACATGACAAATATGGGAAGTAAGTGTTTTTATTTTTTTTTAAAGTATTCTATCAGTGTTTGATGTTTCTTCTGAAATTGACAAGTGCTACATGTACTGTATTTTGATTATAGACAAGAAATGTTGGCATGATCCATACCGTGGTGAAGTTTTACGATGACAGTCTGATTTCTACTGTTGATTGTGTGTTTCCAGGCGATCATGGAGTTCTCTCATCAAACCAGCGGTTCAAGTGGCAAAGGAAGGTTTCAAAGTCAGTGGAAACCTGGGTGAGTTCTGTCGTGTTTTGGATCTTCCATGTCCCTGCGTGTCTCCAGCATGTGGGGGGGGGGGGNNNNGGGGGGGGGGGGTCTGTGTTTAAACTGTGGCATTGATCTCAGCTGCTGCTATGCTTCAGGGAGTTGCAGCCATTCATATATTCTTTGAAAAGTCATGGTCAGTTTGTTATCATGAGACTTTGTGTTCCAGCTCATTCTCTTGATCACCATATGAAAGTGAGTGACTTCCAAGACAGTCCAGAACTCGAGAAGATCTTTGTCAGAAATAAGAAATTTGTGAAAGAAGGTGACGTCATAAAGCGGCCCAAACTGGCAGATACCCTGGAACAGATCGCGAGTGAGGGGATTGAGCCATTTTATTCTGGAACCATTGCTGATGATATCATCAAAACTGTAAGTGATTTCATGACACAATCAGACTTCGAGTATTCAGAGAAAGCAGTGAGGTCTGTGTCGGCCATGAACTAAAGTTGTGTGGCCAGAGTCAACAAAGATGACTTAGAGTTTCATGGATACAAGAACCGTCTCTAGATGCTGATTGCATTCCTTTGTCAACCCATCCCATCAATAATGAGATGTTTGCTGGTTGCAGATCCATAATAGCGGTGGCCTGATGAGTAAAGATGACCTGAAGGCCTACAAGGCTATCTCACGGGAACCTGTCAAGACGAAATTTTATGGTAAGTGATACAATCCTCTTGATGTGTGAGGCTTGTTGTGAGAGTTACTTCTGTCACTTCGTCCAGCTGCTTTTCAGCTCACTTCCTTCAAAACTCTGGCATCCTGTGTCCATGATCATCAGCAAAGGACATAATGTTATCCCTTGGGCCATTGATCAGAGAATTTGGTGCTTCTAAAACTGGACTGAATCTCCTGACAAAGTCTGCTGCGTTACTCCAGGTTACCCTCACTACTCAACTAGTTCAGATTAGTCGACTTGCATCAGGGGAGTGCCATTCTGGCATCAGTCCATGATGTTTTGATCTCATTTCAGACTACACCATCTACACGACCCCTCCTCCGTCCAGTGGACCAGCACTACTCCTCATGCTAAACATCATGAAGGGTTACAACTTGACGTCTGACTCGTTGGACTCGATGACATACGGACGACTCATCGAGGTGTGATATGGAATCTTTCAAAACATGTTTCTCGGTGACACAAGTTTTGCCGTATTAAATATGCAACGAAATTATTCCAGTGTTCCTTTCGCAACTTTCGATGTTTGGCTACAGTCATAGTCTAACTTGTATGATATTTTTACTCACAGGCTTTTAAGTTTGGCTACGGTCAGCGTCTGATGCTCGCTGATCCTGCTCACAACAAACTCATGGAAAACATCACAGAGAGAATGATAAGGTACGTCATCATCATCATCATCATCATCTGGTTGGTATATCAGCACCATGATTGTCACCATCATTCATCAATATCGTCATCCTTATTTTGGCTCAGAAATTTTCCAACGGTGTAAATCAGGTCATCAAGATCCGGTGTCCTTGATTCATGTACAGCCGAACCTTCCTCAGCGGACACCTTAGCCAGGACATCTGTGTGTGTGAAGGACACCAAAGTCCAGCCCCAAACAAGTCATTTCTACTCATTATGACCTCTGTTATCAAGATACCTCTCAATTAAGGACACCATCGGTCAGTCACAAAGGTGTTCTTAATGATGAGGTTTCACTGCTATTCAACCCTCTCAAATCTTCCTACCACACGGCTTGGTCAGGCCTTTCCGTTTGATGTGCGCTAAAATGTGCATGCGCCTTGCAAACAATAGAATTTCTATTGTTTGCGAGGCACATGCACATTTTCGCGCCCGTCAAATGGAAAGCCCTGCTTGGTCCTTCATGCCTGATTTCTTTGGTCCTTCATGCCCGATTTCTCTGTCGTATTTCAAGTGATGATCTGGCGGACGAACTCCGTCTGAAGATTGATGATACAAAGGTGTTTCCTCAAAACTACTACACACAGTTCTATTCGAAGCCAAGTGGAGGTACATCTCAAGTAGCCGTGGTTGATACAAATGAGTTGTTTGTCAGTGTCACAAGGTAAGTCCTCGTTTCTTCACGGATTCTGTGGAATACTCTGTAAACCACCAAGCTTTAACATCGGTACCCCTTCTGTCCCCACTCTCTCACTTCACGATGGTGTAATACCACTCCCATCCATCAGATATGCTTAGAGATTTTTGATGTCGCCAACGATAGCAAGATGAAGTTGATCTGATCACGTGTCGTCTCTTTCAGCACTATTAACTTCTGGTTCTGATCACGTGTCGTCTCTTTCAGCACTATCAACTTCTGGTTCGGTGCTAAACTGATGACTAAAGGAGGCATCATCCTCAATAATGAGATGGCGGACTTTTCCATCCCAGGACAGAAATCGAAGTTTGGCATGCCAGCGAGTCCGGTAGGTATGAGACGTGGCTCGAGCAAGTTTGTTTTATCAAGTGTTCATAACAGAGAGAGCTTTAGTCAAGAAAAAGAGTGTTAGATTGTGGAACAGGTGGCCAGGGTTCAAATCCTAACTTCTCAAAAGCATCTCGATTGTCAGGATATGCTCTTTTTTGACGTGTCCCTCCTTTTATTTTGTTTCTCTCTAGGCTAATGAGATTGCACGTGGAAAGCGCCCCCTTTCTAGCATGGTGCCAACTTTAGTCATGACCACTGATCATAAATGTGGACGACGCATGGCTGTTGGTGCAACTAATGGAACTAAAATATTAACTGGTGAGTTCTCCTGTCCTCTCTACATGAATGTGCAGACCTTCCTGTCCTCTCTACATGAATGTGCAGACCTTCCTGTCCTCTCTACATGAATGTGCAGACCTTCCTGTCCTCTCTACATGAATGTGCAGACCTTGACTATCAAGTGGAAGTCGACCGTACCAGTGTTTCTTCAACAAACCCTTTCATAAGGATCATGATGTTGAGCATCCTGAGAATCTTGGGTCATTTACGATCGAACCCTCTCTGCTTATCATAACTGGTTTTACTTTCAGGTGTGGTTAATGTTCTCTTAAACTACCTCGTCGGGGGAGACACTCTTTCCAAAGCTATTGACAAGCCTCGTGTTCACAATCAACTCTTTCCTTACGTCACAGAATATGAGAGTAAGTACCAGACTTTGTTCAAAGAACAAACAGCCACTGTAAATTGGCATGCTACAAGTATGGAGGCATCCTTGTGCTCAAAATATCTCTTGGTTGATACACGATCATAAAGAATCTTTCTTCTTGCAGAAAACTTTAAACAAGAGGTTATTACATATCTGAAAGGTCTCCGCAATAAAGTACAACAAGCTCCAGAACCAATCAACATTGTCTCCGCTGTCTCTAAAGTGAATGATACGATATCTGCCTACGTGGACCCTCGCGGTGGTGGAGCGCCCTCAAAATTCTAGTGTTATTTCATCCCAAACCCAGTACTCAATAGTGATATGTTAAATCATCAGCGGTGTTGGGTTTTTGGGTAGTTCAGTCGATGTTGTTATTTTGGGTTCGATGTCAGTCCACATCAGAGGATCCATGTCTTCATGTATTTCACTGTCTTCAACATGTCATGTCATGGCTCTGGTCACCATCCCATGCTTCTTTGAAGTAAGTTAGGCCTACCAGTACTTACATAAAATGTGTACAATCCTGGTTCAGTTGGGACCAAGTTGTCTGTAGGCTTTGAGAATTTGTTGGGAAGTACTTTGGTCACTTAGTTGTTGAACGTTGTAAGATTATAATCTATTATATAAGCACCTTTCATTGTTAACCTCTTGCATTAAGTAATCAGTTTTGCAAACATTACATTCCAGCTCATTTACAGTCACATGAAATAATTAAGATGCACTGCATTGTTTTTAGTGCCTCAATGTTGAAATTCTACGGACATGAATCTCAAAAGATGAAATTCACATGTAGACCATCTGTAATTATCACAAAACGTTGAAATCAGCTTGTTGCCATACGATGATGTTTGTGTTATGTGCAATAGGGGGCAGTGCTGATATCACGGCCATTTTCCGTCTCCACATCCTAGTACCCAATTTCATTGGTTGAATCAATCCTATGTGATCAGGAATCAACCACTAGCATTCCGAGTTATGTATTCTGTACACACTGTTTGTTATATTTAATCATGACTGTCTAATATTCTATTGTTAATTCCACAAGAGTGTAAATGATCAGACCACGTGTAATTTATTTTTTTGTTGTATCAATGTGTTAGTAAATTATATGCATAATGAGAAGTTATATATAGAGAGAAGTTATATATAGAGAAGCAAGCACTTTTGGGATATCTACTAGAAACTGGTCGAAAACTAGCGAAATTCGGAGACGAATACTAGTAAGCAACACAAAGATCAAGGAATGACAGAAGACACCCTCCCCACCCCCC
>NMRB01000329.1:312724-329126 GCA_002633025.1 Notospermus geniculatus | reverse complement strand
CCCCCCCCCCCCCCCCCCCCCCCCCCGGGAAAAGGGGGCAAATGGAGCAGACATTGGCGATGTCTGGCTCAGAGCAAAATCTGGTTTCTATCTGTAGTCAAAAGGAGAATAATTCGATGGGCAGTCCGGTGCCCCGCATGCTCAAGTCGTGGTAATCTGGGCAGCGGTCATGCCTTTCGACCTGGCTGTAGGTGGAGGATGGACGAAGCCGGGCAAAGCGGAGATAATGCATTGCAACTTCTTACGTAGACTACTTCTCTACCCTCATAATGCTTTTTGTGTGTACAGCGAAACGTACTGAGGGCAGGGGACCAGTCCAACAACAAAATGGCAGCCCCCATGGAAGCCACGCGCGTCTGAATTTTTTTTTCTCGATAAAACTCAGTATTTGCTTATTTTGCGAGGGAAAAATTCAATTTAAAGCCATGGGGAAGAATAATAAAAAATCAAATTTGAAGTTTAAAAGTGTATCAACGGTGACAAAGGCCAAATCTGACCCGGTAGGTGTGATGAAGATCGAAGACAAGCGAACACACACGTGTGTGTACACAGTACCGTACAGTGGTGCTCATCCGAGTCATCGCCTCATGCACTAGCCTATGTACATGTTATGCATGTATGCAGACTACACTATGCTATGGATGAACATCATGCCTATATTATGTTAATATTGTTATAGTCCTGAACCTGTTGCTTGATATAGGCCTACCGGTCGGACGGTGGTACAGGCATTTTTAATAGGAATTCATTTCCAGCGGCCAGCACTCATTTGGATATCATGGTCAAAAGTAGTAGGCCTATATCAGTATTAATTCATATTGTTATCACCATGGGGATGGATTCGTATCATATTAAGTAGCGATCATTGATCCATTTACAGGGAGATGAACTTGAGATGGATATCACAGAGCAGCTTGCTCATGATAGTGGAAGTGAGGATGTCATCTCTAGGCCTGGGGAGGCGGACAGTGATGAGGATGATTCTGATGAAGTGACAGACACCAGGAAACTGGTGATGCAACAAAACAGGAAGAAGAAGAAATCGGGTGGATTCCAATCGATGGGACTGTCACATTTTGTGTTCAAGGGGGTCACAAGGAAGGGTTACAAGATCCCTACACCAATTCAGCGGAAGGTATGGAAATGTTTATTGTCCAAAAATCACTGCTCAAAGCACGGAGTTTTGCATCTTTGGCTCTGGAGTCCAGAGGCCTAGTTGGCAAATGTAGTAAAATGCAGGAGATAAACTGGATCAGAGGAAACCTGTTCTGTAGATTCTTGTTCAAAGATGGGGAGATTGAATCACCTTCTGACCCCTTTTGGTAGAGATTGGTACTAACTTGTTATTTCAGACAATTCCTATTATCATGGATGGTAAAGATGTGGTTGCCATGGCGAGGACTGGGAGTGGTAAAACAGCTGCATTCCTCATTCCGATGTTTGAAAAGTTGAAGACACACACTGCGAAATCAGGAGCGAGGGCACTGATTATGTCTCCCACGAGGGAACTGGCACTTCAAACACTGAAGTTCACAAAAGAGGTAAGACAACTGAATAGGATAGAATGTCTGCGGCACTTGAATCCCTGAGTTGACAAATGGAACAAATCATTTTCTATTGATTCTGTAGTTGATAATGTAACAGACTCCTGAACAATAAGTTTTGAAAACATGCCAATGTTGTGCATTTCCATTCTTTTCAGCTTGGGAAGTTTACAAGTCTTCGAGCAGCACTTGTCCTGGGTGGAGATAAGTAAGTTAGGAATGAGATATCATCGAACAGCATAGTTATCGAGAGTTTTCATATCGTATAAATTCGTGTCAGATGAATCAAGATCTGAGATTACAACACTGTGACATTCAAATCGAAAAAAGTGCTGCCTTGCGTGACATGGCCGTCTCGCTCTTTCATGGTTACCTAGTGGGGTTTCTTCTTTAACGTAGTGTACCCCTCTTTTCTCCCTCCAGGCTTGAAGATCAGTTTGCCGCACTTCATGAGAATCCTGACATGTGAGTTGACCTTGTTGCGTGCCTGACAGATCCTTGTGTATTTAAGAAGGCAAAAAAATTTCCTTGTCCAGCTAGCACTCTACACTTTCTCTGCTGCTAGTGTCTATGACTAACATATTTATCTCAAAAATGAATCATTTTGGAATCGACTGACTGCTGTAGTGACTTCTCATTGATTTCTTCCAGCATCATAGCAACTCCTGGTCGATTCCTGCATGTTGTCATGGAGATGGACATGAAGCTGTCAGCCGTGGAATACATCGTGTTTGATGAAGCTGACAGGTAAGGTGAACGTGACTGCTGTGGATGATAACGTTGTCTTGTCACTAAAGAGAAGGAAATTGATATCGAAGAAAGGCCACAAGAAGCTGAACTCAACTTGACTGGTGTGCCAGGGATCATAGTCCCCTGGAATCAAAGTCCGGTGCTATAGGAGTGCCGAGTGTGGGTAACGTAGTGGGTAGCGGAGTGTGGGTGACATAGTGGGTAGCGGTTCGAAACTGCAGCAGAAGTTCAACGACATGTATAGTGTTGCGGACTTACATTCTTAAGAATTTGTTCTCGCTACACCGGAATTCTACCGACCAGCTGAGATATTTGATGTTCTCTGCTACCATAACCAGGACAACAATGATTCAAGCAAAGCAATATTTTTGATGTGACCCCGCTGACGTTCTGATGTTTATTTTCAGATTATTTGAGATGGGTTTCCAAGAACAGCTTGAAGAAATCATCAAACGACTCCCAGATTCACGGCAGACGTTGCTTTTCTCCGCTACTCTTCCAAAGCTGCTGGTTGACTTTGCCAAGGCCGGTCTCCATGATCCAACTCTCATACGTCTTGATGTCGACACAAAGCTAAGTGAGAATCTCCAGGTGAGAGAAGATCTAGGTTGCCATCCCTCCATCAGCTGTGACTGTTGGCTTGGTTACTGCAAAACATGATATCCATCGTGGTGGGTTTTCTAATGAGTTGAGGAGTTTGTGGATTTACATTTTGAGAGGGAGCTAAAATATGATGTTCTAAGCGTGGCATCTGAGTCTGTCCTACTTTATTTTCCAGCTTGCCTTTCTTCAATGTCGAGACGATGACAAGCCAGCCCTGTTGCTTCACTTGCTGCAGAATGTTATCTCCCCAAAGGCTCAGACTGTTGTATTTGCTGCCACAAAACATCATGTCGAGTTCTTGAACATGGTACGTTCGCGTTTTCTTCGACTAAATTTCTTCTCACTTATACCAAATGTGGCAGACTATAGTCCAAGTCAACGTAACTTCAACAAAATGGCTTGACACAACATACCGGTAAAACTAGCATTGCTCAGAACCCAGTATCAAATACTCTTTATTCAGGTGAAACTTGCAGAACTAAAAATCAATGGTTTATTTTCAGTTGCTGAAAGAAGCTGGTATCAGCTGTGCTTACATCTACAGCGCCCTCGATCAGACGGCGAGGAAGATCCATGTCGCCAAGTTCCAGAAAAAACAAACCATGGTTTTGATAGTTACAGATCTTGCCGCTAGGGGGATCGACATTCCAATGTTGGATAACGTGATTAATTATCACTTCCCGGGGAAGTCAAAGTTGTTTGTTCATAGAGTTGGTGAGTATCAGGTTCAAGTCAGAAACCAAATCAACTCATATTCTGATAAGGACATACAGGGACATGTAATGGACCTCTTTCAACTAGAGAGTCAGAGAACTGCTCAGAGACACAGTTGTCATGTTCCATGTCTGTTCCAGGGCGAGTGGCCCGTGCTGGACGGAGTGGGACGGCGTATTCCCTCGTAGCTCAAGATGAGATTCCATACGTGTTAGATCTTCACCTCTTCCTTGGTCGTCCAATGAAATATGCAACTACCTCAAGTAAAAAAGGTAAGTTGGGACATCTCTCTTCCTTTCTATGACTACCGTAATTATCCAAGTACATGTCAGCGTTGACTTCAGTTTTGAATGACTTGAGATCTGATGTTCGCTGGTCGTCATGCGACTCCTGTGGCTCTTGTGCACAGTGTCTGAGTTTTGCTGAGTGCCACAACCAGAATATCCGCTGTCAGGGTTTCCGCCAGGAAAAAAGGGTACGGACTAAAAAAAATGTTTTTTGGAAAAAAATTTTTAAAACATTTTTGGAAGAAAATTTTTTTGCAAAAATTTTTTTTTGAAAAAAATTTTGAAAAAAATTTTTTTAAGAAAAATTTTCTTCAAAAATTTGAAAAAAATTTTTTTGAAAAAAAATTTTTTTCTTCAATCATTTTTGAAGAAAATTTGTTTGAAAAATTTTTTTTGAAAAAAAAATTTTTTGAAAAAAAAATTAAGAAAAAAATTTTTCTTCAAAAATTTGGAAAAATTTTTTTGGAAAAAAAACTTTTTGAAAAAAAAAATTTTTTAAAAGTTTTTGGAAAATTTTTTTTGCAATTTTTTTGATTTTTTAAAACCTTTTAAACGATGTTTAGGCATATTTTGAAGCATAAAATCCCCGCGCCGGTCATGCCGGTTGTTTGTTTTCGTCCAGCATGTCATGGAAAAATGGTTACCCAACGTTTTTGAGGGTACGGATCCGTACCCTGGAAAAATTTAAGGGTACAGAATTTTACCCTCTGGCAGAAACCCTGGCTGTCTAGCACTCATGACGTCTGTTTCTTTCAGATGATGATGGTGTTTATGGTTGCGCCCCGCAGACTGTCGTTGATGATGAAGATGACAATATCAGGAAATATCTGGCAAACAACAGTGATCTGGTAGGTCAAGGCTTGCTCACTCTGCTGATGATACAGAGTGGTAACTCCTTCACTCAGCATTGGTTCCCTCCACTGACTGAAGCCTTGAGGTTGTGTGGGGTCGTACAGATGACTTGTTTTAGGATTAGGTTAATCTAAGGGACTGGTTATCCAGAGAGGATTGGCCTTTAGGAAAATTATTCCGGGATGTAGTTGTCAACGATATCTCTGTGTATTGGTTGCCCTGCCAATTGATGCAGAACTAAGCTTGGCATTAGTTCAGACCCATGATTTGAGATGAATACATGAAGTCACAGGAGCAGATCCAGAGGGAGGTGCCCCTGGCACGGGCTCCCTCTTTTGGCGAACAAATTTGTAAAATCGAACATAAAATTCTGGGATTCGGTGCACTAATTTCAATGTTCCTAGCACGGGGGTCCCCCCTTTTCCAAAATCAGGATCCGTCGCTGAGTAAACCAAAGGAGCCTGTTAATAGTAAGAGTCTTCTCTCCCCTCACAGAAAGGTCAGTTTACCGTCTCTGAGAAGGCTATGAAGCAGTATCAAAGATCGCGTCCAGCGCCCTCTAATGAGTCGATCAAGAGAATGAAGGAGAGGAAACAGGACGTGATCGCCATCCATCCCGTGTTTGGAGATGTTAACGCTGAGGAAGAGGACAGTCGGACTCGGCTACTGGAGTCGATGAAAGCATACCGACCTAACAATGTGAGTGTCAGGAGATGACAGGTTGGGTTTGGGCCTGTCCATCTTTAGTCCGTCGCATGGGACAGTAAGCCGTGGCACCTTGTATCTTTGCAAGGGCAAGTAAAAGACCCCATCCAAGTGAGGAACATTAGCTTGAGATGGCCTCTTCTTACTTGGGGGGGGGGGGGAGGTTGGGGGGGGAAGGAGGTCAATGATGCTTTGGCCCTGATCCTGATGGAAAGATTCAAATACAGTTGGTCCACAGAGCGTCTTACCTTTTGGTCTTACACACAGAATCCTTGTGATGAGATGGCAGATGTCACTTTGTCCCATGTTTCACATTCAGCTCTTTCATGTTGAACCTAAACGGAGTATTTTCAGTTGTTAAAATGATCATATTCCTGTTTGCAGACCATTTTTGAAATCAACACCAGCAATAAGAACACTGCCTTCAGCATCATGAAGTCTAAAAGGAACATGCACCAGGGAGCGATAGAGGGACGGAGGACAAAACAGAAGGAAAGGGCAGAGAAACTGGGGGAGGAATCTAGTCAGGATGGTGGGAATATCACGGCTGAGATGAGCTCAGAAAATGATCTCCAGGTACATCTTTAAACTACCTTTCCTCTTCTTTGTCAACTGCCGCCTCGCAGAAACAGCAATCTGCTGCTCTGATTGGCCATCCACTTTCCTTGTTCACCTACAGCCTCACAGAAACAGCAATCTGCTCCTCTGATTGGCCATCCACTTTCCTTGTTCACCTACAGCCTCACAGAAACAGCAATCTGCTGCTCTGATTGGCCATCCACTTTCCTTGTTCACCTACAGCCTCACAGAAACAGCAATCTGCTCCTCTGATTGGCCATCCACTTTCCTTGTTCACCTACAGCCTCACAGAAACAGCAATCTGCTGCTCTGATTGGCCATCCACTTTCCTTGTTCACCTACAGCCTCGCAACAACAGCAATCTGCTCCTCTGATTGGCCGTCCACTTTCCTTGTTCACCTACAGCCTCACAGAAACAGCAATCTGCTCCTCTGATTGGCCATCCACTTTCCTTGTTCACCTACAGCCTCACAGAAACAGCATTCTCTGACAGGGCAATCTGATATAAAGGCGCTCACTTTTTGTTACAGGATGCATTCAAACGGGTCGTCGCACCAAAGGTATCCAAGTTTGGATTTGATGAGTCGCACAAGAAGAAAAAGAAAAAAGACAAAAAGCTGATTAAAGATGAGGAGTTTTATATTCCTTATCGTCCGAAAGATTTCGATTCAGAGAAAGGGTGAGCCTAGGTTTGCAGTCTTCATGATCTAAACTTTCATGTGTCGTCGATATCAGGGTTTAGAAGGCACAATAAGGGATCGTTGAATCAGATGTCCATCTTAGATGATAGAATGGATGTATCTGTGATGTCATGGATCCGGACGAGGCAGTATTATTATCTGCCAATCTCACAACGAGGGGCAGTAGATTCACTGCCAATTCCATGACCAGGGGCAGTAGATTCAGTGCTCAGCTGCCGCGGGCACCAGAAAGTATGTTCAGAATGGTTGCTTGGTGGTATGTACAATCTGAATCTTTCCTTCTTGTTAACTTGCAGGTTGAGTCTAAGCCAAGGATTCCATCAACAAACCCAGAATGCCATGTTAGACATGACGGGAGACGACGCTGATGAAATGAGGAGACAACAGAAACAAGTTCAATGGTTTGAGAAGTTTTATTGTTTCACTGTCTGAGCAATGACCTTGACTGACCTTACTCAAGGTCATGATAATGGCGATCATGTCATAGTTACTCGTTACGCGAAGTACATGCCATACTCAATTCATATTCGTCTGCTGTGAGAATGTGCCACACTGGCCATCATGAACCTCCAGCTAAAGAGATTTACGTTTTTAATTAAGGTTGTACGACCTTGTACAGAATCAGTCGTCATGGTAACCAAAGGCTGATCAAGTCTTGCATCGTCTTCATGAAGTCACTTCAGCCAATCTCCATCCCTTCACTTTGGTCTGTATTCTAGAAGCCTCCTTAACTCTAAGGTCCACTTGAAGCTTTTGTATTCTGCCCTGTAAACAAAAGCTTAGAGTTGAGGAAGCTACTGGAATACGGCCCTTTGTGTTAGTCGTAAGATATGGCGGATGGAACCACAGATTACTAATCCTGTGTTGCTACTTTCATTGTTTCCCAGGGACCGTAAGAGGAAGAAGTTCGTCGACATGTCTGGTAGAGACGGGCCTACCAAGAAGAAAATTAGAACCGAGAGTGGTGTGTGGATTCCAGCGACTTATAAATCAAATGTGTATCCTTGGTTGAAAATGTCGATCATGTCTAGTGGTTCGTGGATGAGAACCATTACTCTGGCTTTTTGCTCTGTGATCAGGCCATGGACCTTACGTGTGTCCTTTTTTCTTGGCTTTCTTATAATTGTCAAGCTCTCATAAGGAGTAGAGTAAAGGCGTGTTTCCACTACAGGGGATTCCACTTATTTGCAGCAAGCGTTACAGTTTTCACAGGTATTGGCTAATCTTTCATCAGTTCAACAAGACATGGCCTGTTGATTATCCCAATGGCTGTGAAATTCGCTCCGCTTGCCGCAGACCGTGGCAGAATCCACTGGAGTGGAAATTGGCGTCAATAGCCTGGGTTTGGTAGATGTTTGATTAGACTTCTTGACGGACGCCTATCCAGTTATAAACAATGGGTTCAGAAGACAAAGACAGGAGAACAGGAACCTGATGACGACTCTGATACAGAACACAAACCGAGGCAGCGAGGTGTCCAGGTTATGGGAGGAGGTGTCCAAGTTATGGGAGGAGGACATCGTGGGAGAAAAGGTACGTCAAGATTTACCGGGAGATGTTGGCCTGGTTGAGTGTCAACAAAGACAAAGTACAAGTTTGGTTTGAAAAAACTACATGGAGAAGGCAGCCTGGTTGAGTGAGAATACGTGAGGCGGTCTAGGAAAACCTGTCGGATGTCGCGATTGAGGAAAGTGTAATGGCCATGGTGAACCCGCACATTTCAATAGCTGAAATGTACTACGTAACAGGTGAACAGTAGCAGATCAATGCACAGGCAATCTGACAGCCCTTGTTGATCACTCAGCGACTTCCGAGGGGTTTTCCCAGATAGCCACATAATACAGTGGAACCTCTTTATTACGGACACCTTTGGGACTGACAAATGCTGTCCTTAATTGAGAGGTGTCCTGATTACAGAGGTCAAAATGAATAGAAATGATCAATTTGGGACTGAACTTAGGTGTCCTTAATAGAGGTCTCCTCCTGGCAGAGGTGTCCGTTAAGGGAGGTTCCACTGTATAGTAAAAGTTTGGGTTAAAATCGCTGTCGAGCCATGTTGTTGACAGTCACCTCTGATCACGTTCTCTTACAGGTTTCCACCAGGGCGGTAAAGCATCACGGAAAAAACAGGAGGAAGAATCAAATGTTGGAGGAAAAAGAGCAAAAAAGTACGAGATGAAGTCAAAGGAACATATTGCCAAACAGAGACTCAAGAAAGAATCGTTACAGACTTTTATGAAGAAACGTCAGATCACGCGAGCCAAACGTAAGGCTTCCTTCGGACATAAGAATAAGTCATCTCGTGGGAAAGGAGTGTCATCTCGTGGGAAAGGAGTGTCATCTCGTGGGAAAGGAGCGTCATCTCATGGGAAAGGAGTGTCATCAGGGATGAAGAGAAGAAGATAGTGAAGAGAAGTAGAGAGGACTGTGAGTGAAAAGGACTGTACGTGTAGAGTCCGAATCAAGACTGTTTTTGGGAATCTACATGTACCAATAATACGTATTAAAAGTTGACAACATTCTTGATAAAATGTATAAATCAATTTATTCTCATGATAAATTAACGATAACTTGAAATATACCTCTTCAACTCGGCTTATCTGAGGAGTCGTCAGTTCAGCAAGCAATCCACACTTTCCTCATTGTAGGGTGCGATACGTAAAAGTCGTCTCCGAATTTTGCAAATTTTCTACCCCAACCCTCGTCTACCTCAGGCAGTTTATAGTAGAGAAGTAAATGAGTCAAAAAAAATGGGACGAAAATTTGTGAAATTCGGAGACGACTCCTATGTACCGTACCATTTTGTGTGTCATTCTACCGTAATCTTGGTGCTCTATGTTGGATATCCAGTGTTTCCACCAGAGGGTACTCGGGGTACTATGGTAGTACCCTCAACGGAACAGAAAAGGGCCATTTTCTTTAATTTCGTGGGGTTTTTGCTGATTTTGAAGAAATTAGTACCCTCAAAAAAATTTCTGGCGGAAACCCTGATATCGTCATTGTATGGATGCTGTGTGATTCTAAGGACAAGGGACCGGAGGTGCCCTGGCTGGGAGACAGAGCCCTAGCCATGGCACTCATCAGATCACTGAATAAAGCCAGCATCCAAGAGGACAATATGAGAATATCTGGCAGAAGAGTGGTGAATCAGGAAGATTACATCTTTGTGGAATTCTTATCCTTCAGTGTTCAGATGATGAATACTCTAACTTGAGTGGCATGTACATTCCCTCATTGGTATGATTAACCTCCTGATGATCACTGATGTCCACTGCCTCGTACATTCCCCGCGCTTCCCCCACGTGATCCTCCTCACTCCCCTTAACAATCACATTCACGACGTCAATCTTATGTAAAAGTTTCTGGTATAACGAATCAGTTGTAGCACCTTTATCTAATATTTTACTGACAGCAGTCCGATTACGTGATATTCGGCGTCTAATACGATCCTTTTTTCGTTCGACGTCACGATAGTTTGGGTCGCGACGTTTTGTTCTCATCCGTTCTTTTGCTTTTTCCTGCTCTTTTCTCCTGAAAAGAAAACAATCCCAGTGAGTAGCAACGATATTCATGCCCCATGTTTTCGTTGGGAGTTTACAAATGATAATCTACAACACAATCACTTGAAAGGTTTGAATCTTCGGGACTTCTTCCATCAGTTCTCACCTGAACTCTGGATTCATCCTCAGCTCACGTTTCTTGAGTCGATCTCTGACCAGCTTCATCTGTTTGGTTTCATGTTGTGTGCCCCCAGTGCCACCTATCTTCTTGGAATAATCCATGAACACGTGTGTCAACTCGGCACCATCCCCACCCGACATCAAGATGGTCTCTGGAGCCAAGGCAACGAAAGATTCTTGTGATGTGTTCAACTCACTCTCACTGACTTCATCAACACTGGAAAGAAATGATTCACAGAATTATCTAATATATGGCACATTGATTGATGGCTCTAAAACATCCCTATCTGCCAGGGTTACACTTGGTTCCTCCCAAGGCATTAGCTACTCTCCCAGGGCGCCCAACAACATGACAGCTCAATCCAGAGGCAATTCATGAGTCGCGGCTACTTACCCAGCTACATGATTTTGATTGGAGAACTGTGTCAGAACGTTCACATCATCTAAAGACTGATCCAAGAGAACAGAGGCCTTTTCCTCAGGAGAGAAAATAGCAACACGGAGTGGGCTACCCTTGACGGTGTCATCAATTAAATATGCATGACGGGATCGTGGTGGTGTTGTCATGACTACCGTCTCTGCTGCCACAACATCTGGTACATCGTCTGCACTAAGTTCATACTGAAAAGCATTCTCTCTGATGACCTCATTCTTTCCTGCTGTGCCTCTCTCGTCTCGTACTGAGTCATGAATGATCACGCCATCTTTTGGCGAGGTATGAACATTGTCGGTCTTGTTCTCCTCTGAACCCAGATTCAAGGGATACCGGTAGGAGGCCTGATCTGGGTCTTCCATCTACTGCAGCAGTGCTGAAACAAGACAGAAATTATTAACACATGTTTAGACTAAACTCTGCTAAGAGGCCTCATCATGCTCATTGACATTCAGATAATGAGCACCACCATGTCCTGCTGCTGTCCATGCCAGTGTGGCACCATTGATTGACAATACCGTAATTGCAGGGCAGGCTATGCCTCTATGGCATGCCATTGTCCGGCATTGACAATGCCAATGGTGTGGGTTCTCGTTAGGGAGGCCATAGGTAGGCCTACCATACCCCATAGGCCTAGGGTACTGTACTAAGTATACTCAGATGTAGGCCTAGACTCACTCAGTCAGTCGCCACGCGCGGCGCTGGAGTAGCTTCCCGCGGAGCGACTGACACCACTCGACCAAATCTCGTGAAATCTCGCTTTACTGGTCGCAGAACGTTGCGACAGGCCGAATCGACGCGCTATGAATGAATGACAATAATGTAGCAGTCACATGATGTTTGGGTAGAAAATGGGTGATGTTGCTGGCAAAATCACAGTCGAATGACATCTAGCCTAAATATTGACTGGAGTGGACCCATGACCCCCCGTAAGTGCCCGTCCCGTGATCTACTTAGTAAAAAAAGTGCGTAAATGCGGCTGCGGCTAGCTCTCTCAATGTATTGACCGTGCATAAAATATACACGAGTGGTGTCAGACTCTGTAATGGTAATGTAAGAGTCTGACCGCGTGAGACTAATGTAGGCCTATAGGCCTATGTACACTAGCACTGTCACTGTGAGGACTGTGTACATCATCATGCATGCTCATCATGCAGCTTTGTCTGTGCGTCCTTGTTAGCAGACAGCACGGTGATTTTTATCATTTACATGCGATTCAAGTGATTTATTTTAACTGGCAACAATACTAAAGACTTCTACAACATCATTGGCGTATTTTTTTTCTATTTTGTGGCAAAATAGACCGTGAAATGGTGAAAAAATCATGAATTGCCTGAAATTCTTGTTTACGGAAGTACGTCACGTTTGCCGATGAGCATGCGCATTAGCTACTTATAGAAGCGGGAATTTTATTCAAATGAGTCCACGTGTTCGCGCGTCATGGGCGGGCCGATGGTGGCTGTATCGGAAGAATATGGCCCTCCTCCTTGGAGATCTAAATTTCGTAGGCCCTACATGGATCTTAGTTTTTAGTGACTTTGGGATCTCTAGTTTCTTACTTCATTATGCCAGTGCGATTCTATCTGTGATCCTGGTAGGCCTATTTACAGGTGTGTGACGACAGTGAATCGACGTCCTAGGATGCAAGGCCGCCAAAGCTCGCTTTTGTGAGGTTATATTTGACAATGGTCATGTCTCTTCAGTTATTGAACGCTGTTTTAACCCAGTCAGATCTTATTGGAATTTAGGCCTCCAACCTGGGAGTTCCACCAGTTGGGAAAGCGGTGGGTCGAAGGCGAGTTGGCGAATGACATTCGACGCGTCTCTTTCCCGCAACTTTTTTTTCATTACCAAATATCTTTTCACGTGTTTGATATTTAGTAATTTTTCATGTCTCATGGTATGATGACAATATCGGCAGCCAAAAGTTCGACACACCCGCATTCTTGACTCCTACGATCACGATGTCGTCAGTGGCGGATCCAAGGGGGGGCGAGCCCGGCGCACGCCCCCCCCCCCCCCCCCCCCCCCCCNCATCGTTAGGTTCTTTTTCGACACAAAAGTGATGAGTTTCACCGAACTATATCTTCTAGTGGATGAGTCAAAGTAGTCCGAAAGTAGATCCAGGTGGTTCGGTCGCCGCATCACTATCCCAGCTATAGGTGGGGGCGCAATAAGATATTCAAGATGGCGGCGGTGATTTTTCCTCCGGGACTAAATCCCAAACCCAAGTCTCGCAATATCTCGCGGGATTTGGTCCCGGTGTTCCGGTTGCGACCACACTTGCGACGACCATTTCGGTAGGTGTAAATTGCAATCACTCACCCAGAGGTACATCAAATTATACGAACAACGACCAGCGCTACCATAAAGGTCGCTCGCCGACCACACTTGCGACGACCATTTCGGTAGGTGTAAATTGCAATCACTCACCCAGAGGTACATTCGGTGGATTCGGAAAAAATATATATGGCTGACCCCTACCCAACCCCCTAAAAACTCCTTTGAAGGCTGACCCCTACCCAACGTACCCCCTAAAAATCGCTTTGAAAAACCCTTTTGTACACATCTAGGCGATTACATTTATCATCTATACCTGCAAGGTGAGGAACAACCAGCGCTTCTGCACTCTAAAAACTAAAGAGTTAAAGGAACTCCTAAAGAGTTAAAGGAACTCCCAAAGAGCCTGTACAGTGGAGTGTGCATTGAATGTTACTTTGATCTACCCCTTCCTGAAAACATCATCGTTGCTGTACCAGGTCCGTGTAGACCAATGACAGCCTGCGGTAATGCCAGTGTTGTATTACATAATTAGGCTACCCAGCCCCCGTCACACGTAAATTGACCATCATAATTAGAGGGTGGCAAACATTTTTCTTTGAAAATGCTCCCTGATCACTGAGCGCGTCAGGTTGTGATGTGCCGGTCATTAGTGTATCTTGTTTCATATCAGATGCCGCGAGGACCATTCGTTAACACCATTTGCTGCTGTGACATCGACGTGATTCCATTCTAGGAAACCTCAACGCCGGGCCTCAACGAAACCCGCTGCCCGATGAATCTGAGACGACCGCGCGGAGACCTACATGGTCCTGTGTGGTGAGTTTGACGGTCGGTCCCGACACCACGACGGTACGACGAAATGGCCGGATGAACAACTTCACGTCAGTGACGATGTGTGATACTGGCTGATATCGAGTTCCTTGCAAGCGAGGCCAATACATCACGTTCTAAGACCATTTCTCCCTCACAATGGACAATCTGACGACCATCTACATTGAGGCGACAGGCGGAGACGGAAAGGGAGAGGTGCTCCAATGCTACCGGTATCCATACCGACATCTCGCTGATATCGCCCCAAAGTCATTGCCTTTCTTTGTAGTATATGTTCCTATTTATATGATCTTCATATTTTTTGGTATAATCGGTAACGTATTATCCTATGTTGTCCTCGGCGCGGAGCGTCCGTTCACCTCCACCTCCATTTTCCTGCGGTCCTTGGCCATCGCAGACACGTTGGTCCTGGTGTCTCGTCTCCTCTATAGTACTTTACAGAGGTTATACACATATTTCGCCGTACTTGAGGACTACAGAATGTTTTATGAAGAATACTATCAGTATTTATGGACATTCGTATGGCTCGCCAAGACCTGGTCCGTCTACGCCACAGTGTGTGTGGCCGGGGAGAGGTTCATCGCTATCTGTATTCCCCTAAAGGCGGCGTCACTGTGCACCATCAGGAATGCCCGTCTGACGTGTCTTGGAGTCGTCGCGTTCGCTTGTCTCTACCGCATGGTCTACTTATTCCCGTACAAAACGAACTGGATCTACGATCCCTGCTCGGAGCAATACAAACCTAAATGGGGTAAAACAGACATGTACACTAACATATATTACCGTATTATTTATATCTTGTTCCTGCACAATCTTTTGATGTCCTGGGTTCCGATATCCTCACTCGTCTTCTTCACGTGTCGTCTGCTCGCCGCATTGAAACATTCGGCGACTCTCATGAGCCAGACGCAGACAACCAGTGGCGGGAGAGCCAGTGATAACGTCAAGGCGACAACCATCCGTGTTCTGGCAGTTGTGATCGTCTTCATAATCCTAGAGCTACCAGGGTCAATTGTCCAGATCGCCGGTATCATTCGGTCATATGCCCCACGAGGGACAACACTTGTCGACTTTTACATGTATAATTACGCCCTGTCGGCCGCGTATTTTCTCGGTCTTTTTAACAGTTTTGTCAATTTCTATATCTACTGCTTGACGGGGACGAGGTTCAGGCGGACATTGAAAAAGGTTTTGCTGTGTAAACATGGGATTATTCGTCGAGGACCGAGTATGAGCACCGCCGGCTGTTGACGACGTCTGAAAAAAACGCCAATGAAGAATTTGATTCCTGAATAACAGAATTTTTTCGGCCTCAGAACGGAGACGCTGCTGTCCGGATACAGATGTAGTAGCCGATCATCATGATATAGATGTCAAAAATGGTCGATTGCTACCCTGGTATTCTGACAGTGACAGGAGCCTTGATTTCGCTTCCGAAAAAAAATATTGTCTGTTTTTTGTCCAGCAACTCAGCGAAATTGATGCGGGCATGCGATTTTGTTAAATTTTCTATTAATTTTGTTTCCGTTTCTTCATGGATGGGGGAAATACTACCAGCAAACTAGTCTCGATACATGTTTAAAGTACAGATTTCTTGAAAAATAAAGATGATTTCAAGTGCCCCATATCTGTGCATTGTATAGAAGGCGCTGCGTAAAGTGGTAAATTTGAAATTGGTGAGAAAAAAATTTTCGATGCGGAGGATCTGGGAATGACGCGGGCGCGGGCAAGAAACAAATACTTTATTTTTTGGCCTTAGTATCGGTAAACCCGTCTCCAGCCCCTGGCGGCGGTGTCTGAAACCCATTTTGGTTCCCGAAGCCACCGCTAGGGCTAGAAGGCTTCGGCTCTGGCTGCCATTTTCGCGACAAAAATTTGTCGCGGATCTCAGGGCGCATGCGCAGATACCGTTATGTTGACATCCCGGGTTATTTTTAGAATGGAATGTCGGTAACCACGTGGGTGCTAATGTGATTGAACACGCCGAATCGTGCGAAATGGCAACACCGAGGAAGTTTCTGTTGATGAGAAAGTTGGTATGTGTTGCAGATCTGTAACAAAAAGTCAAAATAATCGCCGTTTTGTAGACCGGAGGAGAATTAAATTTTACCAGAAAATGGACCGTTACAGTGACGTCAGCAACAAAATGGCAGCCAGAGCCGAAGTAAGTAGTCTCACGCGGTCAGACTCTTACATTACCATTACAGAGTCAACCTGAACAACAGGGCACAAGCCTCCAAAAAACCTGGTGACGTTGCGTCGGTTTGTGACCCTGACGAACAACAGTCAAATCCGCCATTTTGCGTAGGGTTATGTGATGCGTCGCGCCTCACAGCGCCGGTGTGGAAGAACTACTTCCGCGGTAAAAGTAGTTCTGAAGAAATGACATTTCTCTGATAAATATTTGCTACTTTTATTGTATTTTATGATGATTTCAGAT
>NMRB01000329.1:300658-311519 GCA_002633025.1 Notospermus geniculatus | reverse complement strand
GTAAACCGGTATCCAGTTCCACCGTGCAGCACGTTAGGAACTGGTGTCGGGGTCTCGAAACCGGAAGTGTGGTCGGAATTCCTACCAGGCAGGATGCGCGCGCATCAGTTAGCAGACCTGTACATCATGCCTACATCGTGTACATCTGTGTGCAGCGCTCTAACGGCAAGCTACAGGAGTCGAAATGAGATAGCAGGGTGGTTTCTTCAACGGACTATCCCCAGGATGTTTAGCTAATGACACAAAACATCGCTGGGATAGGTCACTGAGTGTTTATCTCGCTGACATTCGTTGCACTACCTCGCTGAATGTTCGAAGCGAGAAATGTTGGACGCCAGACGCCATCTTGGAAACTTGGCTTCTTTGGGGAATACCTGCCGCCGATACGTCATCAGAGAAGATTCGTATTCTGATTGGACGTATTCCGACGAATCACAGCCAGAATCAAGAGGGCGACAGTAGTCTCTTAAATCGTCAGATGTAGAGACTACTCTGTGGTCTACCCTAGCGGTGGCTTCGGGAACCAAAATGTCTGAAACCAACACATGTACACTGGTCCCCTGTCCTCGAGCGGCTGGAGGTCAAAGGATTAGTCCATCTTCTACCGTCAGGTGCTGCACTCTAGCGCATGAAGGTGAAACCACAATAGGGTCGATCAACCAATGAGAAACATTGTAACAAGTTATTATCAAGTATGGCTGCCTCCGTTCTGTTTTGACAGCAAGCTCTTTTTTCACGGGCATTTTTTCATCATTTGACATAAAGTTCGACGCGAAAAAGGCATAGTTTGACGCAGAGTAGGTATATCGGTCGAATCCAAGGGATGTCAGGCGTCGATATTGTAGAATGTAGAGTTGAAAACATGATTGTCATGACTGTGTGTGACTGTCTGTCCACCTCCACTCCACACCAACACTGCACTCACACACTGCTGCTGCTGCTGTCAGTGCTGTGCTGATGCTGATGATGCACGTGCATGATGTAGCTAGTAGGGCTCCTGTGTACTATTAGTGGTTAGGTTAGGCCTGCAACAGACTCTGATGCTTCTGGAGAGAGTGGGGAGGGAACCAGTTGTTTGACATCCCCGAGCCGAGGGTCGTCAATGTCGAGGACGGTGCTGTAGTGTAGTGTAGCTGGGCCGCCTACTTAGCACCGTTTTTTTCTGACGTTATTTTCATTTATTTCTGGCATGAAAATAACCCATTTGTTTTGGTCACCCGACAGTAAAACTTACATCATCGTGTAGCAGATGAAATTCTTTTAATCTCATTACGTTTTTTCTTAAAATAACAAATAAATAAGAGATACGATGGAGATAATAGGCTAGCAACGTTTTTTGTGTCATTATTTCTGTAGAAAAATGTACAGGTAATTTTCTCATGACGCAACGTCAGCACCGGAAATGACGTTGCTCAGGTCACATCCATTGCTCGCAGCGCCGACCGGTCAGGATAAAAAAATTGCACCATCCCCATTATTGAGTTGACAGAATAAGCCGCAAATTGAAAATTTTTTTCCATTTTGTGGTTGTGTGTCATGCCTGATGTTACGTCACTTCTGATTGGGGATTCTGAACTTTACCTAGCCGAGACTAGACCTAGGCCTGGGCGATTATAATCAGTAGCAGGCAGGGCAGCAGGCCTTCTGTTTTGAGGCGAGCGAAAAAGTGCATGCACCTCGCAAACAATAGAATTTCTATTGTTTGTGAGGCACATGCACTTTTTCGCTCGCCTCGAAACAGAAGGCCTGGGCAGTCGCAATCGGCGAGGCTTGGTCCGTGGTACAGCTCCCACAGACATGCCAGAGGCGAATCGCTGTTGGCTTCTATGTTCTACTGTAGACCTCAGCCAACTGACTAACTCTTGTGCACACTGCTCATTGCAACTCTGCTTGTTGTGAGTAAAACATAACTTCGGGACAAAGCAGCTCGTAAGTGAGAGTGAGAATCCTACCAGAAAATGATTTGAAGACGAAGCAACATATCACTAATACAAAAGTACAATGTTTTATTGTTTAAAAGCACTACCCTGCCTGGGTAACAACAGCTGAGAATGTTATACCAGCATCATATTGACCTGTTATGAACCAGTAGCTAATATTTTAAAACCTGATCAAATCGTCAGGAAATTTGAATGAAATGAATGTCAACCGTAGACGAATCATGAAGCCACAATGGAATATCACCATGGTGATTGTTTGACATCCATCTGGAAGTTGAGGCAGCAAATCCTAGTTGCTGACCATTTACAGTGGCTAAATCTACAGCAATTTCTTCTGAATTGAAAATTGAACCGTAATATACAACTTAAGGTGCCCAATCATTTACAGTGCAGTTTACGAATCAACAATTATCTAATGTCGCTTTATCTTCTGTCACTGTTGCTCCCTCCATTAAAACACGACCTTGAGGGATCACCCCAAGGGCACTAAGGTCATGTTTGAATAGAGGGCGTCCTCAGCGATCATCGTTATTTCTGCTTCCAAGGGCCGATTTCACAAAGGGTGTTTAAGACTGAGACGAGTGTAACTTCGTCAAATGCATGGTGGAAGTGCGTGCATTTAGTAAGTAACACGCGTCTAAGTCTTAAACACCCTTTGTGAAATCGGCCCTAAATGTCTACTTCTACCAGTTCACATGTTCACATAATTTTGTATGACAGGTTTGTAAAATAAAAATACTGGTTTATACTTGAGTTTGTTATCAGCAGTTTTTGAATGAACACAACATAAGAAAAATGTCACCTTGCTTGCCAATATCATGGCTTGTATGGGGTACTGGCTCGGCGATTCTCCACAAGTACTCTAAATCTTACATCCATGAATCAATTCCAGAAGTCTTTATCCAATACACCTCTCAGAATAATTCCCAGCTCGGTCAGTTTTCTCATATCCCTTTGCTTCTTCCCTGACAAGTAAACTGACCAGTTCTGACTTGTTCTGAGAGGTTGATAAGACTTGATGAATATCGTATAATTATGCAATGACAATGAGAATGACAAAGATAAATATGGAAATGATATGTACATAAATTATAATAATGAGCAATTGAGGCAGAAGATGTCTGATTATCAGCTGCTTCTGATTTACAAAGGATGGAATGAACGGTTAAATAAACATTTTATAAATCATCTGAGATGTCAGCCTTGACTGTGGGAACTCTGTCCTTTGCACCCGTATATTTATAAATTCTTAGGTTATTCTCTCGACAGCTCAAAGATTGTATGTGAACACTGTATGTTTCACAATATTTGATAAGTTCATGTCAGGATTAGAAATACATACAGTTTACAACCTACGATATCTATGCCTAGTTTGTTTGATATTGATATACTTGATCACATTACTTAGAACTTGGGCTGCACTTGGCCAATGATCACAGAAATAGGCTGATGGGTCCTGCCACCTGTGGCAGTCTTCGAAACTAAACTACAAAACAATGGTAGAAAATGACTTGAGCACTTGGTAAGTCATGACAAGAACAAGGACAAGAATAAAACAACTTGATAAAAATGCCTTCTTGGATTGATTGATTGAATTTGTCACAGAGGACAGAAGAACAAGGATGATGAAATTGAGCTGTTCGTTCACATTCAAGCAGTTTCTTGCAAAGTCAACACCACTGTTCGCAGTGTCCTATGTTGTACTGCCACGAATCAAAATTTAAACATAAAAAATGTTGCACATTGTCATGGAAAAGTCTCGTTGTAAATTCCCTTTGAACTCCTCACCGGCCGGTCTGCTCCTCGGGTGTGGTGGACGACTCGCGTTTCAAATTTAAAGGTGACATGACAAAGTGGTGGGAAGCTGGGACATCGTTAGGTATGCTTGGTGGAGAACTGGCAATGTTTGGTGGATGATGCACAACGTTTGACTGAGCACTGGCAACACTGGCTGGATTACTAATACTAACGCTGTGTTCTGAACCTGTGTCGATGTCCATCATCAGGTCACCACCGCCAATCATGTCGCGATCATCTTTAACTTGGAGTTGTTCCTTCAACCTGAGTGGGCTGATGTGATTATTGTTGTTGGCTGCTGCGGCAAGGTTAAGACTGTTCATGAACGCCATGTGATCATAGCCGCCATTCATCGGCGCCATGGTGATCGGTAACTTGTCACGGCGGCGAGCTTTGTCGCCATCACTCATCGCGGTTTTGATCCGTTTGTACGCCTGCTCCGTCACCTGAATTTTCTCAAGAATTTTTCGGTTCTCAATGTCCAGATCTTCGTATGCTTTCTTCCTGAACACCGTACTTTTCTTATTTGTCCGGTAGATCGTACCAAACCCAAGCTCGGCGACCTTCTGTAGATATGCGACAGCTGCCTCAGTTTTGTAGCGATTTTCAGTCCCTGGGGTTTTTGTTGGCGGCATCAGGTGGCGCCCTGCAACAATCGATGCGCTAATCTCATTGTGGCCAGATGTCAATAAACTACGGAGATTCTTCGAAGCGTATGGTAGTAAGTTACTGAAATCATAGTGGAATGTTCCATTCTCACCCTCGATTCCCACAACGGTGGGTGTGCGTCCACAGACCTTGATCATATTGGTTGGAATGGTGGCACCTTCCATGTTAGGAGAGCGGATGTTTGCCTGATGAGGGTTGGGGTTTTTACGCTGATGTCCAGACGAGCGATTTGTTCCGCTGTGCTGTAATTTTGAGGTCAAGGCCAACGGTTTCTCATCCTCCTCACGTTTGACCATGTTGATCGGTGTTGAACTGCTGGTCGGTGGCGTCATGTGATGTGGAAGCGGTATCATGTTTGGTGACGAGGTTGGCAATGCTGTGACGAGACTCGGAACTGCCAGAGCGGCTTTTGTCTGTGCGAATCCATTCATGTGTTGCATGATGGGATTCATACTCGCTGGGAACGCAGGAGAGCGACGTGACTGGGGCGTGTGGACTCCCTGCTGTGCACGGAAATGATTCTGCATGTCCCTTGAGCTGGTCATGTGGTTGAGAAACTCCCGGGCCGAGTTATGCATCTCGTGTAGAGCATTCATGTTGGGCATGGTCGGTGGCATGTCTTTAGCTGTTGACGGGTGTGACCACTGGGCCTGTTGTCTGTACGGTGTATTAGCTGTAGCTTGACGTGGTGGCTCACTGGCAACCTCTGGCTCTGGGACTGCATTATTCTCTGTTGTTCCTGGCAGTAGGTTCAGTTTCTGTTCGATGAAGTAGACCATGATTTCTTTTGCCTGCTGCACGGCATCAATAGAAATGACAGTTGATTTCCAGTCATTGTTGATAGCGTACAGTTCTTCTTCACTCCCGGCATTCTCCGAGTTTTTCTCACATCGCACGATGGCTTCTTGCATTGCATCTCGAAGAATATGACAGATGAGAGCGAGGCGGCAGAACTGAGCACGGGCCTTGGTGAAGATATAACGTTTTGTCTCATCGTTAGGTACGGCACGTTTCTGCATGATCAGATCATTTAGGTATTCATTCACAGTAATGAGAGCATCAGCGTTGAACTGGTAGCGAGTCTTGAGCCTGTTGCCATGGTAAATGATGTGGAAGACGAGGGAGAGTGGCGGCAGGTACGATGGCATCGGTTGGAGGTCCTCCATGAAACAGTCTCGCTCAAGAGGACACGAGAACATGATGTGACTGAGGACGGGATCAATGTCTTCAACAGTCATCATCCCGAGGGCACGTTTTGGGTTGAAGAACCCGGTCACATTGAAACACATTGCGTCTGCAGCAGTGGTGAAGTTTGGATCGTTACCATTGTAGAGAGATGACAGCACGTGTTTCCGTTCCCTATCCTTCGGGTCCGCGGGATTCTTGTCAAACGTCTGTCGACACAGGAAGGACAAGTCCTTAGCAACCAGGAGGAGGCGATTGTTGTGTTGTGTAAGCGTTTCACGAAGCGTTGTTTGGCTGTAGTCGACCTCATCCAGAATGAGGCTCGCGTCATCATGATCGTTCATCTCTTCTTTGTTGCGTCTTTCCATGTTAGCGAGTGCTTTGAGAAAAATGTTCATAGAGGGCGCCTTCATTTCTCCCTGCTTGGCTAAGACGGCAAACCATAACACAGCGGGCTCTTGCCAGGATTCTGTGATGTAGACGGATGCGTTTGGACTGACGAGGGCTGCTGTGATCGATAACAACGGAAAGAAGAAATGTTCTTCAGGACAACCAATAGAGTTCGCCAGCGCCTGGATATAATGAAGAACTTCTTGGTCGCACATCGACTGCCATGGGGCTTGGATTCCCTGGGAGCGTTTCAAGCGTTCAATGGCCGTTAATTCCCTCTTCTTTATTTCCATGGAGCTTTTCTTGTTCATCTGAAAAGATAGAATGTGGAGAAGGTTAGTCCTGAAATGGTACAGGTCGGCGTGGTGATGATGGGAAGTGGTCTGCTGAAATAAGAAAAATCTGAATGAATTTCCTCTGATAGCGACTAGATGGCGCTTGCATCTTTGTGTTCCGACACATCCTAGTCTCTTAACCTCGTGAAATGATACTTGCTTACTTTTTGTTCACGGACACGTTGCTGTTGAAGTCATTGTTTTCAGATAAAATGCCTGTTATAGCTCCACCCAGTAGTTCAGTGACAGGCTGCAGGCAGTCATAGCCACACCACCTACTGCTCTATTTATCTGGATTCTTGTCACACAGTGCATGGCTGACTTGTTACGACAGCATTCCTAGTTATACATGTATAATCACAAAGTTTTCATCACACAATGAACATGCTTAATCTTTGATAAGGAATGAAGTGAGCAGATGGTGATTTCTCAACCACAGGCTTTGTTCATCCAAGCCGGTTGTGAAATGGTCCTTTTTCCCACCTGGACAGTGATTGCTGTCTAAAACTGAAAACATTTTCCATGTGGAGGTTCCTTCACCTTTGAATGTCAAGCTGGGAGGTTCTCCTGGCCAATCCCACACCTCCCATGCATGGACGTGTTATCAACTCCGTACACCTAAATACCAACCACTAAAATCTGATAAACCAAAATGCTTTTATCAGATCTCTTCCCTGGTGCCTCTTCCAAAAGGAATTGAGCAGGATCCATCAAATCTCGGAACACCTCTACCAAAAACAAAATGACCTCTCAATTCTAGGACACCTCCTCCGTGGAAAAAATAATCCCTCATATCTGGGACACCTCCTCGTCCAAATGTAACTCTGCTGCCCCCTCCCTTCTGAAAACCCCTCCAGTGAAGACATGGTAAATAACATGAACCCTAGGACATAGATCAGATCTCCCAATTATAAGTCAGATGCCCTTCAATCAAGATTCTGAACAGGGACACAGAATATGAAAATCGGAGTTTACTGCTTGATAAACCTCTCCACTGATGGGACACCCTCATTAACCTCTCCACTGATGGGACACCCTCATAAACCTCTCCACTGATGGGACACCCTCAATGTGAAATCGAGTCCCTACCTTGGCCACCTCCACACTGTTCTTCCTTTTCATGATGGCAGTTATTTCTCTGTTCTGTGAGTATTTCAGGAGACGTGAACTGGACAAAACTCAAGTTGAGACTGAGGGAGTTGAGAATGATCAAGCCTTATATCTGACTATCCACCAGGGGCTAATTATGGTAATTGATGCCAAGTGAGGTAGAACTGTTTGTTTTGTTTGGAGTGTGTTCACAAAGTGTCATTTTCAAGTTGTCTGTTCTTCTCAGGGTGGGGCTTGGCGGTGACACTTGAATGACTTAATTAACTCACCTTGTTTATGAGATTGCTATGGTTAGTTTATCAGTTTGTTCCTGACATTTTGTTGCCAATTACCTTTCTAATCAGCTTAACTCAGTATTCCACATTAATTGTGCTAATTAGATCAGTTCAGTCACTTTCTCTGATGGCATGTAGGTTTGGTGTAAGCTGGTTGACATTATGAAACAAAGTACAGTGTATTTGAACTAAACTTTGGTTTTGGATGTGAACTGAAATTTTCATTCAGTGTCACAATGATTGCAGAGAAAGGAACCTTCATCATGAGCAAGATTATAATGAAATGCCTTGGAGGAATTTCTCCAAGGAAATGCCAAATGATACTGGCTCTTGTTGGAGGAAATACTTCACTGGATTCAAACCCATTCCTGACATCCCTGTACTGATTAATACTTACTCTACTCAATGAGATCCTGCTTTACTGTAAACAATCACACCTCAGAACCACTTCTCACAAACCCCCAACAGGAGTGGTGAAAATTCAGTCTTTATTGTGCAAAAGCCAACGTCAGTAAATTCTAAGAAGCCTTCCTCGAATCAAGAGCTGACAATATCACCAAGCATGTCAACAACATTAAGGTATTAAAAGTATATGATTATATCATCAAATTAACTTTGCTGGCGGGCAGGGGCACATATCAGGACACAAAGGGCCTAAATCCTATCGTTAGGGTCTCCAGTGAGACATGAAATACAATCACCAGAGCATAATCAATTCTCAACTCTTAAAACCCTTACAAAGGCTTACTTCTCAACCTATTGATTCTTACGTCAGACCCCTAAAGACCCTTTTCACGGCCCTTCATTCCTGTCTATACAAATTGAACATGTGTCACATAAGTCTTCTGTGAGAGGGAGGAATGCTTGACAGGTTTGGCTTTGTTCACGATCACACGCGAAACAAAATTTTTTTTGTCATGTTATACCCCCTGCTAATATGGACATTCTCATGTACGGACAGCAGGTGCTGTTCGACTTCTTTCTGCATGAAGGAATCCAAAAAATAGTCGTGGAGTCTCTCTGACTAGCAACAGGGTATAATTACCTAAATCTTTTTTGAAATTATCACTCCCTTTGTCGAGGGGTTATGTTATGCTGCCCATGTTTGTTAGCAATGAGAAAATTTCACAGTTGATGGCGCAATGTCCCTCTTGACAGCAACGTTAAGTAACTTTGGAAATACCTTCAAACATGTTTTTAAAGGACCCCTGAGCCAGTGACCACAGGATATATCACATTATCTCTATGACCCCCAGGTGACTTCAGTTTGGGGTGGGCTGGGGTACCCTAGGGGGTCATCTCTCGGGGGGAGTGACTAATTTCACACATCTCAATAAAATGTGTGGCGGTCTAGGAAAACCCGTCGGAAATCACTGAGTGATGAAGAAGGGTTGTTAGATTGCCTGTGCATTGATCTGCTACTGTTCACCTGTTACGTAGTACATTTCAGCTATTGAAATGTGCAGGTTCGCCAAGGCCATTAACACTTTCCTCAAACGTGACATCTGACGGGTTTTCCGAGACCGCCTCACAAATATTACAAATCCAAGGTAAAAATCTATGAAAAACTAAGATGGTTGAATGACTGAACTATCTGACTTTCAGGTGATCTCTTCTGAGAATCTCAGGTCATTTATTGTCATACCTCTGTCTTTATGACCAAGTGTGAGAAGGGGAGCCAGTTGTGAAGACCCTGAGTGCCAGGATAAGGTGAATAGGCCTTTCCTACAGGCCTTGATAAATTCTTGTAGGGGTTTTTACATGAAATCAAAATGTGCCCACATTGGCACTATTCGGGAAATATCAACATACCTCTCTCCCTGATCTCATAACCCACAATGATTGATGTGATATCATCAGTAAAACATATCTAACTCTAGAGAGCTTTCATTTATGGGCATTTAACCCAGTTATAGGCTGACCTAGCCCAGTTCTCTCTTCTCTCACCAGGACTTGATATCTCAAATACTTCACATCTTATGATATTAATTTGTCCTCATTTGAAAATTGATATGGATGTGTTTGAACAAACTAAGGTAGAGTGATATCAAAAAAGATGTCTGAATAAAATATCTGATTTCATGACTGGTGAAGGAGGGTAGTACCAGTAGAACGTCAGACCCGTGACCAGGAGGCCACGGCTTCGATACCCGATCGATTCGCCACTGTGTCCTCTCAACTGGTCTGAAAGAATCAAGTGAGCACTGAATGAGCTGCTCCTTAAGTTCACCAGGAAGGTTTCTGGAGTGATGGGGCTAATTCTGTAAGCGGTTTGAGACTTTCAGCAGAAAGTGCAATTCAACGTAAGTGAGATGCAATGCCAGTTTGGAGAAAATAACCAGGGTTTCCGCCAGAGGGTAAAATTCTGTACCCTTAAATTTTTTCCAGAGTACGGATCTGTACCCTCAAAAATGTTGGGTAACCATTTTTCCATGACATGCCGGACGAAACCAAACAACCAGCATGACCGGCGCGGGGATTTTATGCTTCAAAATATGCCTAAAATGGCACCAAACATCGTTCAAAACCTTTTAAAAAAATTTTTTTTTCATTTTCCCCCCCAAAAATTTTCAAACAATTTTTTTTCCAAAAAAAATTTTTTTCAAAAAAATTTTCAAAAAAAAATTTTTCAAACAAAAAAATTTTTTCAAAAAAATTTTTTTTTCAAACAAACAAATTTTTTGGGGTCCGCACCCTCTTTTCTTTTTCTGGCGGAAACCCTGATAACATATACATATACGTTGTAATTTTGTACCTTGAAGAATGAGATCATCTCTAGCGCCACCTGGATCACGGTTAATTGAACTCAGTGATAAAAAATGTCAAATTAATGAACAAACAAAACACTGCCCACATTTCTGGTAGCAAGATTTCATAACCCAGCGCTCGTGGATTATTCATGGAGTATTTAGTCACAACTATTACATAATCCATTGAAATGAGTTGACACAGGCTTTGAGTGTACAAACTTCAAGCTTGGAAAAACAGCTGCAAATTTATATGGGGGGTGATATTTGAAAAATACGTATTGTGTACAATGCTGATGAGGCCCCTTTTACATTCGGCTGGTTGAAGTGTGCCGTGCTCGACCCGGGCCGAGCCCACTTTGAATTCAAGCAGGTTACAGATGGCCTGTTTACACTGAAAAAATCGAGTGATT
>NMRB01000329.1:276528-300617 GCA_002633025.1 Notospermus geniculatus | reverse complement strand
CCTCTCCTCATCCACCTGCTTGGACGTAACCTCAAGTGTCCTCTCATCAAAAGAAGCAGGTGTTTTGACCGGACGGGTCTTAAGGACAGCTCCACTCATCACACAATAGACAGACTCTGAACGGCCCATTGTTGGCCTCCTTTGATCATCAGGAGACGAGGTCATGAAAGTGTCCCTCAGGGAGGCAGTCTTTAAGATCTTACAAGTTTCTCGGAATGTTGGTGGCTCATGACTTTTTGTGGCTAGACAAGTGAAAATTTGTCTTTGTAGTTTGTAGGCCTACAATATATACGAGTTACCGATACCATATTGACCAAAAATTAACAAAAACCCTTCACTAGAATATCAGAAATGTGGGATATGAACGATTGATGATCCTTACCTTGTATTTGTCGTGGTTTCAATCAATAAAATATCATAACAGCTTGTCCCACGTTGATATGGTCAGCGATTATATCAGAGATATTATGCTTTGGTCACAATCAACACTCCAGCTTCTACCATCAGAGGGATCCCTCAATTCAGTTGACTCAGTTTGCTTGGTGGAATTCCTTGATCAAAGTTTGTCGTTTCCTTGTATTCGTGTGTTTGTAATCAGATAACTCATCAAATGTCACAGTTTAACGATAGCTTGTCTCCTCTCTGAACAAACTACCGTAGGCCCTGTATCGCGTCAACTCTCAGGAGTCCTCACTCTGTCGATGGTTCTTGCGAACTCCACTCCACAGCTTGGCTTCAGTTGATCTGTCAGACCACTCCTTCCCTTCTCAAATCACCCGACCAATCTCTCTGATATATGTGGCCCTTCTTGTCACATAAACCCTTCTCTCACTCTCATGGTTATTTAAATAAGGTCCCAGCCAATGAGGGCCTGATCCGGCCGACTGACCACACTAATCTGGACAGGTCGTGCATACAGCATGAATAGGGTTGAAATGTGATAATTGATTGGAAGGCCGACATTGTATTACAGTGTAACACTCTATCAGATCTCATGGTGATTTTTTGGACAATGAGTGAATTAGGGGTTTAATTGGCATGCCACCGTGTGTCGGTTCATGTGACTTACAGGTGGGGGGCGTGGAGAGGGGTTTAGTGAGGGATGAGGGCCAAATTCTCAACAAGTTTGGGGTCAGAAGGGTGCAGGTTTGCTGGGTTTAAGAAATCTCATTTTGTCTGACAAGAATGCACCAGAGAAGCTTCAGGTACGATAATATTTGACTTTTATTAAAAATCAGACAGAGTGGTATCAGTGTAGGAGGAAACCTTCGTGGCGGAAAGATGCACAACGGTTTCAAACTGGTATCAGAGGCCAGAGAGAGAAGTTGCTGAGACANACCACCAAAGTATTTAACACCTTACACAACATTCTGTATTAAAAAAGGGGATGACTTCTAAAGGGTTCGAACATGTCATATATCCTGATAGATAAATACACCCCTATTTAGTCACGGGCGAGGAGTCATGAACTGACTATGACTTGTCACCATGGATCCTGCTTAACAAGCGTAGACATAACTATTTTCACATTATATCGTCTTGGCTTGTTACATGTTCTCATTAGCTATGCTTTGTTGTTGACACTTGACTGAGACCTCCCGCAAATTCTTTCGTTTATCAAGCCAAATTATGCAAGTTCTCAGGAAAAACACACCAAATATGTCCTGCTTGTTCAAACAGAGAGGCTTAGCGGGGTTCACTGGTGGCACACGGATCCTGTCCGTTTCCCTCTAATTTTCCAGATATGACAACGCAAAAGCCAATTTGATCGATTTTTTATGGGCTTGAATCGGACCAAATCCATGTGCCAATGAAGGCAAATTTAAGATAGATGCCTACCTGATAGGCCCTGTAATTATCTGTAATGAGAGGACAAGTATGCTTGAAACGAGATTGCTCATAACACTGATATGTACCTCCCTCTGTCATTAGACTATTATGTCCAACCCGGTGAGCACATGGTCCATGGACCATTTCATCCAGATATGACAACGCAAAAGCCAATTTGATCGATTTTTTATGGGCTTGAATCGGACCAAATCTTTGTGCCAATGAAGGCAAATTTAAGATAGATGCCTACCTGATAGGCCCTGTAATTATCTGTAATGAGAGGACAAGTATGCTTGAATGACGTGGGACATCATTCAGCCTAAGGCCTACTTTGTTAGCCCCTTGACTTCATCTGCGAGGACAAGGGGATGTTCAGGAAATCCTGACAGATGGAACAACCAAGTATCTGTTCATTGAAGGGGCAGGGTTCACCACTCACGTCTTCAAACTGGGAGATGAGATCCATGTTGGCCTAGGCTGGCAGGTTTAGGGGTCGTTGGGGAACCTTTCCCAGGGTCTCTGCCAGAAATTTTTTTGAGGGTACTGATTTCTTTGAAATTAACAAAAATCCCATTTAATTAAAGAAAATGGCCCTTTTCTGTTCCTTTGGGGGTTGTCTCAGAATTTCACAAATTTTCAACCCCATACCGGGGTCTTCCTCAGGCACTTTCTCGTCGAGCTACCAGAATATGGGAGAAATCATCCCTAGCTATTCACGACCGTCGCATGGGACAGTTAAAAAAAAGGCCATGGTGCCTTGTACCTTGTGTCTTTGCAAGGGCAAGTAAAAGACCCTGTATTGGCCAGTTAGCTTTCACCTACATGTACCGGTACTCCTATAGCAGGCTAGATCCAAAAATTAAAAGTCAGTGTCAGTTGCTAAAACGTTCAAAATTTCCTGCTCGGAGATTTTCCACAAAAAAGATGGTCCCGAGCCTGTTGCCCCCTATATCTGCCAGCGTGCATGAATCTGGAGGAACACATTTCAACCGATGCCTGATCTCTCTTTCTCTCTCTCTCCTATAGGTGGCAGTAGAATGATGACCCCTCCCCAACATGGCCAAGATGGTCTGTAGCTCCTGTTATATACCAAGGACCTTAGTGGTACCACACAGGGACTGTATGATCAGGTGAGGTATGTAGCCGTATCCAAGTTTATCATTGTAATAATACGCAAGGCGGTCTAGGAAAACCCGCCAGATGTCGCATTTGAGGAAAGTGTTAATGGCCTTGGTGAATCCACACATTTCAATAGCTAAAATGTACTACGTAACAGCTTGGAGGAATTATACTGTCAGTATAATTCCTCCAAGGTAACAGGTAAACAGTGGCAGATCAATGCACAGGCAATCTGACAGCCCTTGTTGATCATTCAGCAACATCTGACGGGTTTTCCTAGATCACCACACATATCATGGAGGATAGACACACAAGCCCACTGAAGCACCTAGGCCTCTCCTGAGAAGACACATGTGTACCCCGTTCTCATCTTTTCCTGAGCAGATTCTGTACTGAGCTAGAGCCACCCTCACCCTATGGCACCCCACCATTCTTTGCTGGACAAGTTTGTTTTTAGTTTCAGTCTGAGTGGGCCTGATGTGATGTGTCGATGGTGAACTGGGAAAGCCGATGGCGAGGAGAGGTCGAATTCACAGTCACTTCTAACAACACAAGAGGGGAGATTTTTATCCAAGGTAACTGAGCAAGTCATCCATTTCCTTAAACTAGCCATCATTATTGAACAGAGAGTTTGAAGAGATCACAAGTTCAAGTTTCATTTGGAATGAGTGAAACTACTGCACTGCCATCTGTTGTTGAGTTATTGAACTGATGATTCTGGTTGCCTCAGTCCCCAAACCCACCCAGCATATCAGTCAAGCTCTTTTGTTATTTAGATCCACTTACTCGGTACCCGCCCTTTTGTTTGAGGAATTCTTAGGTATGACATGATGACAGACTTCCCTTCAAATTCATGTAAACGATAGCTGCACTTCCACTACAAAAAAAAAACGGTATTTGTCCGTTCTTATTCTGCTTCCATTACAGAATTTCCGTGTTTAATAAGTCCGGTTCTAATAAGTGCGGATCTATTAAGCTCGGATAGCATAGCCGATTATACTTCGAATCTTAATTAGATGCGGATCAACAATGGTGTTTTCTCTAGTGGAATGGCAATAAGTCCAGATCTATTTGTAGTATTATGATCGGCTACAGGTGGCTTAAGGTCACTTGCAACATTGCGCATGCTTGAAAGTACCGGAACAATACGCGGTTTACTCCATGTATCCAGGCCTTTCCATTTGACGGGCGCTAAAATGTGCAAGCACCTCACAAACAATAGAATTTCTACTGTTTGCGAGGCGCATGCACATTTTCGCACCCGTCAAATGGAAAGGCCTGCGTATCGCCATCTGTAGCCGAACTTACTAACCTCAAAGTAGTGGAAGCGCAAGCCATGAAATATCCGGTCTTATTTTAGATGCGGTACTATTAGACCAGATCTAAAAGCTGTAATGGAAGCGCAGCTTCTAAGTGACCCTCTCCAGCAAAAGGAGGCGCTTGTTGCAGGTGATCATCATTGATCATCAGTTTAGTTGACTTCCACTGGGGTCCACTACTATTGTCAACCTGCAGAGACGTACATTTCAGCTGTTGTGTTGAAAGGGCGTTAAACCTTTCCTTGGTTACAACAAGCACCTACATTTGCTAGATTGGNGTCGTGAGGAGTGGCGTGGTGTAGTGGTTAGCGAGACAGACTCGTAATCAGAGGGTCCCGGGTTCGATTCCCAGTCCTGACCAGGAAAAAAACACACTCGCTTGTGACCTTGAGCAAGTCACTTTACCTCACTTGCTTCACCCCACCCAGGTGTAAAAGGGGTACCTGGCTGGTAGTGATGGTCTATGTGAATGTTAGTCCAAGAGCGCTGAAATCGGCTGCTGGGGCTGTAATACTCCCCGGGGAGTGGAGATATGAAATTGGAATGAACAGACCTATAGCTGGGGGTAATAATCGTGATAACCTTGACACTTAAAGCCCCACTGTATTGAATGTGAAAAACGCAAATCATCGCCGCGATTCTCGTACGACGTCAACGTAGTGTAAAATGTACTACGCTCTGTCAGAATACATTACAGCTCTCCCTGCAGTTTTTTCCAATGCGTGCTGAAAACTAGGCCTTGATTCTATGAAGTGCGTATCAGGCAAGCATTTTGGGGACCATCACGAGGCTATGGGACCTCTATGTGCACTCTCCTAACTTTTTGAAAATGTCGTAAAATTCAATACTGTGGGGCTTTAAATGTAAAAGGCACTATAAGCCCACACAAGAGGATGTTTTGTGGTATCACTGAGAAATGATCTCATGTACCGGTATGTTTGCAGTAAAACAACATAATGATGGATTTATCATTTGGAGTCATTACTTGGGGAATCGAGGGGCAATCAGCTGCAATCTGGTTATTACCGTACTACCCCCCACAGACCCTAACCCCTAACCCTAATATAAATTTCTGGAGGACGACTCCTTTTATTATATCACGTTTCCTAACCCCATGGCAGGTTCAACCCTCATCTTTTTTAGTTCTATGGTTGAAACCAGCAGGTACATCTTGTTATTTAGTAAGTTTTACACTCTAAAGAATGCAGCACAATTGCATGTTTCAATCGGTCAATATATTGAGAATTTGACCCAAATATCTCATTAATAACCCACATCCCGATCTAAATGGCTATTGTACACTCCTGACACAAATGAGATCGTTGCTTAGCCACAGCCAATCAGTGCCCTCATTATAATTGATTGACATGTATAAGCCCCGCCTCCAACAATGAGGCAATCCTCCATGTTGGCTGTGAAGACAGGCTGTCATTGTGTGCACATGTGATGTGAATTTTCCACATGTCTAGCTAAAATTTCTCCAATTTGAAGCAAAAATAGTCACAAATTTCACCCAGGTACAATTGAGTGAACCATCAAGAATATATACTGGGTCAGTTTTGGTGTGTTATTGAAGTTTTAGAGGTAAACAATGTGTGTGTTTACTTGCTGTCTGAGTGAGTGTGTAAGTCAGATGGTAGCATGTAGTGTGTGTGTGTATGAGGGGTGGGTTGATTTTTTTAGGGACTTTGGTGGTCTTGTTAGGGTCAGACACTCACTGCAGTATACCGGTGTATAATAGAGTAATTTCTCTAAACATGTGCCAGCCATTTAGGCCTACATGTGTTATATAGGCCTATGATTTCTCATTGCATATGGCAGGTAGACACATCCTGTTTAACCACAACATGGTGAGTCGCATGTTGAATATTTTCACTGTGGTTTATCGTAGAAGATTGTGCAAGGTATAGATGTAATATGGAGCCGTACAGGTACAAAATATGAGAGTATATTGTGATGTGAAAAATAGTTGGGAAGGAATTTGTTTTGTCGTCTACAGAAACGAAATCCCCTGTGTCACCTGGTCCTCTTTGCTTGAAGCTTGCGTCAGGAACTAATGGCCGAAATTGACTTGTTCTGTGTTGTTTCTACAGAATGGGGATGAACTTTGTCAGCGAAATCAATGCCAATCTTCTGCATTTGTATGAAATACCATTTTCAGATACCGGTACTAGTAAACTGAAGAGGTCATTCTGTTTTTACAAATTGGACATGATAGTACCGGTACACAGGAAAACGTATAGATCTACCAGAATGTTGAAGAGTCCGTGATTCTAAACGTCAAAGCTATGGGCTAACTAAAATCCAACGCTCAGCTTAAAAAAGATAGACATTTTGTTTGCCCCTCGTCATGTTAGAGGTAAACGATTCACTGTATGCAGTGAACAGCATTGAAAATTCACAGATAGATATACATATGTAGTGTATGTAGCCTATAGAGAGAGGAGATTCCACTGAATGAAGAGCTCACCAATGGCAGCTTATGACTGATTCGACAGCCTGCATACCTGCTGTGTGGATAAGATTTCACTGTGTACACAGTCAGTGTACATTCATAATGTGCTCGGGGCAGACATCTCCTTGACATGCAGACAAAGGAGACGGTGAGGTCACTTCTGGCATGCTTGACTTTGATGTGTAACACACTGGGCTGACCAGTGAAGGCCTTCGTTTGTAAGGCTTTCAAAACTTGCTGTTGATTTGAATATTGTTGCGTAGACTACAGTCGTTGTCAGTACCAGGTTTTGCTAATACCTCTCAGGCCAGAAGCTGACATCCATTGTCATGCCCACGAGAAAAGTCCCTGGTTTAGGCCTGTATTGTAGACCTTCATGAAGTCAGTGTGACATACAGGGCCATATTCTAGAAGCTTCTTTTCTAAGGTGTGTCATTAGCTATTGTTTTTTAGGGCAGAATACAAGGTTAAAAGTGGACCTTAGGGTTAAGGCGTCTAGAATATGGGCCACAGTCTCTCTGAGATGCATTCTACTGAATAGAGCTCTGACCTCCACCAAGGTCGTAGCATTGTCTGTGTGTGTACATCACGGTCTGCCAGTGTACACTTTCACCACCAAATCTATTCCAGTCAACATTCCACCACAATCCACCCCGAGATGCTGTATTGGTCATTACCACGGCAACCACTCCAGCTCATTTTGTCTCATTATCTTTTGCAGCTCGTCTCGTCAAGTATCAGCATGAGTCAGAGTGAGGCTGCGACGACACGCTCGAGGAAGGCCAGTGAGTTACAAACAACATAATCTATGTTCTGATTCAGGGTTTTGGTTGTGTTTATGCATGAACTGAATGAAAGGGGCTGTTCATTTTCGTCACTTGAAAAATATGAGTTGTGATCCTTGGGAAAACGGAAAAAGGTATGCACTTGCAAATTGCAGGGATTGTTTGTTGTGCTGTTCAGAATAATCGCTCTAATTTGCAGCTTCATGGCTTTCTCCATTTTCTCAAGGATCACAACTCGGATTCCTCAATTGATGAAAATGAACAGCGCCATTAGCCATACCCAGTATTGAACCTGTTCTGCATAAAACATGATAATGATTTGAGCTCAGTCCTTCACTGTAGCACTGATGAGCTCTCACACTTCAGAATTTTCAGTTAGAAGATGGAAAAGAGGTGAAAACAGGTGGAATATTCTAGATTGGTGTAGACATGCCTTCAGTAGCCTACAGCATGGATTATTTCATTGTATTATGTGAGGGAGTCTAGGAAAGCCCGTCAGATGTCACATTTTCAGATGTCACATTTGAGGAAAGTGTGAATGGCGTTGATGAACCCGCACATTTCAATAGCTGAAATGTATGGTGTAATAATAAGTTATCAGTGTAGCAGATCAATGCAGAGCAATCTGACAGCCAGTCCTTGTTGATAATTCAGCAACATCCGACGGGTTTTCCTAGACCGCCTACTTTGCGATGCCTTGGTGATGTGTTGAAAGAAGAATCCAATAATATTGCTGCCCGCATCAGTCAAGTCTCACTGCATACCAATGGTAAACCGTGAGTGAATGTTGCCGTCAGATACTGGTATCAAAATCCCTCATTGTAGGCTCTGACAGCGGCAAGGACATGGCCCTACGACCGCGGCATGAGAGAGCTCGCACGGAGAGTCCTAAACCAGGCACACCACTGGCCAAAGTCGCACCACCAAAACCACATTTCTCCAACCCGAAGAAGGAACACGACACCAGGCGGACACGCCGATCACGAGGATGGAACGTACCAAAGGAATCGGCGGCGGCGATCTTCAGGGCGACATCTGTTGACAAAAGTAGGAAATATTTCTTCTCATACATGTAATCTTTGACCCAATGCTAGTTCTACTCAATGATAACATATTTCAGGTTCAGCTGCAGCTATGTGTTTTCAAGTCTCATTTGATAAGGGTTAGGGTTACATTATAACTGTGCAAGCCACGTGTAACATAAAAGCTGGTTTATCCAGTTGTAGTACAAGGCAGGGGGAGACCAGAGTGTCCGTGGAAAACTAGATCAAAAAGTGTCTCCTTGATATCACATGTTGTCTCTGATTTGTGTTGTGACACCACGCTGGCTGATGTCAGGCATACAATGGTAGGACCATTCAGGTCACACTGTTTCATGTGTTGTTGGTGATAAAGACATACAGAATAGTTGACCCAGATCTTGTCAAAGGTTGAAGTGTGTGACTGGAGTCTGTCTACAGATGATGTGTGGTAGGCTGCTCTAAGGTTTTGTGTATAAGGTTATCGGAAAGGTTTGTGGTGCTTGGGTGATGTATTGGGGATTTCATATGTCATGTATGTGGAGAACAGACCTTCTAGGCCCAGCACTCTAAGGGTTTCAGCCATTTATGAACTTAAGCCATCATCAGTGTCGAGGTCTTATTTGAATAGTTGGTGTAGATGCTTGTACAGTAACAGATGATCAGTAAATCAGCACTTGATGAGTGTCACTAGGTATCACTGTTTGAAGAAACCTGCTGGTGGCAAGGGGACAACAATCAACAGTCACGGATGCCTGGTGTTCAGCAGTCATACGTGGTCTGGTTTCCAGTGAATGAGTGATTGGGCGTTAATGTTTGAAGTAGGCTCTAAAGCCTAGCGTACATCGCACTTGCGACTGGATACAACTTGTCGCCACAGAACTCCATGATGACTGGGCGGAACGAGCTGAAACTGGAGGCAACTGAGTGATCAGTCACCAGAATCGGTCGATGTTCACACCTTTGCAAATCACTGGAATTGAGAAATTGCCAGTCGCCACGAGTTGCACATGTTCAACTTTCCAGTGACTTGTATCCAGTTTTGTTCAGTCGAGCGACTAATCAGTGCCAATTTTGTGGACAAAATCGAGTTTCAATGATGTTACCGGAGTTGCTGCCAGTTGCTGGGTATGCAGTCAGGACATAATAATTGATTGGATGCTCCTAACTTTTCCAAGTTGCTGAATTTGCGCGGTGCACGCAGCGCATACATCACCAGCGACTGGTGGCCCAGTTGCTTCCAGGCACAAGTGCGATGTACGCAACGTTTAAATGTTGTTGTTTTCTAGATCCACCGAAAATGAAGAAGCGACAAGCAGACGATGAAGAAGAAGAAGATGAAACGTCCTCTATCCCACCACTGAAGCGCCGCCGAGCGGCCAAAACTGGAAACACGAACAGCTTGGTAGGTGGAAGTGTAATGTTGAGTTTTACAGGGTCTTGCCTTGGCCTTGTTGGGCATGTAGGGTCTTGTGTAGGCCACGTGTCATGTTGGTTAGAGAAGTGTCAGAGCATTTACACGGCTTGCCTGCCTTGCTGGGCGTGTAGGCCATACCATTCTGCTTCTGTAGGCTGTCCTGGGGGGGGGGGGGGCTGCTCTGCCAAGGTCACACATGGAGCATACTCAAGTTGACTTTGAGAGCAACTAGCGAGTCAGTTCCTCGCTCCATTCTGCTCATGTCATTCGTTCTCACAATCTGTGGTCGAGCTCTCCTGATGTTTGGCTGAAGATTTCAATCGCATTCCCTGAAAACATCAGATAATACCTCAAATGATTCCCGCATGTTAGGACTGTCACTTGATGTATGCATCGTCACTACCAAGGGTTGCGACATCGCTACACTCTCTTCCTTTGCTCCCACAGATGGTGTAGTGGGGGGTTACAGGATGTGTCAATGAAACACCATGATCTCTAGATGTTTGTGTTGTTGAACGCCGAATTTGCATCGACACTTTTCTATTTCTGTTTCTACATGTAATTCATATTTTGTATGCTGTGACTAAATGCACTTCTCCCTCTGGGAGTTTTCTCTGACAAAGTGTTGGTTCCTTAGGATTATACTGAGACCAGTGATAAACTACTGCCGGTTCCTTAGGATTATACGGAGACCAGTGATAAACTACTGCCGGTTCCTTAGGATTATACGGAGACCAGTGATAAACTACTGCCGGTTCCTTAGGATTATATGGAGACCAGTGATAAACTACTGCCAATAAGTTTCTTTGGTTGAGTTGCCCGTGAAGAGAGAGAACTCTTGGTGGAAAACTATCAAATGAAGCAGTCATAAGGCCCCTAGAAAAAGAAGAAATTCCATGGTTTTGGAGCCAGACTCCTCCCTTTCTAAGAGTCCCATCCATCCCCATCCCTAACTTGGTTGCATCCTCTTGTAGCCAGCTGAGGGAAGCTCCAAGCGACAGGTATACGATCTTGGATTTTCACCTATGCATGCTATAATTAGGATGTGGCTAGCAACGGTTGACAATGTTTGTGACCTTCATGAGTCCTTGAAGATCACCTCAAGATGAAGGGGCTGAGAGAGTCAGGACCTTCCTTTATGATGGTGCAGCATAAGTCTTTAAGAATAACAGGCATCAGAATCCTATGATGTCATTCCAGTTCAAGTCAAATCAACTGACACTATCATACATTTTATTCATTCATTTTCCAAAGACTTGTTTATTAATACTGCAGTTAAACTCTGTGCACTAGGTGCTTACCGCAGTATTCTCTCCAATTTTCTAGCTGCCTCTTGGCCATGTTGGCTGAGGTAATAAATCTGTAGCCAGACTCAGGTAGCTGTTGTTGATTGCTTGATGCCACCAGGTGCCAGGCCTCATCAGATGTTCTCCGTGGAGATACAGAGTTCATCAGCCATTCATACAGCGTAGAATTGTTAAGAGGAATAAGATCATCTTGTCTTATTCCTCTTATTCTTGACTTGTGGTCCCTCCCCTCATATAAGACCTGTGGTCCCTCCCCATATAAGACCACTGCTGCCCCCCATATAAGACCTGTGGTCCCTCCCCATATAAGACCACTGCTCCCCCCATATAAGACCTGTGTTGTCAAGGAAGTTGCCATTGTGTCATGAACACTGGTGAATATGGGGTGAACCCTCAACCCCAGCGGTGATTGGTGCTGATCGGTCCACTAAGCCACGCTGACTGCCAACAGAATGATGAATGCCCCACCCAGCTTAGGATTGACTGGTTCTATGTCCATTTTCAACTTGACCCTGACTCCGGTGCCTACAAAGACTACAGGCACAGGGAATTTGGGTCAAGCTAAAACCACACATAGAACCAGTTAATTCTCTGCTGACGAAATGTCTGCATCATTTTGAGTGTGTCATGTGATGGCAGGAGTGTGTCATGAGTATAAACAGCTTCATTGATCTTCAAAGAATGCATCCCGAGGGAACCTTGTCACATTGAATTTCATAAATCACCACGGTAACGTCATAGCGGGTAACCATGGTAACCTGCCGATGCTAGCTACATCCTTCAAATCTCATTCCTTCTTCATTGTAGTGTAGGTCTACCGCCTGCTCCGTGTCTTCATGTGTTCGTCGCTTCTCTTGTTGTCTTCTTTCACCTCATTATGTTTGCCACAACCAAATATTCATAAGCGAGCTTATGAATGTTTGCCACAACTTTAATGAGCAGCTTGAGATGGCCTCTTCCATACTTACCAGAAACAATCATGCTATGGCTTCGGCCCTGATGGAAAAACTTATACAAAGAAATTGGTGACTCCCTGATGACAGACACCAAATAACATTTTGGCGACAGACGTTGATGAATCATGGCATGGCTTGTCGTCGTGTGGTTGGTGTGTTGTATCATCTCATGAATATTAATCAGATGCCCAGACAGTGCAATCAGCATCATCTCAGTATCTGGCTAAAATCCATCTGTATGTGACGGAGGATGCACGTCGTTCTGTTAGAACCAGTCAGATTTGACTCTGTGTGCTGGGCCTAACCAAGGAGGGATCGGGGCCTAGACATGTTCTTCGGTTCTTGCAGTGCTGTCCATGTAAAAATCTCTCACGCAAGTTTGCTCACAATGGGCAATTTCTGATTGGGACTTCAGCTCTGACCAATAGCACAGACGACTCTCAAAACATTTCTACGGCTGATTCACCCATAAAGAGCTAACTTGTGTTGAAAAATTGTTCTCACATTTCCCTTTTAAGGGCTCAAAGTGAACATGAAACCACTGGCAAACAGAATGTTAGGTGATAGACGTCAACTTTTGCTTTTAAGAATAGATAGAGACATATATTATTTCTAACATATTTCTTGGAATAATCGTTTCATTAACCTCCTAACTTGCTTCATCTCTAGTTTGCTTTCAGGGACTCATCCAGAGCTTGGTTATTTATAACTTCACTCTGGCGTTCTGATTTGAACATGTATACAATAGACGCTTTGCAAATGAAGTCACAAGCCGCCATGCTGGAGGACACCTGCTGCAGAGGTGCAGCAAAATGAGCCGTGCATGCCCCAATGACGTTACGTCAAACAATGGCATGGCGCACTTCACGCAAGTCATGTCACGGTCAGCTCACACCTCTGCACCCTGTGTCCTCCAGAATGGCCGCCAAGATGACGTCATTGCAAAGCCTCTATACAGCGGGACTGGACACAAATGCTAGTCTGCTCTGTGTGTCAGTCCTCCATCATTTTGATGCAGAATCACTGGTGCTGCCTATCTCCGTGGGAGCTAATAGCAACAAAGTCTTCTGTGGAATGGTTGTGTGAACTACTCAAACATTGATTGAACCAGCCCTCCATTGTCCCGAGACCCATGTGTCATTCATGTTAGACCTATTGTCTGATAACCCTACTCATTCAACCATATTGACTGTCTTCTCCTGTCACTAATGATTTTACAAAAGACTTTTGTTCCGAACTCAACAAAGGTTATGAAAAGACGATAAAAGGTAGATTCCTTTCGGGATCAAGGTATACATTGTACTCTGTTCTAGGGCAAGCTAGCTATAATACCTGTTTGAAACTGGTAAAAAAGAATATTGAAGAAAGCATGGAGGTATAAAATATTTTATACCTCCATGAAGAAAGTAAGACGAAAAACATAGAACATAGAATCTGAAATGACTCGTTCCCATTTTGTGTCAGTCAAGGAACGAGCCTGCCTCTCTCCTCTCATAACCAGCAACCTCAGACTTAACCAATGTTTGCTACACCATGTCAATAAATTGCTCTATGGTGAACTGTGGCAGTTACCGTAAACCATTGTATTGTTTGAACATGGGACTAATTACATTTATTAAACCATAACACTTAACTGAACTCTGACCATATGAACTATAAAATCTAATAAACCTAAATCCCATTTCTGTGTGCTTGGCCTAGATGCGTTTTGCCGTATATCCATGTCCCTGTTTTAAATCACAGGCATTTGATGTCTTCGTTCCTTCCTCCAGGGAGTAGAGTCCGACTGTTACTGTTGGCTGTGCCATCGTGAAGGGGCGGTGATGGTCAGCTGCGAGTTATGCCCACGAGTTTACCACTTGAAGTGTCTGACCAATGAGAAACAGCCAGGAAGTGAGTGGGTCTGCCCGGAGTGTGAGGTAAGCTGAGTGGGTCTGCGTGGAGTGTGGGAGCTCTTGTTCTGGCAGCCACCTGGGAAAGACTTGAATATTTGCCAATTGTTTGCTTTGATAACAGTCTGTAGATGATGTCTATCAGCTTGGCAGATACTCCACTTGCACACCTGTCAGTTGGTGCTGGTCAGATGACGTTAGCTGTTGAACAAGCTTAGAATGAGCCAACCCTACTGGAGCCCCTTGACATGGCAAAGTGTTTTGGAAGCAATGTGAAATGACATCGTGGTCAGTTGGAACATTGATTTTAGTCAATTAGAATCCGTTGTTATATCATTGTTTATTGAACAACCAAAGAAATAAAGGACATGCATCATGCATCATTGTGTACTGACCATGTTTTATTGCAGACTATAATGAGAGCAGAATGTACGGATACCAGATCACGAGCCATGACCATGTTGTCTCTGGATCATCTCTGTTCATTACTAAGACATGCTCTACTGAGGATGAAACATATGGGGGTAAGTCTTCACGTTCAATGTCATCCATCTATCCGAGGGGGATTCATACCAGAGATCTCCGTATTTGGAACACTGATCCACAAAGTGTCAACATAATTCACAATCAGGACTCTAAGGGCCGTATTCTAGAAGCTTCCTTAAGTGTAAGGTTGACCTTTAGCTATTGTTTGCAGGGTAGAACACAAAAGATTAAGGTCGACCTTACACTTAAGGAACCTTCTAGAATACGGGCCTAAATGTGTTCCACTCCAGCAAAAGCAGGCGCTTGTCGCAGGTGATCATTACTGGTCATCAGTTTACTCAACTATTATCACTGCTGTCCACTACTATTGTCAACCTGCAGAGACGTACATTTCAGCTGTTGTGTTGTAAGGTCGTTAACCCTTTCCTCGGTTGTGACCTGCCCCTACTTTTGCTGATCGGGTCACAAATTGGAGGAGTGATCTGAGAACGGGAAGAGACGTCTTCTTTTCTTGCATGTCGTCGTGATCAGTTTCATCTTATACCATTCCAGAGTGAACCATTCCATTCGGCCGTCGACCCAACTACAGTTCCTAATTACAGTGATTACATTGTCCACCCGATGGATCTGGATGCACTAGACATGGTTCGTACCAGTACACAACTAGAATCCGATAAAAATTGAAAATCCTGCCACCAGGGTTGAACCATGATTGGCTGTCCTACATTGCTCATTATAACTGCTGAACCGTGATTGGCTGTCCTACCATTTGTTGAACCATGATTGGCTGTCCTACATGGCTCATTATAACCCCTGAACCGTGATTGGCTGTCCTACCATTTGTTGAACCGTGATTGCTGTCCTACCATTGCTAACACAAGTTGTGTATAATCTGTTTTCAGAACATCAAGAAGAAGCTGTATGGTTGTACTGATGCCTTCCTCGCTGACACCAAATGGTTACTTCATAACTGTATCGTCTACAATGGAAGTAAGTCTGGTCTGAACTCATTCAGGAAGAATTCTGAGCCTTTTTCCTCAAGAGGCTTTCCTGAGTCAATAGTGTGGAATAGCAATGGGAATGTAGACCAACATCAATGTACACAGTAGAGTTACACACAGTACTTGTTGTATTACATGAAATTTACGAGTGTGATTTTGAGTGATTCTATTCCTGTGGTGTGTCAACTCTGTTCTGTATTTAGTCATGTCAGGATAAAGCCTAATCCCTCAATGGAGGGATTAGGCTTAATCCCTCACGCTGTAATCCAGTTGGCATTGAATCACTTTTCATGATAACAAGTGGTCTGAAAACTTCATCAGGAATGACATGTTTCTCATGTGTATACCATTGTATACAAGCCTTATGTACGAGTCCCTTCCTTCCTGAATCATTTCTAACTACTCGAGGAAAGGAGGTGCTTGTCACAACCAAGGAAAGGGCTGACGGCCTTAAACACAATGTATGTCTCTGTAGGTTGACAATAGTAGTGGACAGCAGTGATAATAGTTGAGTAAACTGATGATCAGTGATGATCACTTGCGACAAGCGGCTACTTTTTGCTGGATTGGGTGACATGTCCCTTTCTTGTTTACAGCTCACCACAAGCTGACGACAGCAGCGAAGATGATCGTAAAAATCTGTAAACATGAGATGAATGAGATCGAGATATGTCCTGATTGTTACAGTAATTCACAATGTAAGGGGAACCCAGACTGGTTCTGTTTGCCGTGTGTGAGTATCACCATTATAGTAAGGCTGAATTCTAACCCCTGGCCCCTATCCCACAACCCTTGATACCTGGCCTCATACCCCTGACCCCTAAGACCACACGTAATCCTAACCCTACCCAACCCCTGACCCTTATGGGCAGCCATTACCCTGAATGCTCGGTACCCTGTCAGGGTTTCCGCCAGAGGGTAAAATGGGTAAAATTCCGTACCCTTTAATTTTTCCAGGGTACAGATCCGTACCCTCAAACACGTTGGGTAACCATTTTTCCATGACATGCCGGATGAAACCAAACAACCGGCACGATCGGCACGGGGATTTTATGCTTCAAAATATGCCTAGGCTAACTAAAATGGCACCAAACATCGTTTAAAACCTTAAAATCAACAAAAAACAAATTTTCAAAAAAAAAAATTTTTTTTTTTTTTCAAAAATATTTTTTGAAAAAATTTTTTCAAAAAAAATTTTTTTAAAATTTTTCAAAAAAATTTTCGAAAAAAAATTTTCCCAAAAAAATTTTTTCAAAAAAATTTTTCAAAAAAAGTTTTTGGTCCGTACCCTCATTTTTTTCTGGCGGGAACCCTGCCTGTTCCATAGGATTGAGAAAGATTATGTATTGCTGAAAAATACAAATTGTAGATTTCTTGGTCTCTGCGTCTCTGCCTTTTCTGTAATCTCTACTAGAAAGTGCCTGAGGAAGACCCTGGTTGGGGTTGAAAATTTGAAAAATTTTAGACGACTTTGTTTTACCATCATTTTGTGTGTCTCTATTTTGGATATCTGCTTTAGAAAATGTGTACCTTGATAGTAAGAGGAAAATGGTGTTGTCTGATCACATTTCAAAAACAAATTCTGTTTGTCTCTTTCAGAGATATCCCCATCCTCTTGTGTGGGCCAAACTGAAAGGTTATCCATTCTGGCCGGCAAAGGTAAATATCATTGTGGATGTAGTGATCTCAAACCCCCTCAAAACATCTCTAATATGTGAGCCGATCTAACAAAAATAGGAACATGTCGAACCGAGGAATGGGTTGACGGCCATACAACACAATATCTGAAATGTACGTCTCTGCAGGTTGACAATAGTCATGGACAGCAAAGATAATAGTTAAGTAAACTGATGACCAATGATGATCACCTGCGACAAGTGTCTGCTTTTGCTGGAGCAGTTGAGGTCACATATTGCAAGTTTAGTCCCTGGAACAAAGATCAGGGATGTCTACCCTTGATCCTCTCTTTTCGTCTTATGAGGGACAAAGAAGACAAATGGGTAGTGGCTAAAACAAAGACATGTGATCTGAATTCAACCACTCTAAAAGGTGAACTGTGCTCTCACCAAAATCTCGTCATTTTCAGGCTCTTCGTAAAACTGACAACATGGTTGATGTGCGATTCTTCGGCGCTCACGACAGATCGTGGTTACCACAGTCGCAGATTTTTCTCCTCTCCAAGGACATCCCCGTACCGGTCAAGAACAAACGTAGCGGGCTGGAGAACGCCATCAATGAGACAGACAGACACATACAGTTACTCAAGTGAGTTATCGTATTAACATCACAACTGGCCATCACCTTGGCAACGGGAGCTTTCAAGGGTAGCATTGTTCTGATGCTGAATGTGTTCATCTCTACAACAATATTTGTGTTTTATCATGAATTTCTCCCTCCACTAACTGCTAGTAACAACATGGACGTGTTTATCTTTGTTGTGACTTTCTGTAGTAAGAAATGGGCGTTGTAGTTCAAAAACTTTCGTTATTTTCAGGGAAAAGTTTGGTCATTTTGAGTACGCTCCGTTCAGGACACCGTACGATCGGGAGGACATGTATTCTCCAATCAAAATCATACCTGAAAAAGTCGTCGAAGAAAAAAGAAAAGTTAGAAAGAAACGTGCGAAGCGGGTCAACCAAGCGGAGAAATATGGCACCGGATTAGAGGACTCTGGATCCGGATTGAAAGTTGATCCTCTTTATCGTAAACCAAGACGGTTACATAAGTTCCAGTCCGACGCCACAAGGACTATATCTGCATCGTCTAAAACTGCCTCTGCATTGAAGAGCAAGTATAATTGTTTTATAAACACTCGCCGTACCCGAGGGGGCGCCACTCACCCGGGTCCGAGATCAAAGTCGCAGGCGTTGAGAAGTGGAGTATTTGTGTTGACTAAAGAAGCAGAATCGTTGGGGAAAGATGTAGCGTTGGCTGCTGAGGCGACAGAAGAGGCGGCCGAACCCACCGACCCTCAGGCACATTTCTTCAAAACACTACAACTGAAGAAGGGACCCGAACGTAATGTCGCCAGCCCTGTGAACGGGCTGGACTCGGGTTGCCATGACGATAAAGGTGCTGGTCACGAAAACAGTGTGACGAATACAAGGGTGCTTGATAAGATGGTGGTGCTGAAGATACCACGTCTTGAACTGGCCAATGAGGAGAAAGGTCAAGGGGTCAAGGTCAAAACAGATAAAACAAATGGTAGGTGGCATTTTTGTTCTTTGTTGTCATGCCGTAGTTCCTCCATCTGCTGAGCCATTGAGGCATAAACGGCAAGAAAACTATTTTCTGGTCCCTCGTGTGTTGAACATTACAGTGAGGAAGTCCAGTGTCCGAAATAGAGAGGTGTCTGTAGAGGGAGGTGCCTGTAGAGGGAGGTTACCTAATATTTCAAACCTTCATTCCAGCTGATAGTGCTAGCTCAACGTACAAGACCGTGGAAACACCTCCAGCTACTCTCACTCCACCTCCTGAGACTGAATCAGCATCAATCAGCCCACCTGTTGAAGAGAGGTTACCACAGCAACCCTCAGGTGATGAGAAACCTAAAATAGTCGAGACAAAGGGCACTAAACAAACATCCTCTACGATGACACAGGATGTGATTGGTTCAACTGTTGCTAAGGGCCATGATTTAGAAAGTGAAACCCCCGTAGAATCAAGCTCTGTGAAAGACAATGAAAACATGGAACTTGGGGAAGAATGTTTGAGTGAGGGGCAGGAGTCGAGATCTAGTGAGGGGCAGGAGTCGAGATCTAGTGAGGGGCAGGAGTCCAGATCTAGTGTGGGGCAGGAGTCCAGATCTAAACAAGTCGAGAGTGACAACAAACCATGTGAGGACCCTGATGTGTCGTCAGATGGTAAGTCACTGCCGAATATAAAGAACCAAAATGACAACCCTTTGAAAATACAGCTGTCGCAGAAGAGCGCCCTCCGTGAGCAGCTGATGAAGGCAATCGAAGATGATATGACGATGAGAGAGAAAGCCCATGTTGAGACGGACGTCTCGTCATCGGCGGAGAGCTCGGTTGTTTCTGCTGAGGATGTGAGTGGAAAAGAGGCAACTGGAAAGGAAGGCGGTGATAACAAACCTGTTAGTGATCCTGGGAACGAGGTCATTACAAAGGAACTAAAGCTGGAGATGATCAAGAAAGAGACCGGGAAAAGCGGTAGTAAACCGCCTGTGGTGAGAGAGTTGAAATGTTTAAAAGAGTACCTATTACTTGAACCTGTTGGTGAGGTTCGCTCAGCGTCAGTGCCAGCCGATGCTAAAGAACATAGGGACGAGTTTAGTGAGCTCGCCAATAAAATCATCGGGAAGGATGCTACTCGGGCATCATCAGTGCCACCTGGTGGCCACAGTCAGAGTGAGAAAGAAAGCGAGGATGATAAAACAGGTTCTGCTGACCCGGGGATTAAAAACATCCTGGACAAAATGAAACAATTAACCAATCAGAATAAAGTGAAATGTACGACAGTGGTGCCACCTGTTGAGAAATGTACTGTTACTAACGCCTCGCGACAACGTAAAATTCTCAATCATGTAGTCGATCTGGAGACGCTGACGATAACGTCACAATCGGAACATGTTTTGAGTGAGGAGGATCGAGATTCTTCTGACGCTGATAAATTGGTGATTGATCTCGGCGGAGAGAAGAAAGAGGAGGACGGGCGGAAAACAACGTCAAGAATGACACAAAGGTATCTGTGGTCGTATTAATAATGTGTCTAATATTTGTGTCTCTATAAGATTTTCCCATTCAGGGCCGAAGCCATAGCATTATTGGCCCTGGTAAGTATGGAAGAGGCCATCTCAAGCTCCTCACGTTACTTTACTTGTCCTTGCAAAGACACAAGGTACAAGGCACCACAGCTTACTGTCCCATGTGACGGATGTAAAGAGCCTCACATTGAAGATATCAGTGGGACCCCCCACCCAGGGCGCAACTACGGTGCCATGCTAATCTGTATCATTCCCATCATCCTTGGTTTCAGGAGTTCATCCGACTCGTCTCGGGCATCAGAAATGATGGATGTTGTTCCCATGGAGATAACCATCCCAGTAACCCCGCCTCATCCACCACCAACTACAACACCAATACCCAAACCTGGTCCATTCAACTTCAAGAAATATACAGATAAGGTAATGATGATTGAACGAATCAAACCCCAGGAGGGATGGCATTGTGTTGTGCACTTCTTCTCTGTGACATCAAATTTCATGAAATTCTGGGACTGCTAACTCGTGGTGCCTCTAACGGCAGGAAAGTCTCTCAATGAGCAGGTTTTCTGTATCCAGTATAACCTATCGAGCTAATCCAGTATAACCTATCGCGCTGATCCAGTATAACCTATCGAGCTGATCATACCCCATTTTCTCCCCTCACAGATGTTACAGGCGATCCAAGGCACATTCAGGGAGCTTTACCATGATATCATGGAACATGAAGAAAGCATGGTCTCTGCCAGGAAATATCAAAAAGAACTCGACAACCTGCAATGGGCCCATCGTCAACACCTGACGGAGCTCAAACATAACTTTGGTAAGTTGACAAGTTACAGTGTTATCTTAGAGGGCCATGGTCATGAGGAGTTCTGGCAACAACACCAGAAGTCAGGGGTCACCTCTCAGAACAAGTTCCAGAACTGTTACTTGTCAGGGAAGAAGCACAACACTGTGATGGCGTGCCGAGATTCGACTGACCTACTGACCCGTTTGCAAACACTAACAAATCTCATCTTGATTTTGTTTGTCAGAACTTGCCATGAAAGAAGTGACCGGGACGCTGAACCAAGAACGTCTTAAAGCTGTTGCTGAGAACAAGAAGGCGTGTGAAAATTAGTATATCGCGCATGCGCAGTATTCCTGAAGTCGTCAGCCCTTTCCAGTGGTGTTGTAGGAACGTAAACCCACTGGGGACGAGTTTGATACATGTAGGGCACCCTGGGGACGTTATAAAACCTTGCTGACGCCAACTTTAATGTTGCTGACGCTTGTTGACGCTAAAATTTGTTGCTGACGCTATTTAGTTAGTAGGACCAGTCATCACTTTCAGTCATTGTCAAGGCTAGGTCAGTCTCTCTCTGTTGTTCATCCCTTGTGGTAGAGGTATCCAAAATTAAGAGAATAATTTGTTTGTCATAATTTAATTCTTGTCATAACTTTCGATTTCAGGCAACTGCTCCTCTTGCTTCCTTGTTTGTTGCCATGCAACACAATGTTACCGTTAATGGTGAGTGGAATTGCTGAATAGTGGGGCTCGCCATTCTTGCAGACTTGCTTTCCTCTGTTAGCTAGGCCTTTGTCATGGTATATTAGACTTCTTTGTTGAATCCTCGTGTGGGAATCCAGATAGTTGCAGTCTTTTGAAATAAAATCATTGTACCGGACTAAATGGTGATTGAAGCATCTTGAGAACTTCCACCAATGTATAATTCCAAGAAGTAGAGATTTGAATCAATGTTAGAGTCGATCATTACAAGCGTCTGGCATGTTGGTTTACATGTGATTTGGTTTGTTTTTACCAGACACAGATAACCAGGAAATCACCCACTACACGTACGGCGTCAAGGACACTCTTACAGTCGTCTTCTACTTCATGATGTGTATCGTGGTCCATGCTGTCCTACAGGAGTATGTTCTTGATGTAAGTATGCTGAGATAATCCGTAATATCTGGCTCAGAAGCCAGTGTGGTGTTTGGCCTGATCAGTTGTTAATTGCATGGTATGAGCTAGTCGTTTTTGATGACAGCTGTAATGAGGCTGAGGATTATTTCTTACTCTAGGCCTGGATTGATAAGGAGACCCCAGTCACAAGCTCGTGTGAATTTTCTTTGTAGAAACTGAACCGTAAGATGCACCTGTCTAAGATAAAACACAGCAAGTTCAACGAGTCAGGCCAGCTGATGGTCTTCTACCTGGTGTCGGCTGTCTGGGGTGGAAACATCATTCTGACGGTAAGCTGACACAGAGGTCAAACCTATAGACCGTTCACAAATTGACGCTTGGGACAGCAAGCTATAATGCGTTGTGCCTTTGCAAGGGCAAGTAAAGGACTCCATCCAAGTGAGGAACATGAGTACATGTACTTTGAGATTGCGTCTTCCGTACTTACCATGGCCAATAATGCTATGGCCCTGATGGAAACCTTCAAATACAAACACAATGAACTTGTTTTCAGGAAAACCTTGCTACAAAGATCACAAGTCTTTGGGAGGATTATCCCTCTGCACATAATCACCTGCCGTAAGTTACAACATATTGTTTCGGGATTTCTTCTCATTTACCATTTGTGAGCCGGTCTAGGAAAACCTGTCGGATATCGCGTTTGAGGAAACTGTCAATGGCCGCACATTTGAACACCTGAAATACTAACAGGTGCACAGTAGCAGATCAATGCACATACAATCTGACAACCCTTGTTGATCACTCAGCGACTTCGACAGATTTTCCTAGACTGCCACACATTCAAGCAGACACCATACTGTAGAGTGATGATGACCATTGGTCATTGGTCTTTCACGACTAATTAATATCTTCTTAATTCCAGGTTCATTGTCAAGTTTTTCTTTATCATACAAGTAAGTCACAATCTCTGATTGTTCTCATTAAAATCGGTCATCTCCAACTCCCTACCTCAAATGGACTTTTCTGCCGTTAGAGGCCACCACCAGTTAGCGGGTCCTAGAACATCAAGGAATTTGACGTCACGTCAGAACGTCATCCACAATGACACGGAGGCCATGGCTTACGTCGGTGATGTCAAATTTTGTGTCGTTCTGGGAATGCGAACGGTAAAGTCTCAATTCGGTTAAACTGTCTGAAGACGTCTGTTTCTGGTCAGCTTTCATGACGTGCCTGTGTTTCTCTCTCTTCAGCTGGCCTACTGGTTACACGGATACCCAGAACTTTATTTCATGAAAATCAAGAAAGAGGAACTACCAACAAGATGTCAGTACATCACTCTCTACTTTCTCTTCATACTTGCTGCTTATTGTTTAAAGTAAGTATCGGTTTATACAAGTGGGGGTAGGCCTACTGGCGAGCTGCTTTGACAAGTACAGGGCTTCCGCTAAGCAGTACGATTGCGGGATTCCCGCCAAAACTCCTGCATCAGCTGCAAGAAAAAATAGTCAAAACACCACAGGTTTTCAGTAAATAAAAAATCTTTTTAAAAGTGAAGCCGCCATTTGCAGTGCCGGTCTTTCCAGGTCTCACTCCAGGTTTCATTTAAACTCCCTACGCAGTTGTGTACCGCGCCCCCTTCGGTTTACTCACTCTCCACAACTGCTTAACTTCGTAAAATTCGCCGCGTTTGGTCAACAGATGGCGCTGAGAGAGTCGACCAATGAGAGCACCGAGCAACCGGTAACCAAGCTGGCCTGAGACACTTTTTCATTGGCCGAACGGTTCGTAGCCATGGCAGCACAAGAACATCCGTTGCCAACGGGCCCAAAGAGTTCTGAAAGCAGCGTGCTGATAGGCTGTAAAACTCGCGC
>NMRB01000329.1:218522-229990 GCA_002633025.1 Notospermus geniculatus | reverse complement strand
CAACCTACCACAGGTAGGGCCACCAGGGCAATAGTCAGTGCAGATAATTTTAGGTGATTATAAGGTGATTATATATATGCTTCCTTACACTTATGGTGGAATACCACTTTGACGAGTCTCTCATCTTCATATCCTATAATATGGGATGGTATCTTACGGGTGAAGCAAAATTATCCATATTCCAATGCGGGTCGCCCATTTTCTTGCAGGTACCTTGCAATCTCCTTCACGTCCTCTCTCGTATGGTGCTTGAGGAAGTGGGAGGGACGTTTGCCATGTCCGTCCCATGGCTGGACATGTCTGTGAATGATATGTTTGTATCTGTCTTCCAGAAGAATGATGATGGTCGTTGGCGGGATGTACCTGATGTCGTCTTCTTCCCAAATTCCTGTTTCCGCCGAAATGTGAAAACGAACTCCCATCGTGCGAGTTGAGGTTGCTGTGTTGCGTAGTAGTAATAGTAATAGTATTGTTTTGAAAAATTTGCATCCTTGTCTTCTCAATTCCACAGAGGGTACATCGTTCTGACCGTATAACGATCTTCGTTCCGCTCTCGGTTAAACTTATGATGGAATACCACTTTGACGAGTCTCTCATCTTTATCCTATAATATGGGATGGTCTAGGAGATCTAGTTGGTGTGCTGCTTCCACGAGTTGTATAATACGGAAGTGTACTAACGAATGATGGTGGTGACGATTTCACTGTCTTTTTATACACTGGGGTTTTGACACTCAGCCTCAGTTTTTGACAGTTTTACTACAAGATTCTCCACATGAGTGACTCTCAATTATCACCACCAAGCCATGAGTACCTCAAATACGCAGTTTGTGCGAATTGGAGGTACCCAAACTGCTAATTTGAGGTACATTTGACAGATTCCACAAGCAGCGATTTTGAGGTACTTAATAGACTGACAACTAAGAACTAAAACATTAATTAATCAATAGCGTCGCAATTAAGCCAGATGGCTAAAATCTAGAACTGGCCAAACTGATAAAAACACGTCTAATTGCTGTGCTCACTCCATCCCCAAGCAATTCAATGTCAACAAATGTTTCGTGTTAATTTGGCTCTTGTTGAATAGCGTGAGGATTATGGTGAGTTGCGTGTCAACTCGGGCCCCTAAATAACCGGGACAGGTGAAGCGTGACTCAAGGTGACACGACACTGACCAATCAGACCGTTGGCCATTGGTCATGCTGCCAGTTTGTCACGCTTCCACGATTAGGCCCGTCTTCATATCCTATGATCTGCGGTGGGATCTGACGTGTGAAGCAAAAGGATCCATTGTCCAAATCGAGCCGCCCATTTGCCTGCAGGTACTGCACCGTCTCCTCCACGTCTTCTCTTGTGTGATGCTTCCGGAAGTGTGACGGACGTTTGCCATATCCGTCCCATGGTTGGACATGTCTATACACGATGTGATCGTACCTCTCGTCTTGAAGAAGGGTGATCGTCGTCGGTGGGATCTTATCGCATCTCCTCCCACCCAAAATTTCTGTTTCCGCCGGAATGGGAAAACGAACTCCCATCTTGCGAGTTGAGGTTGCTGTGTTGCGTAGTAGTAATAGTAATAGTATTTTTGCTGTGTTGCATGTCAACTCGGCCCTATATAACCGCGACGGGCGATGGATCGCGAAGCGTGACTCAAGGTGACACGACACTGACCAATCAGGCCATTGGCCATTGGTCATGCTGCCAGATTGTCGCGCTTCCACGATTAGGCCAGTAAAAATTGGATTGTGATATGAGGGACACATCTACGTGGTGTGTGTACACGTACATGTAGCAAATCTGTCTTTTCGCGAAGTGAAGGGCCCAAACATGATAATTCCTAACCAGCAGGGTCCTAATCAATAGGATCAAGAATCCACAAATTGGGACGTTCAACTGCCGACACAAGGGGCCGAATGAGGTCACCAGCAGAGATAAACCGCTCAACATTTTGTGAGGGGTCACATTTCAGTAGGCGAATCTCGGGGCATTGTGTAACATATGAATACTGTAGCAATTTCACGACAATGATAGTTGAGCCACAAAATATATCACGGACGGCAAATTTCATTTGCCCGTACATTGCCGTATCTCACACTTCCAGTCGCCCGGCAGTGAAATGCTACACTAGTGGACACCTTGGACTTGGAGTCCATGGGAGATAAATCCGAACCTCGGAATATCAACTTTTGGCACACTGATGTCGAATTGTAGCCCCTGAACTGTCTAGCCGATATATTAGGGGTGGAAATGATGGCCTCATCTTCCCTACTGCACGATTCCGGCTGCCACTGCCGAAAAGGTAACGCCCGGCCACTACTCCTGTGTTTCTTACGAAGCTCCACATATCTTTCTTCAAATCCAGGCATATCCTGTCTATAGAACTGGAGCAGCTGCTGTTCCTGAGTTGGGGTAAGCGGTCCAAGTGCGGTGACGCAGCCTCCATCCATGTGTTCCTTGCCATCACATTCGTTAGCAGTGTCTGCTTGCTCTGCCTCGTCACTCCCAATTATCTGCCCCACGTCCACAGACGAAAAACCGGTATATCTCCAGAGGGAGCATAACTCGAATATCTGCAAAAGGAAATTGAAGGTTGGAGCATAATGCATATGCAGTCTCTCTCTCCTCTCTTCGGGACATTTCTGTGTTCAGTCGTGCAGGGGCTTTTCTTGGAATTTGCTGATTTTGCAAAAAAATGGGGATCCGATCCATTGGAAAAGTACATTATATCTGGGAGTACGTTATGGTGAGGTACGTTATAGCGAGGGTGAGCTGTAGTAATGTTTTGAAAAATTTGCATCCTTGTCTTCTCAATTCCACAGAGGGTACATCGTTCTGACAGTATAACGATCTTTGTTCCGCTCTCGGTCAAACTTATGATGGAATACCACTTTGACGAGTCTCTCATCTTCATATCTTATAATATGGGATGGTATCTTACGGGTGAAGCAAAATGATCCATATTCCAATTCAGGTCGCCCATTTTCTTGCAGGTAGAGTGGTCCGTCCCATGGCTGGACATGTCTGTGAATGATGTGTTCGTATCTGTCTTCCAGAAGAATGATGATGGTCGTTGGCAGGATGTACCTAATGTCGTCTATTTCCCAAATTTCTGGTTTCGCTGGAACGTGAAAACGAACTCCCATCTTGCGTGTTGGGTTGCTCCCTTGCGTGTTAATTTTGCTCTTGTTGAATACCGTGAGGATTATGGTGAGTTGCGTGTCAACTCGGCCCCTAAATAACCGGGACAGGTGAAGCGTGACTCAAGGTGGCACGACAATATCAAGTGCAACCCAGGCTAGAGCGGTTTTAACCAGTTGACTTTTTTAGCTGGGGTAATTTTAATTACAATTTTCATCCATTGAGTCTGGCCAAAATTTTTAATGTCTCCTCTGTGTTAGGGGTAATAGCTAGAGTAGGGTTAATTTGCAGAATACGAGTTTGTTATCTGTTCATTATTGCACCTGAGTACTCCTGTTGAAGAAATATTATTTAGTGGCAAAAATCGTTAGTTCGGGAGAATCAGACTGATACTGGCGGGTGAATTTCCGGTTGGAACCTAAACCATGATCGCGTTATCAATTATTTTAGGGGTTTTCTTAATGTTAAATTAGTACATTCAGGGTTTTTAGCCCGCTTGGCCACAAGGCCCAGCAGGGCTTATGCTGTGGTTGGGGTCATTGAGTGGTGGTCTGTCGTGCGTCAGTCCGTACGGCGGTCCGTACGGCGGTACGTCCGTAAACTTTTGGTTCGTTAGCGCTCTAGCGTCTTTATTTTTTGACGAATCTTTTTTATATTTGGTAGGTGTATATATGGGCCTAAGATCTAGATCGAGTTCGATTTTGACCACAGTTGGATTCCTATTTTGGCCTCCAGGGGGCGTTTTGTGAAAAATTTCAAAGGGCTATATTTTGATAATGGTTTGAACTATCATGTTGAAACTTTGTACACGTGTACCTCTAGGTTATAGCAACCTGCAGACAAAATTTTCGTGAAGTCTGATTCTCGACTTTGCCACTAGGGGGCCAAAACCAAAATCACTGAAAGTACTGTTTCTCCCTTCCCAAGAGACGGATCTTTGTCAAATTTTTATCATGGGTATATCTAATAGGGATACATAAGATACAGTACTCGAGTTTTTAATTTGACCTACTTTTCAAGTTAACAGAGGTCAAAGTTCGCCTGAAATTACGAAATTGGCTCTTTTTGTAACAGTTTGACCTATTGCTTTGAAACTTTGCACGTATCTACATACCTCTAGGCTGTAACAACTCAGATAAATTTTCGGCACAATCTGATTCTTGACTTTGCCACTAGGGGGCCAAACTGCTTCAAGCCAAGCGGGCACAGTGCCATTGGCACTATTTTTGGTAAGTTGGACTCACATGTTCTGCTTACATTGACTAAAAGCACTTGGGAGTTTTGGAGTATTTTCAGGGAAAAAGGGAAAACTCAGTTGATTGTCCCGACGCTGTTGCGATAGTGAAGATTAGGAAAATTGGTAGGCTTAAGTAGAGTAGACGGGGTGGTTCAGGGAGAGATTGAAAAATTAAACGAGGGTACTTACCTGAAGTTTGATTTTAATTTCGTCGATCGAAGTAGGTTACGGAGGGATTAAGCGAGATGACGCATGCGCATTGGAGATCAGGCTTTAAAGTAAAACTCAAACTTTCTGGATGAACAAATCCATATAATCCATTTTAACCCATCCACCATCCGCACGAAATACATTAACTGATTAAGCGTAAATCTATCGTCCCTTTCAAACACAGGGGAAGGGAGAACTGGGAGGGCGCTTAATCCCTCCGTAACCTACTTCGATCGACGAAATTAAAATCAAACTTCAGGTAAGTACCCTCGTTTAATTTTTCAATTTCGTCTCACGAAGTAGGTTTTACTTCGTGATTAAACGAGAGTTTTAGAGCGTTCATCCAGATTTGAGCTGTTGAGAGGATACTCAAAAACCGTTCATCATACGGCTTAACTATCCGATTCTGTTCAATAACCGAACACGAAATTTAAACGAACAGCATTTTTTAATGAACTTCTTAAAAAAAACTTCAACATTACAATCGTATGTAACAAGTGATAACAGTGTATAAAAACGCAACTTAGCACACCCTTATGCTATTGAACCGACAAAACGTCGAACGACCAATAACCTTTGGTCCTCTCAACCAAAACCAAAAATTGTGGCATAGGAGCCTCCCTAAATGCCACGGGGGGCACCCCCCCCCCTTTTTCACCATATCTCTCACAGACCTGTGAAAATTCTCATGGTAAACAGTAAAACTCAAAATCTCAAACAACTTTTCTCCCAATCTGAGGGATTCCTTATAGGTTCGAAACATTTTATAGCATAAATTGACCATTTCTTGGAAATTTCACAACATGTAAGTCCCAAACAAACCATCGTAAATAGATCAATTATCAGCTCACATATCCTTCAAAATGGCTGTGCCAAACCGCCCTTCAGACCTGATTGGTTTATCATAAAACCTGCTAAATGTTGACTCCGTAAACCATCCTGCTGTTGTCAAAATGGTTTTCAATGGTAATTTCTGGGCTTTGGCTTTGCTTGCAGCCGCTGATCTAGTAGAGTGGGGGGTAAACATATTCATATCAATCCCCGCCTGCTCTAGTGTCTCCCGTGTCCATCGGCGAATGGTATCTCTGGTTGCTGCCTTATAAGGACTGGTACAGGTTAAGAACAACTTGTTCTCATCTTCCCTATACTTTGCAGTTTTCTGCAAATAAAAATCTAATGTGTGAACTACACACACCCTACGATCTGCCGGGAAACCCCTGAACACCACCTGACTGACATGTCGACCTGGCCCTGAGGTCTTAAGTAGTTCCCCTATCGAAAAGGTTGCCAGTTCTCCAGAACGTTGCATATTTCTGATATCAAGAGCATGGATAGTTTGACCTCGCTGGCCTGCAATTAACAACATGAGCACTAGTAATTTCTTAGTCAGTCTCATCACATCCAAATCTTGAATCGGAGACCACTGTTGCAATAATTTCAACACTATGGAAGTATCCCAGATTATGTTATTCTTGGGCAATGCAGGTTTCTGGTTAAATGCAGCTTTCATGAACCATCTGACTAATCGATGCTGCCCAACTGGCTGGCCTCCCACACTGACAATTGAGGATAGAGCCGAGCGACATGTATTCAAAGCACTGTAGCCAACTGCCTTTCTAACCTCAGACCCTTGAAACACTTGTAACAGAAAACTTAGAATCTCATTTACAGATGGCGAAAGTGGATCAATCTCCCTAGACTCACAAAACTGATACCATCTCTGGTGATACGTCCTATATTGTGCCTTGGTCCCCTTTCGCCAGGCTCCTGCGATAAACTGCACCACTTCATCCGAAATTCCTTGCTGTCGCAGGGCCTGCCCGATACAGTCATTGCCGCTAGCTTTAGTTTGTCTCCGAGCGGATGAGTCATCGACGGATCTTGAGGCATCTTCAAGGACTGCCGGGGAAGAATCACCGGATGGCTGGTTACCATGGTGAGGATCTCTGCAAACCAGGGTTGCGTCGTCCAGAGGGGAATGACAATCAAAACTTTTGCCTCCTCCAAATGAATCTTCTGTAACGTTCTGCCTATCACACTGAAAGGAGGAAACATGTATAAATAATCATGTGACCAGTCCATTGTGAAAGCATCTATGTGACATGCTGCAGGGTCAGGATGCCAGGCCACATACGGTGTGATTTGTTTGTTCAGTCGTGTGGCAAACAGGTCTATGTCTGGTGAACCAAACAGGTCACAAAGCCTCTGAAACACCTGTGGCTTTAACATCCATTCAGCGTCCATGTTCTTTTGTCTAGATAGACGATCTGCCCTTACATTTTGCACCCCTGGAATGTGAGAGGCCGACAAATGAATATCCCTCTCAATGGCCCACTGATAAATTTGTTGAGTCAATTTCATAAGGCTGCGTTTTGTGCTGCCCTGCTTTTGTACACAAGCTATTGCCGTGGTATTGTCAATTTTCAGGTGAATGTGAACCGCCTTTTTGTTGGCACAAAAAGTTTGCAGGGTAAGGAATGCTGCCTGTAATTCTTTCCAATTGATATGCTTTTCAGCTTCTTGGGCAGACCAATGACCCCCAGTCTCTTGGTTTTCATACACTCCACCCCAGCCAAAATCTGAAGCGTCGGAGTAGAGTGTCACCGCGATTTTTGGGATTTCAACTGGTTTTATGGCCGTTGGGATGTGTTCAATCCACCACCTAATCTCTGAAACTGCCTCTTGTTCCAGGGCCATCTTAGCCTCGTAGTTCCCCCACGAGTCTTTTAAGGCGGCATTTCTGACTATTTCTAGGGGTTTGAAATGTAGTGCTGCAAACGGAACTGCAGGCTCCGCCGCCACCAGATTGCCAATAAAACATGCAAGGTCTCGAATTTTTACTCTGTGTTTCCCCAGCAGGGACAGGCCCAGCTTCCGAATCTTGTCTTTTTTCGTCTGGGTCAATTCTACTGTCATATTGATTGAATTCAGAATGAACCCTAAGTATTCAACAATGTGAGTCGGTATCAACACCGACTTCCCCAGATGGACAGTCAGCCCTAGGCTGTCAAAGAAGTTGACCACTTTCTTTACCTCTTTCGCTGAACCTGTCCCTCCATAAAAAACAAGCAGGCTGTCATCGATGTATCCGATTATCACAAAACCCAGGCCCCTCAGATAAGCGAATACCGGTTTCATCAGTTTTGTGAAAATACGAGGGGCAGGGCTGTAGCCCTGAGGAAGGCAAGTAAACTGGTAGTGTTTCCCATGGAATTTGAATCGAAAAAAGCGTCTCGACTCCTGCTTGATTTTTACCGAGAAATATGCATGTTTAAAATCAATGGAGGCAAACAGGCAGTTTCTCTTCATTAATCTGATGGCATCTTTTACAGTGTCCATCTTGAAATGAATCTTATCAATATCTTTGTTGAGTTCTTTCAGATTCAAAATCACCCGAGCAGATTTGTCTTTCTTCATCCTAGGGAACACGGTGGAGTAAAACCCCCCTTTTTCTTCTTTAGGGCAAGGTTCAACAATCTTATACCTTTCAAATTCTTTTATGGCCTTTCTTAGGGCTCGAGCATCTCTCCTTGGTAAGCGCAGCTCTCTTGGCTGGGTGTTACGCGAAGGCAGATCCTCAAAGTCCACTAAATTACCTGAAATAACCTGTCTGATCCAGTGATCTGAAGTTAGTTTGTGCCAGGCCCCAGTATGTTCTGCTATTTTCCCCCCTTTAAAATTTTCTGGGGTATTGACCAGGGTAAGATTTGAGATTGCCTTGTTTTCCTCCACTGATTTTAACTCTTTGCTGTTATTCTCCCTGGGTCCAGTACACTTACCTACCATGCCTACCGTTAGTCTTGGTCTTTTTTGTGGCCCTTTTTCTTCCCTAAAAAAGGCTGCTTCCTTTTTTGACCGTAATGCTGGTAACTTTGGTAGTTGTTCTGTTGGCGACGACGTGGTCTATTGTAGGCATAACCAACATCATAGTAAGGGTAACGTGGGCGGCGAGGTGGGGGTCTGTTAGTGGTCCCTGGTTGCTGCACCAACCTCTTTGCCTTTCTACTTTCCTCCAGTTTCTTGTGGATATCTACCCCAAAAAGTTGGTCCTTGCCAACTTCTGTAGCCCAGGTGCAAAGTTTTGTGTATTCTTTCCTGTCATTCCGTATGACGTCCTTTCGGGCCTGATGTAACGAGGAAAAAGCTGCGACACTGAGTCGCAGAGAGTCCATGCAGTTTTCAAGGTAGTCCTCAGCCTGTCGCGCGGTCCCTTTGCTAATGTCATCTACGATCTTGAGAATAGGGACTAGCGACTTCATTATCATTAATTGAGTCTTCTGCAGTCCAATGTCTACATAACGAGGCCCCTTTCTCATATTAGCAAAGACCTCATCGTTCGTCTTCGGCACCACCACATTCGGGACATTCCCTGGTCGGGGGTACTTGGCACACAACGTCTCTGTGAGTGAACTGGAAGGCTGTTTGCGGAGGGATGCTTCCAGAATGTTCGCCAAACTGCCGTTTATATCCGGTCCTGTATCCTCTTCACATCGGAAAAGGTCTGCAAATTCTTTCAAAGACTTCTGGAATTTCTCATCCCCCGCGGTATTTGTGGCAGGTGTTGTACTTGGCTTTGCTTTCCCCAAACCATCTTGGAAGGTTGCAAAGTCATCGCCACTATCCTTGGGTGCCGAGGCGGTTGGGCGACTCCATTCCTCAGAATCAGAAGAATCCCCATATAGAGCAGTCATGCCACTGTCCTCATCTGACGCATCATCAGAAGGCGACATCTCATGTCTGGCAAATTTACTTCTCTGGAACCGATCAGCCGACCGGGAGCGTGGGCGCTTTAGTTTTTTCCTTTCATCAGTCTGAGTGTCATACTCATCAAGATCGCGCCGACTGCCAGCTGCATGACTAGGCCTAACCCTAGGTCGTTTCCTAGCCACCGCGTCAAAATGCTTATCCTCGATGTAACTTAGGCGCTTGTGGATCCCTTCCACAATGTCGAGAATCTGATCGTCTCTCGTGGACGAATCACGGGTCGCGCCTTGCGTACCCTTCGCCTTGACATGCTTGGCGGCGGCCATGTTTATGTTGGCCTTCTCAGACCCGCCGTCATGGCGGTTGTGTTTCATCAAATAATTATCGCCGCCATGGCGATTTTCACCCGAGTCTTGTTCCTCTCGGGGCTCTCCAGCTTGCCCCCTATCAGATAGGGGGGATCTCGAACGAGATCGCATCGCAAAAGCTGCCTAAAAAGCGAAAACCTCGGACGGATTTTTCGTCCCGCCGTCACTCCGAAAATGCAAATGGCGTACTGATCTCCAATGCGCATGCGTCATCTCGTTTAATCACGAAGTAAAACCTACTTCGTGAGACGAAATCAAAGCCGGGAGCGTGAGGGTAAAGCTGTGAGCTGTGAAAAGATTATGGAGGAGTTGCTGAGATAATAAATGAAAAGGAATTATAAGGAACCCGTCACGTCCTTTTCTTTCACTGCATATTCAGAATGATTGCTCTGTAATCAGCTGTTGTGGCAGCAGGTAGCGTATGAAAACAATCAAACGCTACCGATGATAAAAAATTGGGTAGTGCTTGACGCATGTTGTCTTCCGTCCAACCATTAAATTTTGCGTAGCCTTCAAAATGACGTAGAAACTCATCAAAGTCTTCAGTGATCCTACCACTAAAACTTTGTGGTTTGTTGACCGACCCTGTTCTCTTCTCTGCCCCACCTAAGTGTTTGATAGCATTCGTCAACAGAGGTTCTTCACGTGACGTCACAGCTCCAAATATCCGCCATATTGGCCATCAAATGACGCAATGTCACAGCATCAACACAGCGTTATTGACGTGGTTTGTACGTTGTTGGTATTCATCGGACCTCTTCTACACTGTTCTACAGCAAGCCGTATGGACGATTCGCTTTGTTTTCAACATGGTTTTCACACCAAACCAACTACTTATGCTCAGAAACTGTGAGAGGTAAAGTGATTTGTTGTGTTGTATGCTCCCAGTGGTCTGTACGGTCCGCTGAATGTTCGAACCGAGAACAAGATGGCAGCCTCTAGGCTTCATTTTGACGGCCAGTATGGTGGCCGTGTGACATCAGTGAAGAACCTCTATAACTGGATATCTGTCAAACGTTTGTCCTCGGGGGATTCTTTGCTCTTATCCTCTTCACCAGCCTCGGACCCAGAATTGAAAATATGATTGAAAATTCTTTGAGTGTCACTGGGAGGTTGATCCTCCTGATGATATAGTTCTGCCCCTACCCCTATGCCGAATGTTTGCTCACATGTAGTACTCACCCCTTGTCCTTGTCCTGTGACATGTCGATGCGTTCGTCATCCATTCCTCCGGTAAAAATATATGAGCTGGAACTAGAGTTGTTGTCTATTCCTGACTGTCAGCTTGCCCAATAGTTGGGGTGAAATAGATCATACCTTTACCTAATCTGGTGTTCCGCCAGCCTTGGTGGAGTGTGACTTGGTCAATGAAGGGACAACTTATGCTTACCTAATCTGATCATACACTGACAGGTGGGCCTACAATCATTGACTCAGTCAATAGGCTTTTTTCAGTGTGAGCATTCCCTATTGTCACTGTCTCGGAACACAAAGGATCAGCCTATGAATAGAACAGTGTCGACTGTGAAAAAAAAACCACAAGCAAAAATTATGCCTACACTCAAGAAGTAGCCATGTTATTTGATCATTCTTTTGGTGGTTTGACAGAGCTCTGGGAATTGTACTTCTATAGAGTCTTACCTGACAGTTAGGCTGGACAGTTGAGGCATAACAGTAAGCTCAAACTGTTTCTGAACTGTTCAATCAACAGTTGGCCTCACCAAGCAGACGAAAGACACTGGGATGCTGTTACTATACCGACGAAATTTTCGCTTACCAAGAGTCTCGCCTTTCGTATGGGAATGACAGTCC
>NMRB01000329.1:192113-217767 GCA_002633025.1 Notospermus geniculatus | reverse complement strand
AAATTTCAGTTTGGAGAATCCACTGGTTCGGGAGATATTCAATGAAGACTCTTTGACCTATGGGGTGTTCCTGTAACAAATGCTTGCAAAGACACAAGTCACAATGCATGTATTTCCATGTACACAGAAATGCTGTCACACAGTGTTCCAGTGATCCATATGTTGAAAGTTTCATCATTAATGTCCTGTATATTAAGCTTAAAGGCCAGGTTGCTTGAATAAAAGTGCCCATCCAATAATTAAACGGTGGACAAGTAGCTGGCAACTATGAGAATACCACCTACAGGTGATGAGGGCCATGAATCCTAAAATTTTCTTTCAACTGCAGTGCTATTTCTCCTGAGTTTCAAAAGCCGGGCACTAATTTTCACCAGGTAACAACAATGCACTTCGTTTTAGTATTCCTTTCTAGGACCAGCACCGCCGCTCATCCAAGATGGCTGCTATGGTGGCCAACTTGAATCCGGTTTCCGTCAATAAGCTTGAAAACGCTTCAAGCGATCAACCTGAAATTTTTCTTGATGGTTTGTTTCTAGGAGGACAGGTTCCATTCGATGACCAGCACCGCCGCCCATCCACGATGGCGGCCATCTTGAATTCGGTTTCCATCAATTAACTTTGAGACCACTTTGAGTGATCAACCTGATTCTTTTTGTGAGCGTCCGTTTGTCTCTGTGAGGGGAAGGTTCATTTCGATGATCAGCACCGCCGAATGTCAAAGATGGCGACTATGGCCGTCATTTTGAATTTATTTGAATTTATTCTTGTAATATCTTGAGAATGCCTTGAGCGATGGCCCTGAAATTTTTGATGATTATTGGTCTCTATCAACGGAACGTTCCTGTTGATCACCAGGACCACAGCACATCAAAATTGGCGGCTATGGTGGCCATCTTGAATTCCGCAGTGTCTCTAAGTTACCTTCAGAACGCTTTGAGCGATCAACCTGAATTTTTTTGTGAGTGCTTGTCTCTATCAGAGGAAGGTTCCTTTTAATGACCAGCACGACAGCTTCCCCCAATATGCCACTTGGACATGCCCACAAACAACATACCTGTCAGGGACATTATGCCACTCTCTGTGTTGCTCTTGTTCTAACAAGATAGTCCTAAAATCAATATGAACTGCATTGTCACAAAAATACTATATTTTTACTATAAGTTTGCACTTTTCCAACAATATTTACGATTATACAAAACTGAGTTGGACGGCAATAACAAAGTGCGTTACTGTTACCTGGTGCAAATTGGTGCCCGGCTTTTGAAACTCAGGAGAAATAGCACTGCATTTAAAAGAAAAATTTAGGATTCATGGCCCACATCACTTGTATGTGTTTCTCACTGTACTTAGTTGCCAGCCACTAGTCCAGCGTTAATTATTGGGTGGGCACCTCTATTCAAGCATCCTGGCCTTTAAGCTTAATATACAGGACAAAATGATGAAACTTTCAACATATGGATCACTAGAACACTGTGTGACAGCAATTATGTGTACATGGCAATACATGTAATGTGACTTGTGTCTTTGCAAGCATTTGTTACAGGAACACCCCATAGGTCAAAGAGTCTTCCTTGAATATCTCCCGAACCAGTGGATTCTCCAAACTGAAATTTTGCAGGCTCGATTGTTACTTCAGTGCGTATTGCTGAATGAAATTTCGTGAAAATTGATTGATACTCATTGCCTGAAAAAGTAGGTCAAAGGTCACGCACACATCAAATGACCTTGAAAATGTCATGACCTAGAAAATTAATCGTGTTTCATATCTTTGGAAAGGGAATTTTCTGCCCTTTCTAATGGCACCAAATTTATGCAAATCGGGTCATGGGTTAACGAATTATAGCCAATTTTCTGTTTCAGTGTCATCGATTTATGCAAAAACTGCCAAATTTTCAAAATGCTCTATATCCGTGAAAAATGATCTGAACGAACTAAAATTTGGCACGTTGCGGTTTCTCAAGGATGTCCACATGTATGCCAAATTTGATCAAAATCGGAGGGGGCCGGAAAAAAATTGAGTGGTTTGGCATGGAATGACCCCTTACTATAGTCTTGGGGGTATTGTACTGTTAGTATAATTATACTGTTAGTTTAATTCCTCCAAGCTATATTATACACCCTTCCCTTCAGCCTATTCAAGCCTTACATTCACTAATTACATTTCTGTTAGGTTGAGCAACCACCTTTTGGGGCTTGTACGCTTTTCTTTCCTTAATTGCTGTCACGTCCTGTTTGGATGGGATACTTCTAATCTACATTTGGGTTTCAGCTCAGACTGTTCTGGAGTTTCGGATTGTAAAGTTCCAGCCTGAAGAAGACCCCGGTTGGGGTCGAAAATTCGCAAACACTCTGGAAATTGCCTTTTTATTTATCACCTATTGATTTCATGTTGAAATCACCTATCATAATGTATTGTTCATTTGGTTCATATGACGAAAGACAATCTTGTAGGCCAGACACAAGGTCAAGGAATGTAGTTTATGGTGCTGCATAGACTGCTATGACACGAAGACTGTGTGGTAGTTTGATGGATGTATGCATACTGACAGTGCTTCGAAGTAATTTCCATGCTTATAATTTTGGACTTCCATTTAGGCCACCAGCTGAAGCGCGTAGCTGGCATAGAAATACGGTTTCGCTCCCACCACCAGCGGACTACTTTTTCTTTGCAGATTCTGGTAGCCAAAGACCTGCAGAACCACATATTAAAAGTTCTCCTCGTAAACTTCTGCAGTATTTTTGTACGAGGCCTTTAAAGTTGCAGAGTTCCGTCTTCCAAAAATCGTCCAGTTATAAATTAAGAAGGCTTTATTTGCAATTTCGCGAGTACTTTATTGGAAAACGTTACTACAAAACATACAAATGAAATGAATTTCTACCTATTTACAGTGGAATAACTGCCAAGGTTGATGACCAGGGGTCACAGGCCCCAGGTCAACCCTTACGTGGGTACCGTAAACACTGAGCTGAACCTAATACCAGCTGATGAGTTTAAAACAGCACAACACTATGGGTGAGCGTAGTGTTGGACTCTAGTACTGAGTCTAGTACTCTAGTCTGACTCTAGTACTGCAGAGAATAAACTATAAAAAAAACCAACAGCTGAACTTCAAGTATGCAAGCAGAATAACACTCATGTACTGGAATTGTGGATGAGTAGGTGCAAAAAGACTAACTTCGTACTTGAACGTTTAAGATTGCATACCCAACTTGAAAACCAAAGATGAAACTCACGGTACCTAGAATTTTCAATACAACAAGAACGCATTCATCACTATCATCCTCACTATCATCAACCAGATCATCAACAACATCCTCCTCCTCAGCAGTTGTAACCCTGTTTTCACGGTGAGTGCATTTGCACAGGTCTGTGAATATGATGTTGTATATACAGGAATAAAGATGAGGATGCTATTGTTAATTGCGTTCTTGTGGATGTACAAACTGTGCATTTCAGTTTAACCTTCAGACAAGAACAACGACCATTCGAACATTTTCCAGCTTTGCAACCACAAGAAGCAAGCTCGAGCAGGGCTTCAGGTGCAGACGGTTGGCTCATCCACTTGATTGACAGTTCCTCTTTGCTTACCACCCAGCCATGATTGCCAGGGTCTGGTGCACGAATGAACGGATCAAGGGCCTTCCTGTGAATTTCCGCTTGATAATTGACTCGCTTGGAATGCATTGCCAGTGCATCATTTGTTGGTGGCAAGAACTGCTCTGTGACTGTCGATGTGCAAAACAGCTTGTACCTTGCTTCATTTACGCTTCCAAATCGACTTTTCTTGTCTGGCCAATCGCAAGAATCCTTGCAAACAGCTTCCGATCATTTTTGACAGTGACCTCTCTTCGTGATTTCACAACTTTCCTGTCACCAAATGTCTTCAACCTCGAACTTTTGATTGGAACGAAGATGTCGACATCATTTAAAAACAAAACCTTTCCTTCAGGAACTCTGACAATGCATTTTCTCCCTTTTCCTTTGCACTTGCATAATTATAAGCAGCAACATCTGAGGGTGCAACCACACCAGAACTGAGACTTGCCAACTGCTTATGGGACCTGGACTCGAATGGATTCATCATGCTGTCTAGTGTGTTGATGACGCTCTCAACAGACGCTTCATGATTGGCAATCCTAGAGGCATCAAGTTCCTTCGGAATGCGTGACAGTGAATGGTGACAGTGATTTCCCTGCCATTTCCTCGCAACGGCGGGTTATGGCTGCAGGCTGTGGTTGTGCCAGAATCCATCGTTGGACTGCACTGCTTGTTTTAGTGTCTCTGTTGCAGGTCTTCTCAATTGCTTGGTCGCACACAATCGATGCAAATGAATGTATATCTTGACGTTGAACTGTCCACTAATTTGTGAGGAAAACTGCTTGTGGCATTCAGGATGTGTGTCAGGCAAGTTGATCATTTCCAGCCAATACGCTGGCAAGTACCTGGCATAGTTCATGCGACTGTATGCAAAGTACCACGGCAACATGAACCGAATGGCGGAGAGGTGCATGTCCCAGTCAGATGTCCTGGTAGCACATACAAAGATGAGCAATGTCTGCACCATTTCAATGTATGATGACCAAACTGAAACCGTGGGACCTTGGCTCGACTTCTCCTCAACGAACTTGTCATAATGGTCCATCATTTGAGAGATCTGTTCAGAGGAAGTGATGTCTTGGAAGAAAGCAGACGGATATGCACGTCGGAGATCACTAACCAAACCTAACACTGCAAAATGCTCTTGTTCACCAAGGGAGTCCAGAAACGATGCAAACCTTAGTCGCTCCAATGCTTCATACACAATTTTATGTGCCCGAATGCTGCGATTGTAGTGATGCCCGCTCATAACCCCTTTGATTGACCCATGTGCAACAATTTCTGACTCAATCAGAATGTCCTGAAGCCCAGCATCACCAAAGCGTTTGCCAAGGACACCCAAGAATGACATGCAAGTTTGGAACTCTCCAAGTCTGATGACTACCTTGTTCCTGATGGCCTCATCGTTCCAGCGTATTTGCTGGGCTTTTGCGTATATTGCCTGGCCAAAAACAAGAACAATATGCTCCACTTCAAGCTGCTGACTTATCTCAATGCTGTGCTGAAGAATTGTATAAACAGTTGACACCTCAGTAGGGGCACTTTCTCTTGTCTGGACACGTCCGACATGGAGGCCGCTATATTGCCATTTGTTTACCTCCTCGGGCTGGAGAGTGGAGGTGAACTTATCGCTGATTGGTTAATCTTACTTGGTCGCCTTCCTTGGCAGTTTGCATGCCGGTAAATTACAGTGTCCCTACGCGTTATATAGTTCGCAATAAAGAGTGCAGTTAAAAATTAACTGCAGGATTTTGAGCGGAGAACTTTTTATTATAAATAAAGTGTGTTATATTGTACTAGGTGGTGTTAATGGAAAGTAGTCCCCAGATGATGGGAGCGAACCTACACGATACACGCTTCAGCTGGTGGCGTACTGGTCTTACATGGGGTGAGCAGTGGTGTTCCTGGGTAATTTTTTTAGGCTGGTTCAGATTTTTACACGATCCCCGCCTTTTTTGTCATTTTAACACCTGTGCCGAACTGAATGAAACAGCCCATAAAAATTAGGACACAAAGCATCAACAGCCAATGGAAAACTAGGACACAAAACATGGAACAGCCAATGGAAAACTAGAACACAAAAGAATCAAAAACCTCCCCAAGGTTCCACATATATCTGCTGGCTTGTTTCATTCAGTCTACGGTCGATGCCGTTTATTTCAGCTTTTGTTGGCCTTGTGGGTGTGTCAATCGACCCACGTGACTTTTAGTTAGCCAATCGGATAGCGCGTAAAATGGAAAGCAGTTTGAGCCAAGTGAATGGCACTTAGAAATTAGGCCTACATCGCAAGCTGAATCTGCATCTAAATTAGACACGTTTAGAAGCAGGTTCGACTTGTATAGGCCTCGACGTTTTCGTATGAATGTCTTCCATTTTCAGCGCAGCTGCGGTCGACCGGGACCGCGTAGCTGCTTCCACTTAGTCAGTGGGCTCCACCCACTGTTCCGCCAAAGGTGATGCTTCGGGTGTATACATGTCCACTCTCGTTTTAAGAAACGTAGGCCCATCTCATACCACAGGTTCTCATGTATACACATATTGGGCCCTCCCCATGGATGTCTGACCATCTCTCCTTGTCAGCATCATGTAACTAATCAGTGCTCTCTATTTCAGAGGTCAGCCGTCCTTTAACAATATGTGTAACGAACTTACTGGTGAAGTTCATTAATACGAGTTCGAAAGTTAAAGGGACCGTTGCCATGCCATGAAAAAGATGTGGGAAAGAGTAACACAACCAAATAATTTCAGAATTTGCTGTATTCAACTCTATTAGAACGAAACATATATTACAGCTATTAATTTAACAGTTTAACNACATTACTTACTGTGCCCTTCATGTATCCTAATAACAATTTCATTTTAGAATCATATGCTCACGAGAAGTCTTGTAGCATATTCAGTAGAGCATGCAGGTACATAATTGGGTAAAAGGAAGGGGTGGACTTTGCACATTTCAACTGCATGTGTCGTGACCCTTTTTTTCTTTTATCAACTCTTTAAGGGGAGTTTATTTTGATGAGCACACTTCTACTGCTTTTGGGAGGTCGTTACTAAAAAAAAGGAAAGGTCATGACTCAAAAAGGCGCCATCTTTGAGTTACTTTCTGTAACCTCCAATAGGTGGCGCTCCCCTTAAAGACTAAAAATCAAACCAAATACTGCCATTTTGAACAAGAAGGCAATCCATTGGGTTACACCATGCAGTTTCTTTTTGAATCAGTTCAAAAAGACATAGTGTGGTAGATTATGTCAATCCGTTAGATTTTCATGTACAAATTGATTTTTCGGTTGATTCTGAATCCATTTTTTGTAAGGAATTCAAAAATGGACGGTAACAAATTTTCAGACTGCATTTAAGGGGTCAAATCCAAGATGGCCGCCAATATGGCTGCCAATACATATAGGGCTGCATAACTCTGCAACCAATTCAGCTAGGAGGTTGATGTTGGTGTCTAGACATAGGTTTTTGTGGTCAAGCTATCCATTGCAGCCATTGGTTTCAATGTAAGATGGGCCTATAGCAGTAAATCCAAGATGGCTGCCAAGATGGCGGCCGATACCTAAATTGCCTCATAACATGGCAACTAATTCACCTAGATGACTGATATTGGTGTCAAAACATAGGTTTTGGGGGTCAAGCTATCCATTCAGACTAAGAGCTACCTCCTGAAATGAGCCTATTACAGAGGAATCCAACATGGCGGACAGTTACATGGTACCCGATGCCTAATTGGTGTTGCTGCAGATCTGTGACTTCTCTTAATTCCGTAGGATCTGAAAGTCCATATTGAGGTTGGGGTATATTTTGCTTTGTTGGGATAAGAGAATCATGGAAATGGACAGTAACAAATTTTCCATTGCCTGAATGAGGTCACGTGATCCGTTATTAATGATCTTTTTTACCATCCATGTACCTCTACGTATTAGTAGCAAGTGATGCGATAAACTGATATAAATGACATACCGGTAATTAGTTAGTCAACTTACATTATTGATAACAGGCATTAGATTAAAACTGATTTAAATGTCATCACAGGTCAGGGTCACACTTGAACGACAAGGTCGATCTCTTAGATCAAGGCCACATGTGCTAAATCGCACAGGCCCATGGGGACGAATAAGAAAAATGATGAAGTAAAATAAGTGCACAAGCTGAAATGTCCCTTCCCAGTGATATCTGGATCATAGATGGCTTAAGCAGTTCTACTCCCCACTCAGCTGTCGGTTTTCTGCAGTTACGAAAACCACCTGCATCTTGGCCACCATGGGTTAACATTCACACACCTTTTATCTTCACTCATTACGGTACTATTTCGTGTCACGGTTCAGTCATTCCAAATATTTGGTGGGATTACTGGCTTGAAAATCGGACAGCAAAGTAGGAATTAGAAGCAGAAGTAACTAATCGGTAGCCTCTGCACAGAAAGAAAAAACGATGTCATCTCGAGATAAATTGAATCTCCAACTCTTGTCCCTAAAATGAGTTTCTTTTGCGACTCGAATAGACATAACTGGGTCTCCAGTTGAGATGACATTGTCTCCAACTGGTTAAAATGATTCTTAGCTGTCTCCACTGGATTGTTTGTTGTCTCGAATCAAATAAACAAGTGATGTCGCCATATATAAAAATAGTGCCAATGGCACTGTGCCCGCTTGGCTTGAAGCACAGTGGTGGGAATCATCAGCAACCCCATAAAAGCCATTTAGGTACAAACATGCCAAATTGCCATATTAATCTCTTGACTAAGAACATGCAAACCATTAGAAAAAGAGACAAATTCGTAGTTTCAGGTGAACTTTGACCTCTGTGACCTTGAAAAGTAGGTCAAATTAAAAACTCGGGTACTATATCTTATGTATCCTTATTAGACATACCCTCCCTCGCCTGCCGTACGGTGTCCGCAGGCCTTTTTCCATCCCAGTCAGTTCTTGACATGTAGTGAAATACTGCCTTCAGAACGCGCGCTGTGGTGGATTTAGGCTGAACAAGGAGTAGGCCCTACCAAGAACTTTCTTGTGTGTGAAGAAGAAACAAAAAAACTATATATTTTACGAGGACCCTTTATTTGGAGAAAAGACTAGACACCATACAGCGCACTGATGATCCTTCGCAATGACTACAAACATATCTCTGTTGATCTTCAAGGAGTTGGTATCGTATGCCAGTTCAAACCTAAAGGAGAGAAAGGAAGAGTACTGCTGATGGTGAGTTGTTCCGAATGGGTTCTGAGAGCCATGAATATGCCTGCTGCTGACTCCATAAGTTAGGACGTCAGGGACACCTGACGGCACCCAAGAAATAAAAAATGACAGTCATTGGGTCATACTGAGGAAGTCGGATAGCTGACTACGGTGAGGCCGTAAAAATCAGAAAATAATAATTTCCTAGGACTGGACATAACAAATGCAAACAAAAAATAGCTTGCTTGAGTTCGACGTTTTTACTCGGCACAATACTTATCAATCAAGATTTTTGTACTTACTCTTTTCTTGGTCGACACATTGAGGACCACTGTTCTGGCATGGTGGGGCAAAACAGATTACATCATTCATACGGCAGACTTTCTTCGGTGGGCATTTCATTTCCTTAAAAACACGTAGGAAATAGCAAATTTTTCCACCGTTACTACGAATTGTATGACGTAGAGGAGCGCTAGAGTCAGCGCTAGAAACAGCTGGGTTCGTCGACCGTTATTGCGTACACGTAAGCAAAAGCAAGCAAAAATCTACTTTTTCCTTTCGTTATGACACATAACGTTTTGGATATTATGTAAGTACATGTACTGTGTTCATTAACGGTCTTCATTAATATTGGTCTTTCACCGGTTTGGGATACTATAATTGCTGGATGAAAGCCGATGTGGGCATACGCCTGTACCAAACCGGATTTTTGTAATCGACTTTGAGACAATTTTCTTACCATGCAGGTTTTGGGAGCTAAAAAGAGATCGTTTACAAAATGATAATTACTTTTGAATTAGTTGAGTATAGGAGCCGGATGGGTCCTTGCATCAGTTCAGTTAATAAGGCCACGTATCACTTGGACGATGACGTTCATTGATTCACCGTGGCCTGATGATTCTCCAGTCACACGCGCCAGTGACACGATTCATCCTAAAACTTAGGGTCGCCGGTAATTCCATGGGAATGAGACAGACAGACTTGCAGGGGGAATCTGACCGCATCATTTGTCAAGCAACGGGAAAAGAATGAGATGGACTTTTTTCTCTCCTGAAGAGTGCAGGGAAATAGTCAGAAATGTATTACACTCACTGGCGCAGTATGCTATCTTCGCACACGACTTTGTTCCATTGCAATTCTTCGACCGTTTGGTTTTGCAGATCAGGTCACCTGCACACTTCTTTTTCTGCAATAGAAAAGGTAACTAGAGTCCTTCCAGTGGGATCTCAGAATTCCAGCAATGGAGGCCAAAACATCTCGCACCGCATCCGATTTCAGCCCCTGACTACTCGGAGCTTTCAGGGCTTCCGAATGTGGACGCCAACAACTTGAAATCGAAATCGGGACATGAGGAACATTGGTATGTTTCTCAATTTATCACATGGTAGCAGCACACTGCTTCTGCTCTCATTTCACAACGGCGTTTGTATTTGTGTGGTTCCGTTTGTTAGTAATTCTCGGTTTTTCAGCGGCAGTCAGCCACATCCAATGCATTAGCCGCTTATTTAGGGCCACTCATAGTGCATAATTGGTAAACAGACTCTACCTTACAGAGATCCGTTCGCTCGCACACTGGGTGGAAATCACACGGCGCATTTTGGCAGTGACGTCTACGAACATGACATGTCGAACCGGGTGCACACTGTACATTCTTCAAGTAAATGAAACACATTGAGTGTACATCAATGGAAGATGGTGGATTGAAATATTTCGAACAGACTCTTGTTGAGTCACATACATGTAGTCCGTGAATCTTAAAATTCTTCGCCGCTGTCTGTGCGAATAAGTTCCAATGAGACCAAAGCCATTATCTCGAAAAATCTTTCACTGACACGTTATATATCCTGTGAAATTTGAAAATACTTTCTCCTGTATTCTATCAGATAGCAGCCATCTTGGATCGTTGCCATGGTACCTACGCATGCGTACTTGAACTGATGGGAAGCAGGTGGGATGATACGCTTCCAGAAGAAATGCCAGGGCGCATGTGTGACTTACAATTAATTGAACAATACATACCCTGCATGGATTCCTCTCTGAAAAGGTGTAAAATTCGTGGTACAATACTTTTCACTACAAACGGCGCAATGGCATTATTGCTTCGCGTGCGGTGAAAAGCAATAGGGAATTTCCGCAAAGCCCCCGAAACGCCAACGCGAACGCCAATCCCATTGTTCGATGCCACGAAGAGAGCACGAACAATAGGATAGACGTTCGGGTCGGCGTTTCGGGGCTTTGCGAAAACTCTCTATTGTATGTATACGTAAAATAGCCCGTTGCCAGCAATGAACAATAAAATTGGCTCGTGTGCTGCGGACTTAATGGCTGACTTGTAGATGAGTATGCAATGGAACACGAAGGGAGTAAGTGCGGATGGAACTGACTTTTTGACGAAGACCTGATTAAGTAAAAGCCGAGCCTATTGAGGAACATTGGCTACTTTCATAGAGAACTCACGTGAGCAGACGGCCCTCTCTTTGCATGGCCGCTCCTTACAATGAACCCTGACAATATGGCACACCTCTCCCGGCCTGCATCTCTTGGCCTCACACGGATCCTCGATATCGTGACCCTGAAGATCTGGCATCCAATCTGGTGGCTTGTAGCTGTGTTCAACGGGATGGCGCCGCACTGATGGTGGATGCCGAGCTGTACAATTTTAACAGTTTTAATCATAATACTTAAAGTATTAACAAGTCAAAAACTGGAGGTCATGCCTTCGGAAAGTACCGCTGTCTTTTTCTGAATTCTCCCCGCCAGCAGAACTGAGAAAGGAGATTCTCTACCCAAAATAATTCAACTGGCGTATGCATTAAAAGATAAATGTCTTGGTTGGTGTTGAGTGCATGTGGCGGAGGTGACCGTGCTGAAACTTCACATTGTATAAATCATGTACTTACGAAATTTTGTACTTATCGCGAGGTTACCCGATGATCCAGGCTTAGACGAACCTGCTCCACTCCACGGCGTCGACATCTGACTTGGCTCCTTGGTCGTTTTTGTTCCTGTAGCGACGGTTGTTGACCTCGGCTCTTGACTCACAAGCGTTGTCGTCCTTGATTCTCCGACATCTAAATTTATCCCCCAGTTCGCCCCAGGCTTAGCAGTTGTCCCCGACATCCCAGGATTCTTCATTCGACTACGACCCTTCCGTTGTTTAATAACCTTCCCCATGTCGGCCCCACCGGCCTTCCGTGACTTTCTTCCACCGGGAGACCAATGTTTTGCGCCGTACTTGACATCTCTCCCACCCTGCCTTATACCCGGCCCAGAAGCTTTCATTCCGTCGGTTTTGGGACCTGGCGCCCCCGGCCCTCCCTCGGGAGGCACTGCGCCTGCTTCACTGTCAGGCGTCGAACCAGTTCTATTCCACGCCTTACTCATCCTCCTGGGCGACATGACGTGTGTATTTCCCAGTTGCGAACCTCCCAGCCCCTCAGGGCCAGGTTCGCCAACATCCGTTCCGTTACCCAACCCGGGAGGTGTTGGCCCTCCTCCGTTCATCCCCTTTCCACTCTTTACAACCACGTCCTTCTTGACGATCTTGATTTTCCCCCGCATCATTTTCATTTGCCCCTTGTGTGCCCCTCCTCTTTCCGTGTCGGTACAAACTGAACCGGTGAAACCCCCAAGTCATGTAGCATCTTCATCACCTTAACCCTGGATACAGTGAATTTTCCAACACTCTGTCCTGTCGACGAAAATGTCTTCATTTTCCTTGGATGCCCACCGATCTTTGGACTGCTACCCTCACCCATACCTTTATGTTTAAACCTATGCCATTTCGACCAACCTTTCTGAAATTGCTTTCCCGCTTTCGGGGATCGTATTCCAACTTTTTCATCTTCCTCATCATCATCATCGTCGTCTTCCTCCTTATCCTCTTTATCATCACCAGGTTTATCCTTCTCTTTCTCGTCCTCATCCTCATCCTCATCCTCATCCTTACCCACTCCCTTTTTCTTCCCTACACTGATCCCCAAATCCTTTTTTGTCATCATCGCCCTGGTCATATTCTTCTTTTTCATCATATTATTACTTTGTGATTTAGTTTTCAAAGTATTCTTTGTCTTATTTGTATTGTCCGTTTGGATGTTTCCAGTTTTTTTCCCCTTTGAGAACTTTCCAGCAAAAGGTGCTTTCCTCTTCTTTTTCTTCTTCCTCTTCTTCAAAGCTGCTTCTTTCTTCAATATATTTTCCTCGTGCTTCAGTTTTCTCAAAACCTTTTTAGTTTCTCGTCGAATCGATCTATTTTCCGTTGATTTCTGCTTGTTTCCAGGTCCTGGCGTCGACCGTGGTCCCCGCTTCACTTTGCTCGTCGTCCCAACCGTACGTCCCACCTTTGGGCTTGTTTTCCCACGTGCAAGTTTCGATGTTGTCGTTGTAATACCTGAAAATGACAGGACGAATGAATGATCGGTATGTCCAATTCATGCACTAGTGGCGTTATTTACAAAGCTTCGGCAGAACAGCGGATCTGCAAGTTGTCCATGTGTTTTGTCCGTCCCTGTGGCCCAGGGAGGATAGAGAACCAGCTTCTCAGACTAATTACTCAAGAGCCAGTCGGCCTAAGGAACAGTTTGGTCCTATGAAGGCCTTTCTGCGAAAATGGTCACAGCACATACCTTTCTCTGTTGTCAAACCGAGGGGCTTCCTGCACACCACCTCTGCCTCCCGACAGGGGCCGTTATCAGCACATATGGGTAAGTCCGCGTAACAGCGCCTAGGGAGTTCGCAATGCAGGCTCTTAAAAAGGAAACAAAGTCGATATGGAGGAGATTTTGGCAAGCTCATCATAACAGTATTCATTTAGCAAGTACGAATACTGTTTTTGCAAGCAATTACTCTTCATGTCTGAATTTCGCCATGCACAAAACGGATGCAGTCTTCAAAATGTCGTTGACCAATGTTGCAACGGTTAGTGGTTCCATCAACAAAAATCATTAGGTCTATACAGCATTGTAAATTCATGTATTGATTCCCTGTTGATAGCAAACATACAAAGGCATGTCTGTATCGATGAAAGGATTTTGACAATCCCATTTATACACTGCGGCATACATTGCGTATGCACACTGATAGGCGTCAAACATTGCTACCCTCCACTCACCTCACATTTTTCTTCAATTTCATCCGCTGTAATGATGGAAAGTTTGAATGAACATATATGTAGTGCCTTCTTTTCATTGGTTCAATATTCAACTGAGGGAACGGGAACGTAAAGTCTCCACAGAGCGTTGATTCATGTACATCAGCACATGCACCCATGTACATCAGCAAATACTGATGTTCGCTGTCTTGTTTCCGTTGTTGTTGGTCATGTGATGATAGAATCGGAAGTATAACCTATCGGCCTAATACCCTACGATTGCTATTTTATGGCATTTGTATAGTATTTTGTGGCTCACATCGGATGTTCCGAAAAGTTTGAATTTGGGGAATCCCGTATCTCTTACCTACTACGCCTTTCCCCTTGACACAAAATCGTGTGTTCTCCTTCACCACACACCTGTAGCTGTGCCCACAGTAATGCTGAAATATTGATGGCAGTGAGTGAAATCGTTATGTCAGAGAGTATAGGTTCGGTTGTCGTCGTGAAATATCGCAAAGCTGGAATTTTGGAAAATACTGCAAACTTGAAAATAGCTTCTTAAAAGTTATTTAAAAAGCCAATTCACACCTGTTGAAGATTTAATCAAGACGATTCAGGGCATTCAATGATATGGGTATTGGCTACTGATGAGGTAAAAATTTCAACCTTAAATCTCAGAGGGTTTTCACAGAGGAACACGATAGTTACTCCGATTGAGGCATCAATGGGCCCTGATTTAGTTCAGCGCGGCATCCTTTTAGCTTGCTGTGTTGATTCTTTGGTCATGAAAAGACTACACTGTATGAGGGGTTATTTCTGGCCCACCCGGATATACGTTCACATGGAAACTTTGAAAGCACATAATTCTTCTTACCGTGGGACATTTGACATCGGAACCCTTACTCTCGGCTAAGTACAGGCAAGTCAGGGTCTGAAAAGCAATGAAATGCAGTTGCAGCACATGAGGCAACTTTTCTTGCTCTTGGGCTAGCTATTTTGTGGAAAGCAACAAGCACGAACTATTGCTCTGTGTGCGGTGAAAAGCAAGGGTGTCTTTTGCTTATCACGTGCAACGAGCAATAAAAACCAAACATGTTTGTTCGGAGCAATAAGTTGCTTGCAAGAAGCAATGAGCTCTTGACAACATCCGCACACGGGGTAATTTTTCCTGCTTTCCATAATTGGCTGCAAAGAAAGAAAAGTGCCTCGTGTGCTGCGGGCTGTAGACACTGCCAAGATAAACGTGCCTGCTTCGTCTATCAAATAGCCGTTCTTCGTCCACTCCATCAGCGAGGAAAACCGCGTATGGGTTCTTCTGAATCATTATGGTGGAAAACTACCCATGAAACAAACAGGATTTCTGAAGAATTGGAAATAAAACTTTCCCTTTGGGCTTTTCCATAAAGTTTTAAGGGTTTTTCGTGAATGAAGAACTTTTTAAGTGATTTTCAAGTAACCCTTAAAGAACCCTTATTTCTACGAGTGTAGGCATATGGGGGCATTGTACAGGACACAGTGCATTCCTCAATGCCGGCCATATTGCGCCACGTCTGAGAAATTTCGCTTGTTCAGATTAATAGAAAGTTTTTAAAAAAGGTACTTACCAGTATGTGGAGGGTAATCCATTTTATCCTCAATGACGCCATACCCTGTGCCTAAAGGCCCCAATTTGGGGTCCGTATCACAACAATATCATGTATAGAGGGTCAGTTCGACGCACAGTAACGTACCATCCGTGTGTATGCATAGGAATGTATAGATTTATACACTGTGAATGCAGGGAAATTAATGATATCAGGTGAATATGGAAATTTATTTGTTTCTTGCCCCTGTTTGCTTCAAATATGGCATAGCTTCGAAAAACAGAGGTGGAATTCCTGTAGAATGCCTGGTATCGCTGTTGCTGCGTGCTGGGTGTCTAGAAAAGAGCGCATGTGTGTTTAAATACATGTATTTCGCCGGAAGTGGTCATGATTCTGTCGCTGAGACTGCATCTTTTTACACTAATTCGCTAATCTGCTGTCAACTGGTCCGTATGATGCTAGGCCTTCTTATTTTTGTCAAGCTAGTTGTAAGGTGAACGCTTCACTTGCCAATGGGAATGAAAAAGAAGTAAGATGTCCGGTGAAAATTGTTCTACTTTTCATTTGTCAGCGTAGCGGGAACCCACGAGCCGCCGAAACACCTTTATCACGTTTGGCTTGTCCTGAGAGGCTTTGGCAATTAGCGATGGCCAGGTGTCAAAGCCTACTCCAGTACCTCCCGCCAAACTATCAGCATCGGTCGATATTAAAGGCAGATACACCACAACTGTGCCTAATTCTTTTTGCACCCGATAGGTGGCGTTAATCAATGTCCACATGTCATCTGTTGAAAAAGGACAGCGACAAGAAATGCCTTGTAAAGCACTTGATCTTGTATTAATCGTCTTCTTTTCAAAAGAATAAAAGACAAATAGTGAATATTTCAAAGAGCGGGATGTATTCTGTGATGTATTCTTTGATTAAAATGTACCTTTAAATCCTGGTAAATACGTAATGTATGCGTGTTCAATTTTAATGTAGCCTATTGTGTCGTTCGTATCGTAGCACTCATCGGGTATGACCTCGGAAGGCTTCCAAAACTCTGCTAAGTTGCTTTGGAATGGACTTTGGCACTATTTTTTAGCCTACTCCACATGTATAGTAACCTCTCACCTCTTTGGAGTCATCCGTAATACCACATCGAATTAGTAGGGAGTTTGAGATCAGCAACTTATCACGGATCATTATACGTATACGGATCGAAATGTACACAAAATTTGTCCTCGTTGTACAGAATTCTATCCGTATACGAAGGATCAGTGATAAGTCGCTGATCTCAAACTCCCTAATATCACCAAGTTGATTATAAATTGAGACAATGAACATCAGCAGCAGTAATCTAGGCTGCCTCCATAGGTCTTGTGATTTTCCCGGAGGTTTACTATCGCGTCCAAGAGCATGTTTCCAACTCTAATTTCCGATATTTTTCGAATCCTTGCTCCACGAGTACTGGCTTCAGGCATATGCACTTCAGCTGCGTAGAAATTGATTACACAGGCGAATGTGGCCCTCCGAGGTATGACCAGTTAGTTGCATATTGTTGACAAAGTAACTTTTTAGTGTGCCCGCGATTGCCTCTTCAAACAACGTCGTTTGTAGCAAGTGGACGAAAATTGCGATCTGCAACTCAAATAATAGTTTACATACAAAAATATCGTAAAAAAATAGCAGCAGCATTCATCTTCTAGCTTTACTTCTGTTTGTTTTTAGCAATCATTTTGTGTCCACTCTGTTGCCTCGTCACTCTTCTATTATCAAAGAATGGTGCTAATCTCTTGAATTAAAAGATAGGCCAAAACACTTTTTGGCGTCTGTTGTGGCGATGTCGGTGTATTGGCCGCTCTGTTTTCGTTACCAACCATTAACAACCATTATTCCCACAGCTTCCATGCCCTATTGCCCCTCTCTCCTGCCTCTCAGCCCCCTCCCCCGCTGCTGTTGGTCCGCAATCTACCGCACCCTCGCGACAATGCCTTTATAATGTGACGGCACATTTTGCTATCATCTGATCATCAGCTACACCATGATTATAGTGGTACCTATTGCCCATCAGAGTAACTACTGGAACCAATTTTGCGCGCATTCGATTTCTTCACGGTGCCCGCTGCCTTCGTGGAAAGACTGGAAGAATCTTTCACAATACGACGAGAAATATGATTTTTTTTCTTGGAATCTCATGATCCTAGGATTAAAACGATGTATAGAAATATCACTGTACATTAATCTCCAGTTCAAGGATTAACTTAATTTTTACGTTAATTTGTAATCTGTGCCATTTGTTAAAATGTCGTGGATATTTTTAATCTTTTACGTACTCGGGCTGAGGACCAAACTTGGTAAGTAATTCATTTTACCATTTAAACCTAGTCCATTCACCATATTTCGAATTGCTTCTAACACGATTTGCTTTCTCTGAAGCATTGCGCATTGCAAACGTTCAAGCTGATACTAAGTGATAGAAAAAGACTGATAGTGTTGAAAGTTTCGTGTTAATACGAGTTTGTTGCAGGTTTTAAATTTTGAAAGTCTCTCTCGTAAATTCTTTTTGCTGCAGGTTTTAAATTTGAAAGCCTGACGTATATTCTATTTTGCTGCAGGTTTTAAATGCGCTTCTTGAATTAATTCCCCACGAGAAAGGTTTCCGGGGAGACTGGGGTAATAACGTGAAGTGACTTGAGACTGTATAACAGTGGAAATTTCGACATACCTGCGGCACATTATACCACCATCAGAAATAACAGTCTTGAAATCTCGAGGGACTGTCTTTTTTATTAAATTCCGAACGCCAGTGATCATACCATTAAGCACCCAACCCAACCCTACGGCGTCAAAATGAATTATTGTTGTCTGTTTGTGATTGAATAGCGTCCAAATGTGTCTGCTGATATTTGAAAACAGAAAATAGCTTATTATAAGAGATAAATACAATCTATTTATGAATATTGATCACAGGATTGTGCTTTTCATGGCTCGAAAAACTGGCTTTATCATATTCAAACACCTGTCGAAAAAAAATAAGGTATTCAAAGGGTTATTTATTTATTTATTTATTCCTCCTGATCAGCATGGGCATATAAATTAATATCTGTTCAGCATGGCTCCAAAAAGCGCACAAGCGTACTTCCACAACCCACAGTCCCAAACTTCTTACAGCAAATTGATGGAGGAGAATATCTGTAGAAGAAGGGAGACACCAAGATATACCGATTCGATTCAGTAGTTCGAGCTCAATCCGTATTTTGTAAATACATGTATGTTCATGTATGTTCGAAAAAGCATTCACGTGACTATCATTCCTCTCACACCAGCAGTTTCGTTCATCGACTATTGAAAATGATGCCACATAATTTCGTGTGCTAAAAGACATTCGTCATTAAAGTCACACGCTCATAGAGAGCTGCTCGCGAATTTTCCAATGTAGTTTAGCAGTTTCGACTAACTTTACGATCGCCACGCCCATTAGATAATTATCAAAGTTAATACCTGTCATCCAAATTTATCAATTTGTCAAAAAGTGATCTGTTGCAACATTAAGCTACCAGCAGTGACAAGGTGTTCGAAACCTGAATCTAGATGGACTGGATTGTTATAAGCGTCGAATTTCCGATGAAAAAAGATGGCCGAAAGAAGGGTGCTGAAAGGTGATATGTGTCCCTGGCCAGCTGCTGCAGACAATAAGCTGATTTTTGTAAATCCCTTTCTAAAAAAAGATGTCTATGTTTCTGTCATAATCCGGTAAATACTGCTGGAGAATTGCATTGAGCTGAGTTCTTGTCCACGGCGAAAGGATGCATGTTTCGCGGGTTAATCCCCGGATTATGTTCTGACATTTCCTATAGGCACAGGGCGGGGATTAGGAGAGGGTGAAGATTACAGGGAAGGCTTGTAACTTTATTTGGTGAACAATGCATTATACAAGGCCTAGTGTCTGGCATTGGCAAACGTTAGACGCGACGATATCCAGTAGTATAGCAGTGCAGGTATTTTTTGTATTTTTTGTAGACAAGGCCTAGTGCTTGGTCGCCACAGGCAAGCCAATCTGGTAAAAACAAATGACTTTTACTGTAGGCCTACATTGCATCAATGCTGCAATTCAGCCAGGTACAAAAAGGAATGGGAGTCCTAGGAATGCAGGTCTAGGGAAACGTTTCTCTTCCATTTTTCCAAACCGTGGTGTCAAATTCGTTTTCGACAACAACTACAACCGAATCTTCAATATATTGAATCCTGCTAACCATCTCAGCCAGGAACCCCAAACCCTGAATTAGACGCACGGAAACCAACTTCCACTCGAAATCATTCCCCCTAATGATGGAAAAGTTCCCTCAGACACCGATTCATTCAAATGACATGAAGTAGATTTCACTTCTATTCAGAGGATGCTGGAATAAAAGGCTTCTTTAATCAGCCGGAAGTCAGGCTTTCGTGTCGCTAAAGAGACCGCAAAGTATGGAAGAGGTATCAGGTGGTATCAACGTCGTCTGTCACACGTTGCACGGCATTTGATTGTGAGGTTGTGCCGCAGTTTATCCACCAACGCGCATCAGGTGTCCACAAATTCAACGTAGAGCTAAGAGCACACAGACAAGTCCCGTTTCCACAACAGCGGATTCTGCCGTGGTTTGGTGCGGTTTTCACAGGGTTTTGGAAAATCCTCAATGGTTTAACAATGCATTGGTCTGTTGATTATCACAATTCCTGTGAAAACCGCTCCGCTCGCCGCAAACCGCGGCGGAATCCGCTGTAGTGGAAACGGGCCTTAAAAATGCACTCCAGCTGCATTTGGCACAGCGTTAGCCGAATGCCTGTCGTCCTTAATCACGTGACCGTCCGAAAAAAGCCGATGTAAAGTACGCGTTGATTGACTGAAAAACTTTTGATTGCTCTTTTGTTGAATAGAAGCGAGCAATTAACGCCTGGTTTTCGGGAGATGACATAATGGATGACAGGCGCTACATATTCACCAAATCGCATTTTTTTGAGGGCGTTTCCTCTGTAGGCCTATTTCCACCAAAGCTTTGTTTTCAACACCGTGATTTTTCGATTGTCATACCAGCGGGTTTATTCGCATAAAACGATGTTCGAAAGACGCCTGAAGGCCTAATTCTCTGCAGGAGAGCACATCACACAATGAAACTTATATTCACATCCCCGTCTTGCATATCAAAGATTTGAACTGAATTCGAAAACGCCTACTATTTGTTGAACCAGTTTCAGATCAGGTTGTGAGAGAGGCCAGCTAAGTTGAGCTGATCGTAGGATGTTACGTGTGAAATGTCATCGAGGGTCGGTGACGGTCGATCAAATAGACCCTGAAATGAAGAGTCGACTGGTCTGGGCAATACGTGATAGCCGATAGGGCCTAATTAAATCTGTATTCCCTTGATTTAACCCCAACATGAGTTGTGCTCCAAAGCGTGGCAAGGTGTAACGGGATCAAAATAAAGGCGCCGCCATGTTTTTGAACGATAGTCCGCCATGTTGTAATCGCCCACCGAGCTGGTGTTACAAGAAGCGCTAACTTGTTACCCTAATTTCAATCTTTGAACTGCTAAAAGTTATTCCTTGCGAAACCGACGTGTTGGAAACCGACAAGCTAAAATTGTTCGAATAAGTGGTGAATACTTTTCTTCATAAAAAAACTAACAGGAACGACATACATTTTAATAATTTGGCGTTCGCGTTGGCGTTTCGGGGGCTTTGCGAAAACTCCCTATTAAACTCCCGGGTCCGTATGTGATGTTGTCAACGCCACTCGTCGACAACGAACCCCACAACGATATGATCCTATCACTGAATACTAAAAACCAATTAAAACCATCTTAATGATAGCATCGTGAATTACTCTTCCCATTATCATTCATGGTATCATTCCCGTTATGTTGCTGCCACACAGAATCGATATATTTCCCTAGGGTTATACGCAAGAAACACTTTCAATTATTCGATATTCTGACTTGTAAAGGTTTGTTTAGACAGCCAAACATATTTCATTTCCTGTTGTCCCCGGTTCGCCTAGCGTTATTCTGTTTATCAGTCGCAGTATTCTATTCTGACGATTATGGTCATAATATCTACGACCGAACTCCTCAGTTTCCCTTGCGTGCCATCATCATTGCGCGGTTTCCAATTCCAGCCCTATACATTACAACGCGACATGGTATTTGGCTATTTGTTGTTCTTCATGCGGTGCTCCAGAAATGAACAGCTCTCTTGATGCATATCAAGAAAATCCACCCCGATGTAACAGCAAAGAAAGTCGCCCTGTAAAAAGTGTCCGCTTCTATTGTTCCGTGACGGATGAAGACGCATGGCTTGAGAAACCAATCGCCAGAGATTAGAACGTAACAATAGGATGTTTTGTTCCAAGGGCAATTATCGAATATTTGCCGTGTCCATTAGAATGTCCCTAGAAATAAAATTGCCCTAGGAACAATTCGAATGGACACGGCAAAAATTCGATCATCACTGATGGCGCCACCATAATTAGTTAAAGTACAAATGTACTATGTAACTGGGCACTTCAGCAAGGAACAAAGCCCAGCAAGGTTTTATGAATAAAGCACCGGATCGCTTGCAGTATCGTCCTCACCTTGCCTGGTGTGCTGTCCGCTTTAGCTATATAGCAATTCTCATACTTATCTAAAAAACTCCTGTCAAACCAAGACATAAGAGGCATTAGCATTAGTAGAATAACTCTAGATACAGCAATGCTTTTAGCTCGATTAGCTTCAGTATTAATTTTGGTAAGAAAGCTGCCAAGCTATTAGGCTATCTTTGCTTAAAAATTGATTAATGATGTTAGCAGTTTATCTTTCCTAGAGTCAAGTCTGGCTGCTTTTTACTTGTATTTTTGTCAATAGCTTTTATCAGGGATCATCTAACGAGTCGAGTTTCTTCTGGTTGAAGAACAAGAGACGTTTTCAAGAGGAGTGGGCGACTTTCTTTTACAGCGCTGGTTTACTCTGGGCACTCCAGTTTCCTCCTGCTATAATTGATTCGCCAAATGTTTCCTCAAGAGCTAATAAATGCCGCATTTGGGGCTCAGCCCTCGATTCAACATGCAGCAGTGACAGGTGGCCACCTCAGGCCATATGCCCTGGTCAATAATCACAAGTCGTTCACTCCACCGTGATACATGGATAAATTGCTTCGTAATCGCTACCATCGGTAGCCCAGAGGAAGTATCTGGCCGATTTTTCTGATAAAGACAAGGTTCAAACCTTGGACACGTTTACCAGTGCGTCGTATCTCTGTGCTCGGTGAATTCAAAGAAGCACAGGAAAACACGGTTGTCGTCAATCGTCACAGTAAAGCCTCGCTTATGTCGCCCTACGCTGTGATAGAAACAGCGTCAACAAGTTGCAACTGATAACTTATGCCGCCACCGAGTAGAAAAATTTTTGCTACTCAGATCGCTTGCGATATTGCCTGGTGTACTGCCCGCTAACGCGTTCACAGATAAACTGAAAAATTCCTTCAGACAAAAAAAAACATATTGCTGAAGTATAGTTTTGATCCGGACCCGTTTCCTTTTCGGAACAAAGTCGGGGTTCATTTTCACAGAAAATCTAATGGATTGAATATCCTGGTCCAATTTGACTGGACACTCCGAAACCATAAACTAAGAAATGAAATCTCATTAGCTCTTTTGTCATCATGAAGTCATGTCCCTGAATCTGTCAAATAATCTATTCAAAGCTTGTCGCTTAGGGTTTCATCGGAAACTTCATACACAAGCTTCGAGACGAACAGGAAATGCACCGATGTATTTTAACGAGATTAAACATTTCAAAAGATCCATTTATCTGATCTGCTGACGAAGTCATATCATGATCTGCCTTGAATGACTCAATGAACGGCTATGCTAAGTACGAATCTATGGAGAATTTGAATGAAACGGCCGCAGCATGACATTTCAATCAATCAATTTCGCTTCAATTATATCGGGAATGTTCCAAGGAGTTTGTTGAAATTGACAAACTCCTTTAGATATTTACTGACTGCTTTGTTCCTGACTTAAGTGGTGACGGGCTGTTGATACTGTGCTGGATTTTAAATATAATGTAATTTCTCCCTTGATCAGTCTTGTTACACGGGCCCCATTACTTGTAGGTACTCAATTCCCTACCCAGTGTAGAATTTAACCTCACAACTGCCATTTTGGTGTATCTCCCAGCAACATAAAAAACAAGTACATGTAAGAAACAATTATGTGACCGCTGAAGAAGACTCGATTGATCATAGAACTTATGTTTGGCTGTGTCCAGTAGAGTACATCATCGTGCAGCGCTTTAAATTGTTCTTGCATGTAACCAGCGTAAAGCGTGGTCAGCTACTTTCCCTTCCAACTGAGAAGCCACGCGGTAACTCAGGGATAAGTTGATCAACCAATCAAGGCTAATGCCGTCACGTTTCATCACCAACTGATTCTTTTCGCCGGTGAAACGCCTTCGGCACTGGCACCATAAGAAAGGCACTTTGGCGGAGGCAGAAAAATAAAGTAGTCGGTGTCTTACAGGTAGATTGATGCTTAGCAATGGAGCAAATGAGAGAAGAGATGACTCGTTTTGGTATCTAACAGCGCTGCTTTGGGAAGGAAAAAGCATTTTGTGTTATCACCTCGTCCCCAAGCTCCTTTTTACAGCATTATTTTCACGTTATCGCGTACTAGTATTATGTACATCAGGGAGAGTGGGCGAATGTTGCAGCCAGTGCTGTATGTTTTGTAGCCTCGCGATAATTATTCATTGCCATTCCAGACCCCGTTATTTTTCGGGTTAAGTTACCGCAAACGCTCAAAAATATTCCGAATCGAAACGAGTACGGTGACACTCATGAGGTTCTTCTCTTCTTGTGATTGAGAGGGTGACTCTCTTTGACAGCGCAGATTTTTGCCAGGCCATCCGGTTTCCTCCTACTGTATATTAAAATTAGTCCAATGGGTCCAATGTCATCTACAGTATAAACAGTGCCTTTGGTTCCGCTCTTGGTTCAAAATTTTAAAACACCTATACACACGTTTTGCCACTCGATTTGGAGAAGCCCGAGCAATTCATACTTACATGAAACGAACTTTTCCAACGAATTCTCTTTCTTTCTCGAAAGCTGAAAATGCAGTTTCTTCACTGCTTCTTCCCTGTACAATGATGGTACTCATTGTCTAAGTAAACGCTCTCAACGCTCTATTCTCCCTCACACATCAAAGGAAGTTGTGATAGAAATGTCTTCTCTGAACTATAATGACGAACAAAGCCTTTTGTATTGTTTTTCTTTCAAGAAAGCTCAAAGCGAAATTTAACACCATGATAGAAATCACCTTAGCACGACTATTTTCTAGGACGTAATATTGTTTTAGGGGTTCCACTTAACGTTTTTGGCAAATCGTGTATGGGGGATGCTCCTCATTAAGAGTTGAAAAAAATGCATTTAAGGCAATTTTCGTCTATAGCTAGGCGCACACAGACAAATGACGCGCAGCCGTGTTTGGCACAGGGTTGTTTAAAACGGCACAGCCACAAAACTTCGCAGTGTACAAAATGTTCCGATTTCGTTCTGTTCATAGGCTCAAACATTTCCACTTCGACGTTGTTGAACAAACGTTCGATGTCGTTTCAGAACAAACACCAAATTCGAGGCAGCATCGAATGTTCACTAGCTGTATATTATTTCTGGTTATCGGTTAGACATGATTGTACGCTCATCCCGGTGTGACAGGAATCTAAGTCCCCTGGAAACTAATCCTGGCTGTATTGTTCAGCGAGGGATCAGGATGTGCGGTTATACATGTATAAACCTTGACCATTCGAATATGACGTTAAAATAACAGACTATTGTAATCCGGACTTGCATTCCTAGGACTGCCATTCCTTTCACACCAGTCCTTAAGGTCATGGACCGAAATGACGAGTTATGATGCGTTTGTCACGTTCGCCACCAGAGGGACAGCGGGAAGGTAAATTCATTTAATGACACACCGAGGCCTATTTCATCAACCTTCGTTTTGTCATCTACGAATGTGATTCTCCAGACGGTAACGAGATTGAGAAATTGGCTAAGAAACGACTAAATCCACAAGGACGTAATTCGTAATATAGATGGAACACTTGATTGATGATTGCCTGTAAGGTCGCCTTGACTGGAACTTGATAGACTTCGTGGCGGCACTGTTTGATATGCCTACACACCTTATATAAAAAA